>JAODKL010000040.1:30550639-30562923 GCA_026780765.1 Petrocephalus schoutedeni
GTCCTGGAGTTCGTCATCTGCAAATGTCTTAGTGTCAGCAGAGCTCTCTGTATGCAGCCGTTGTCATGGTTACACTGTCATAACTGCACTGGCTGACTCATGCACTCTCTATCGATTTTTCTCACTTTCCAAGAAAGTCCCAGTGAGGGGAGAACAAAAGTCTCAGCTTAATCAATGGCTCTGTCGCTTAAGCTAAAATGTGTACTTCCACATAATGCCCATTAGGTGGAAGCAAAGACAAGCTAAATGTTTAAAACTCATTTTTTAACACATTAAATGTGTGATGTTCACACATCAACAGTTCAACAGTTTTACATTGACAGTTTTGGAAAGTACACATTTTTGAAGTCTACATTTATGTTTTAGCACAATCTTGCTCTTAGCTGGTAAACTTTTTATGAGTACTTTCTCTTTCACATCAGGGCCCAAGATATCTGTCCTCACCACTGGGTGGCAGTAATACAGTGTACCTAAACCTTTTCTCTGTAACTGTTGGAGCTGAGAGCCAAGAACTTTTCACAGGGGTGGTATAGTGACTGTGTCTGTGAGAGAAAGAGTGAAAACACATCCTCAGCTTTAAAAGCAGATTGCCTGCCTAGCTGGCAGCTTGCCCCGTCTGACTATGCAACTCACACGTGTCTGTATATGTTATGCAAGCCTCAGGTCCACACTCAAGTTTGGGGAGATAGATGCAGTCAAAATGAGGGTTAGGGCTGCCCCAAAGGGTTGTTTCCTATACATTCTCCCAAAGAAGAGATTGGTGATTTCCTAACTCCAAGAACACAGTGATCGCTGAACCACGAGTTGAACTTAACAGCGCTTTCTTGGCATAAATCTGCTCAAGGCGCAGCAGCAGCCAATGGAAGCTATAATGAAGATGTAATGAAGACATAAAGAGACCAGCCTTCGGTGAGGATAAGGGGAGAATTTATTCCCACATCAATTGCCTGCCTAGCCTAGCTGCTTTACAATATTGGGTTGATTGTGACAGTATGAGTATACGCTTGCCTGTTTGTATCCTAGCTTTTTTGACAAACCGACTGTCCAGCTTCACGAGAGTCTGGGAAGAAAGCAATGTCATAGAGAGAAGAGAGCAGTTTGTATAGCAGACTGAGGAGTCAACTGATGTTTCCATAAGGCAGTGAGCACTGAATTGTATGTCTTTCACGAGAGTCTGGGAAGAGAGCAATGTCACTTCCTTCACCCACAATGCCCCCCCCCAGACATAGGAGAAAATACCCCAGGAATCTTACTTACTATAAGAAATACTGAATACAGTTTGTATAGCAGGCTGAGGGGTCAACTGATGCTTCTATAAAGCAGTGAGCACTGAAATGAATGTCCTCAGTTTGAAGGACAAAGTGAGTGGACAGCAAAGCCAGCACCTGGGCTCCGATCACCCACTGCAGATAGATTTCTCCATGCATAGTCAGAAGCGGGTCCTTTTCTCTGGCTGAAATGCTTTTCAGAAGATTGTCTTTGCCATTGCTGCTAAATACAGTAATTGTAAAGGTCACAGTATGGTGTAATTATGAGGAAAAAGATGCATAAATAGGGTATTTTTCTGCAGGCTAATGGAGCAGGAAAAGGTAGAAGTTTCCCTTTGAAAATGCTTTACACTGAGGCTCCATGCTACAATGCTGTTTGTACAAGCTTAAATTACTGAACAATTATAAATGGACTTATAAACATATTGTGTTCCAGGCTTGATTTCAAGCTTTGCAGTTGGCTAGATGGCCTGTGCAGTATGAGTTAGTCATGCATTGCTACACAATGTCAACAAATTTGGACCATGAAGTCTTTTTTTTTTCCATGTCAAACAATGGCAGCTAAACTTATGACCTCCCGTACATGCTTTCTGGCTAAGCTTACCTGTAGTGTGAGGTTTTGCAAAGAGTTTCAAACATCAGCCTCAGCCCCTGTGGCGTCAACATGGCAATGAGAGCAAATGGAGACTCATCAATATTGTCCCCCATCTACATCTACTAGATACGTAGTCATAGTGGACCAGGTCAGCTTGCGCTAATAATACCTTGCTACTTTGCTTGCTAATCATGCCTAATGATAGGAGATGGACACAAAGAATGGGTAGAGATTCATGCCTGTAAATCGACACTCTCCTTGTCTGCTATTGGAAGATTGCCAGACTTAGCAAATACAACTTTACCCAACATATGTTTGATGTGAGCCCTGCAACACTGCATGTGATGAATGATTACTTTCCTAGATAGTTCATGACAGCAGGACAAACACTTATATTCCCTTTTGTGACGTAAAATAAAATTACCATGCTCTGGGACTTTCCTGCAACCCGACAGTGAATAATGGATGTCCGGATGGACTTAATCCGTCGTAGCTGGTGTGACACCATTCTGAGGATTATGATTAAGAAACATTTGTATCAATTGCTTTTCACTTTGTGGCTTTGATTGAAAGTGCCACAAATGATGCGGCAGACACCAACCTCATACCAGAAATGTGTGTCTAATTATGTAACACCACAAAGAATATTACTGCTCAAAAATAAATTGTATTCCTGTTTTCACTCCACCTCCCCCCTTGACCTCGTATTTTGACTGTTTTGATGCCTGAGTTGGGGAGGGATTGTTAACAGCCTGGTGACAATTGGCAGGATTCATTCAAAGAATCAGAGAAAACACAACGGCATACCCAATAGTTTGTACACAATGAAACACTTTTAACTATCCATCCATCTATCTTTCAACTGCTTAACCAGGAAAAGGTCATGGGGGGAGGGGGGTTTCAAAGGGAGTATAGGGCAGAATTACACCATGGACAGGATTAGGTCTGGAGATATCAGATGAATGATCTGCTTTAGATACTTTAACACTCCATTCAAGTTTGACAGAATAAGAAAAAGAACCAGGCATCGTAACCAGCTGGTACCCTGGCAAGGCCTTGTCTGTTCTAGCCCAGGGCAGAACCACTTCCAAACTGAAATCCGTGCCTGTGTCCAATCTAGTCGACAGACTGCTTTGTAGTTGTGAATTGTTCTGCGGCGTGGAACAGGAGAACGGCCCCATGAGTAGCTTTCCCAGGCTGTCCATCAGGAAGGTTATTGGAGTGCAAGATTTTTACACCATGACCACAGTGTTGCCCTTTCCTGGGGAAGTCCAAGACAAACACAGGCCGGCAGCGAGAGGGGAACAGGAAAACTAAGCTGAGTGGACTGAACGAGGGAGGTGGTTGGGAGTCAGGGAAGGGTGGTGGTGGTGGGGGAGCACGGCTAGTGAGACCACTGCATGTAAGGTGTTTTCTGAATTATTTTAAATTCAGTCCCTTAACTTGCCGCATACATTTTATTGGATTTCTGTAAGTCATACTGGGCACCTGTCAAAAGGTTTGCAGTACATTTTAACACTCTAACACAGCATCAGCGTTCCATAATAACGATGTGAGGACCTCACTCTCTAACAGCATCAGCGTTCCATAATGACGATGTGAGTATCTCACTCTCTAACACAGCATCAGAGTTCTATGATGACGATGTGAGGACCTCACTCTCTAACACAGCATCAGCGTTCCATAATGACGATGTGAGTACCTCACTCTCTAACACAGCATCAGCGTTCCATGATGACGATGTGAGGACCTCACTCTCTAACACAGCATCAGCGTTCCATAATGACGATGTGAGTATCTCACTCTCTAACACAGCATCAGAGTTCTATGATGACGATGTGAGGACCTCACTCTCTAACACAGCATCAGCGTTCCATAATGACGATGTGAGTACCTCACTCTCTAACACAGCATCAGCGTTCCATGATGACGATGTGAGGACCTCACTCTCTAACACAGCATCAGCGTTCCATAATGACGATGTGAGTATCTCACTCTCTAACACAGCATCAGCGTTCCATAATGACAATGTGAGTATCTCACTCTCTAACACAGCATCAGAGTTCTATGATGACAATGTGAGGACCTCACTGTCTAACATGGCCTCAGACTTCCATAATGATGATGTGAGTATCTCACTCTCAAACACAGTGTCAGAGTTCCATAATGACAATGTCAGGATCTCACTCTCTGACACAGCATCAGAGTTCCATAATGACCATGTGAGGACACTTTCTAACATAGCGTCAGAGTTCCATAATGATGATGTGAGGACCTCACTGTCTAACACAGCATTAGTTCCATAATGACGATGTGAGAATCTCACTCTCTATAGCTACATTCACACCACAAATGGCTAGAGCGTCAAAGTGACCGGAAGTCATTCATTCTCTATGGGAGGTGCATTGGCAGGCATCGGGCAGCAGCACGACCGGATTTGAGCAGCAAGATCGTCAAAACAAAGTTGATGCCCGGTCAACTTTATGGTAATTAGCTATGATGCGGTTCAGCAGCAACCAATGGGAATGTAGTGATGCTCCACTAAAAAGAGTGCGGCAGAACACAAGCGTGTAAACCTTTGTTCTGATTCAAGACTTCCCAAGCACAATGGTGGAGAAAGTGCATGGAATGCCATTGGGGTATAAACCGTGAGACAAAATACATCTCCACTTTACCCCATATCTCCTTGCATTTTTATACCATGTCAGCACGGTACAAATGTACAAGTTGAAAAGGACATGTTACTGTTTGCGTGGAGGATCATAAATTAAAAAATGAGGCATAGACAAAAATATATAATTCATGAAATGGAATGCAAATCGCATACTAATTTTGCCTCCAGAGCATTTAAAACAATGCGAATTGTCAGTAATTTTAACATTATTTATTTATAACAGTAGTGTTTGTCTTAATATAATTTCATGTGCTTTGACAAATATCCCATCAGCAGTCGGCACAAAGATATAAGGTATCGTTTATTTGCTTTGCGGCCAATTAAAAGTTCTCAGAGCCTCGCATTCTGAGTGGCCTTTTCCCCGCCCACTCCATGATGTCAGAGAGCGTCTCCAGCGTTCAGTGCAGCATCAGAGTTACATAACGACCATGTGAGGATCTCACTCTCTAACACGGCATCAGAGTTCCATAAAAGTCTTTGTTTACAAAGTGTGTCATGTAATACTATTTGTGTGTACATTTGTTCCAAATAGCATTTTATCTAGAGGCTATATGTACATATCACCTGCATTGCCATTAATGCCATTAATTTTGGACATATTTTCCTTTGTTTTTGCCCATGACATTGTACCCATACCCATATCCATATCAATACCCATACCCATACCCATATCCATATCCATATCCATATCCATACCCATATCATACCCATATCCATACCCATACCCATATCCATACCCATACCCATACCCATATTCATACCCATATCCATATCTATACCATACCCATACCCATACCCATATCCATACCCATACCCATATCCATACCCATACCCATACCCATACCCATACCCATACGCATACCCATACCAATACCCATATCCATACCCATCAGCTAACATACTTTACTTTGCTGAGATTTGTCAGGTGCTTGGTTATGATGTTTGGCCTTTCGGATGCAGAGTTAGCTGATCTGTAGTCAGAGGGTTTATGTGTGTTTCCCATCTAAGACATTTAAAGGTATTGATGCCCAATTTCCTATGTGTTTGATGCTACCATCTTTTGGCTGTTTATTGCCAATCAGGTCCTTAGTGAATGAGCTGGGGGTGACCTCTCTTTGAGCTCATGGGATCACAGCCTTGTGGTGAAAGAGGGTGGGGGGTCGCTGTTTTCTGTTGCTGACTTCCTCTCTTTGAATGTTGATTTACGGTGCTTATTGACCTAATTTAGCCCTGCACTCATTGTTAATGTTTTTGACCGCAACAGAGGTATTGTTTGTTTGCAGCAGTCTAAAGGTAAGAATTTCACTGGAAGTTTTTCCTGTTTTGAGAAACCTTTCCCTTTGAATTGAAAAAAACTTTGTGCTATATAGAACAATTAACTGCGTAGAATATAAGTGTACCTGAATGCCAATTATATCATTTAATGCCCATTGTTCATGTCATACTATAGTATCTTAGCTGGCCCAAGAGTATTTCAGTCAGTTGATGTGCTAAAATAGACTTTCATGATATCCTATGCCCATTTGTCTTCTAGTATCTGTTGTCCCTGAAGATTATGTCAACAAAATCCACCTATTCAACGGAGCAGGTGAGTACAATCGCGGTATTCATGGAGCGCTGGGATCTTTTCCGCGAGCAACACTTCTGACATATAAAGCAGAAGGGGGGCAGAAGTAAGAGGCAGCCAGAGGCACTCCGGCAGCAGAAACTATCCCAGATAGATGTCACTGCGTGGCAGGAGGGGAAATCTGTCCTGTTGGCAAGAGTGTGTGTGGGGGGGGGGGGGGGGGGGGGGGGGGGTTGATGAACAGATTTTAAGCAGGTCTGGCCATCAAGAGCAGCTGGTTTTTCGGCGTGAAACCCAACCCACCGCACGTAAGCCCGGGAACTTCATAAACACTGTCTGCATTTGCGTTTCTGTGTCACACGAGCTCCTCGTGTTCCTGTTCTGTAACAACATGTTGGAGCTCAAACCGTAGTTGATGAAATCCAATATAAAATGCTACAGCGGAAATGTACCTGTAGCTCCCATTGCTTTGAAGACTAAACATATATATATATATATATATATATATATATATATATATGTTTAGTCTTCAAATATATATATTTTGACTATTTGCAGCACACGTTTGACAGAGCAAAAGTTGTGGAACACAAATGGTTCATGGAAACATTTTCTCCATCCAATTTCTGATCTGCTTACCCAAAGAAGGTCACAGCGGGAAGCATTTCTACCCATGATCTTCTTTAAATGTTTACCGGCTTGCAGCAACCCCGAACTTATCCAGGCAGAATAATGCGCGGTTTATGGCACGCTTGGGCCAGGCGGGCGCTTTGTTAGCGCCACTCAGATTCACTCATAAGCAAAGATATAGCATCTGTGACAATAGCAGAGCCTCTCTTTGGATTTAACCTGGCTACTATTTGGTTACAGGGCACATTCTCCAGACACAGTGGCACTGGCTTGTACTCAGCAGAGAGTAGCATGAACATATTTATTTAGCATGAAAGTAGATATTTAAAAAATTAACCTGATCTTTTCATTAGCCTGGAAAAGACGTGTCCTCTTGTGCCAATTTGCTGCTATACTGAAAACTCATAAGACCAGCATCTCAAAATCATATGGGGGACCATCTGAATACAGTAAGAATTGAAAGGCAACTTAGAGACATTTGGTGTAAAAGTGTGAAATGGATGTTCTAGAGAACACTTTGTAAAATATGGTGGGCAGAGGCGGGTGCATCACGTCAGGGTTTGGATCCCAGCCCAGGTCTATATGTGCCACGTATGGATGACACTCTTGGGTTCACGTTGACTACCAAAAGTTATGGTGATTTAGTTCCTATAAGAAACCAAGCTATGATTCCTAATTGCTTGAAGTTCATGAATGTGTGTTTGCTTGAAAGTTGGCTGGTAGCATCATCCAGGATGTACCTGTATGTGTAAATATTTTTTTAATTCAAGCTGCTTTTAATTTTTGCATTCATGTATAGAAAAAACAAAACCAGCTCCTGGAATTCTGAATCCAATAAATCAGAAAATCTCCTTCAACACCGCCTTGACATTTAATTCAAGAGGGATAAAGATACAAATTAAAATGCAAATAATAACGAATTAGTAAGTCACCAAATATACAGGACATGTGTTTGATGCACTTGTGTACTTTGCACGTTTGCATGGTGATGTTTGCCAAAGAAGTGCTAAGTAGTCAACAAGGCTACTTACAGTGTATAAGTGCAACCCTGGAACCGATACTTGTATATTGAATATGGTTCTGAGGAGCGGCAAATGCTCTGCTCTGATAGTGAGCAGCCGTCACACTAAAGTGTGCAGCACCAGCACCCCTAAGGACACCCCCACCTCCACGCAGCCACGCAGTAATGCTCTGCTGGTGTCAGGCTGCGCACTCGGGCACTGTGCAGACGCCAATCACTCCATAAACACCTCCCCCCTATGATGATGGTGTAAGATTATGGCCTCTTTTTACGACAGTGTTCCTGTCCCTAACACTCCGTGCCTCATCTCCTTTCGCACCTTCTTCGATTTCCCGGGCAGCACGGAGAGCACCGTTCCCTCTGGTGCCTCTCCGCAACACCCGGCCCCCCCCCCCCCCCCACCCAAACTCAATTCCTGCTCTGAAGAGCGTAAACAGCTCTGTCTGTCTGGGGTCAATTCTCATGACATCACCACTCTGCAGGAATGCAGTGACAAAGCCATAAACCGGCGATGAAAGGAGCAGCACTTAGTTTCCTTCCACCGCTGTGGCAGACTGACGATGCCCATTGTCCCTGCAAGGCACACTTTTAGAAGTGCTAAGTCCTGCTTTGTGAAACAAGCACATGGAGATTAATTAGTTTTCCAGGAACACACACATATTATCCACTATGTCCCAGCATGATGGGACGGTGTAATGCTTGCAATGTACCTGTCTCATTTGTGATTCGCTTTAGGATGAACGCGTCTGCTAAATAAATGTACATAGTGACATAATGTACTTAACAACCCCTAAATTACACTCTGGAAGTGCATGTACATGTTGATGAAAGTTTAATTTGCCGTGGGACAAAAACAGGCAGCTGGCTCAAATATACGGGAATGGAGGAGGGGGGGGGGAGGTTGCATGAGAAAGACCCGAAACTCTCTGTGGCACCTTGGTCCTCTTGATCTCTTCATGTGTTAATGCATTTATAAGCTAAGCTGATGAGAGATGAGTGCAGGCAACGAGAGAAGCCCAGAGCCCTTGGGGGTGGGGTTGTTAGGGAAAATGACGCTGTGGCCCCATTGTTGTGGCTGCTCAGAGGAAAAGCCCCATTGAGGCTCCCGGCTCTCTGGCCGTTGAGGTGCTGAGGCAGGAAGCAGCTTAGCTCCCAGACAATAGAAGACATCAAACGCGAAATGGACCTCGCAATCTCGCCAGCTCACACACACACACACATACAAGTGACGGCCGGCCAATCAAAACACAGCGCTCCGCGTGCAAACACAAACAGGACATGCCCGCTGCTGGT
Source organism: Petrocephalus schoutedeni (assembly GCA_026780765.1). Lineage (NCBI taxonomy): Eukaryota > Metazoa > Chordata > Actinopteri > Osteoglossiformes > Mormyridae > Petrocephalus > Petrocephalus schoutedeni. Next base: position 30,559,688 of record JAODKL010000040.1, read on the forward strand.
TGTTCCGGATTCCACACCACAGCCAATTGGAATCAAGGAGCGCGAGTGCTCAAGCGGAGCGGGTTAAGGGAGCCAGCCAAATGGTCAGCTCTGACGACATCTGATTCACTGCTCTCCTTAATGAACTGTTTTCCTGTATCACAGCAAGTCTGGATTAGACGCCAAAAGCACCAACGAGCCCTGTTCCTATTTAGACATACTCCATAACAGTCGGAAATTAGATTTTAGTATGTTGCCGTTGCAGATTTTGATCTTCAGTCTCATGTGTATGGAGGAGTAATGGTTAAGCTCGAGGGAATTTGGAGCTATGTGGGGGTGTGACCAAATGGGAGCATTCCTTTCACTAGAATGACATTCATCCAATTCTGCAAAAAAAAAGGCTCTTGCGGCCTGACTGTGTCGTGGCATTGGCTCATGTTGGGGGTTCAGTAAACATGCAACTGCATAAATGAATGAAGTGCAATAAACCTTGTAAGTTGGAATAAGACATTTGCTAAGCGACCGCAATTAATAATGCCCCAGGCAGCTCAAACCACAGAACCACAGATTTCCCTCCATTTTCTCCCCAGTCGTTTAAGCCATTGCCAGCTCCTTTTAAAAATGCTCGACTTCCCATAATGCCCCCTGCACAGGCCTGTAGGGGGCGGATGTGTACTCTGCCAAAGCAGTCCTAAGTAAACGTACTGCCCAGGGTCACATGGCTTGGCAGAAGAGAGTGAACGAGAACAGGGTGTAGCGTCATGGCTCTGGCTGTGGGGAGTCTGTATTCGACTGTCCAGGCATCAATTGAACCTGATAGCACTCCTGGGAGTATCCATAGCCGATGCTCAATGCACATGGGGCTAAGGTAGCGAGTTTTCCAGCTCTGCACTCAAAAGACGAAGACAGCTGACAGATCTCGCCTGATCAGTTCCATCCACTGCGATAGCCAGCGTGTGGGGTATTGGGTTCATTGGCCTCTGGCTAACACATTCAGCACAACAGCTGCCGTGTGAGACCTCAGCATTTGACGAGAAAGAATGAAAAATTAAGCATGTTCCAGTTGTTAGTGCAAATTTGTGTGGCTGCTCTTCAGCTGACCCCCATATTTTCAGAACCAGCGGGTGGGGGGTGGCGGGGGGTGCTCTGTGGGGAATTCTGAAATGTGCTGACTTCCAAAACCCAAACCGATTTTTGAAATGCAAAGTTGCAAATCCATCACACAGTCTATACCAGTGTTTCTCAAATCGGTCCACAGGGACTCCCAGACGATCCATGTTTTTGCTCCAGCTGGGAGGGAGCAGAAATGTGGATTGTCTGGCAGGGAGCTGGGAGGGAGCAAAAAATATAGACCATCTAGAGGACCCAGAGGACCAGGTTCAGGAACACTGGTCTATACCCAGTATTCCTGGGTGCTTCACTAGTTTCTCACACAAATTTCCTTGAATGTCATTTTCAACATGAGGATGTTCATTTAATGTTGAGTGGAGGACTGCCACCGAAAAGCAGTCCCAAGTCAAAAATGCAGTAAAGCTTATTTTGAACTTGAAAGAGAGTTTTAGACTCATGTGCATGCTTTGAAATTCAGTGCAATCTACTATGAACACTCGACACCTGATTAGTTGGAGTGTGGTCTCTGTGGGTGGGTGTGTGAATAAAAAGAACTAAACAAATGCTTTTAGCTTCCTCGTGCATAACTGCTACTTATAGGAACTGACGCTAGTTTAGCCTGGCTGCATTTCCGTCAGTCTAAGTAATGATATCAGGGTTGGTAGCCTGTTTGTCTTGGGAGCCCTGGGCAGTTGGGGGTGGGAGGGGGTGATCATGACATCCCCCGGGACCTTGATAGAGAGCAGGGAATGGGAGACAGGGGTCTAAAGGCCTGGCTTGGGAAAGCCCTTAGAGGAAGGATCACCAGAGAGAAGCATGGGATAAAAATGCAATGGAAAAATGTATCCGTACTTTAAAAATAAAAGATGTGCATTGACGTCTCTCCCAGTTTTTCTCACAGGAAATATACAGTGGGTCTTCTGTTGGCTTATACCAGGATCCGGGCCCACGTCACCTATGGAAGCCTGCAGGAGGAGGCGGTAGCCCTCAGCCACCTCACAGCTGCATCGCTGCTTGGGTACCTACCTTTGGGCACCCCTTCTTCCTCGTGGTTTTCTCATGTTCTGCTTTAAGACTGCGACTTGGTTCCCAGACTGGTTATCAAAAATAAGATAGCAAACGGCTACAGAAGGGGGGTGGGGCATTAGTCAGATAGAGACGCGAGGACTCCACTGCAGGAAGGCTGGCTAGGCACCCGAGTGGGGCTGTTTGGGGTAGAAAGGGGGTGGAGGTGGTGGTTGGGGGGGGTGGGGGGGCTGAGTTCCCATGGTTATCTGCACTACACTGTGTTAGATAATGGTGCCGCCGAGTGTGTGTGCACGCTGGGGTAAGGTTGATTTGGGGAAGCAAAGGGGTACTGAGAGAGGGACGGATTTCGTTCCCACACATAATTACTGGGTCACACTGGTCTGACGGGGACTGCCTTGGACCCTGGGGGATTGGTTGGAACCTTAAATGGGGCGGAAGAGAGGTTGTGGGGGTGTGGCCACATGACACAGGAACTCTCCCAGTCCCTTGGGTGCATTACCAGAATTTGCTACCTTCAGGACATTTGCCAAACTGTCTATGCCTTCTAGGGGAAGGAATTTGTGATAAATGATCTTAAATTATCTGATTGTTGTAATTAGCAAAATTGAATAATGCCCCGTTTTGAACTTTATCTGTCAGCCTAACATACAAATCCGGTGGACCTTACAGTCTGTAGTTCATGTGGAATATCCTTCTGCATTGTATTAATTAAGCTGAGTATAACAAATAGAAACGTGAGGTCCTGGGACTACGGTCTTTATTTCAGTCTCTGAGGAACTGAGATGAAACTCTGGCAGGGCATCCACAAGTGATTCTAACAACTAACAAATGAAAATTTGTTTTTGTAGGTAGTGCCTGATTCCATTAGCATCACACACAAAGACCATTAGCTGCCATTAATGTAGCTCTGCGGAAAAAAAGGTTAAAAAATGACAGTTTCTTAAAACCTGAAATTAAAAATATACACTCACCGGCCACTTTATTAGGTTCACCTTGGAAGTACCTGGTTGGACCCGCTTTTGCCTTCAGAACTGCCTTAAACCTTCGTGGCATAGATTCAACAAGGTACTGGAAACATTCCTCAGAGATATTGGTCCATATTGACATGATAGCATCAC
>JAODKL010000040.1:30593758-30611822 GCA_026780765.1 Petrocephalus schoutedeni
CAGAGCTAGATAAGATTTTAACAACTCTGAGCTATTAGTTAAGTTCTCCCCAAACGAGCTTGATGGGCCGAATGGCCACCTCTCGTTTGTAAATTTCTTATGTTCTGTAATGCACGGGTTTCCCCAGGCCGAAGCCCATGGCCTTTCACTGAATGGGGGGCCTCAAAAAAGCTCAGCATCCCCCCCCCCCCTCCCAGCAAACCAATGACTTAATGAAGATGACCTACCTAACCGTTACTGTGTTCTTGTGTTCCATCCACAATTACATGTGAAGAGCATCATAAGCATTTCTTAGGTGCTGTCTGTGTTAGGCTTTGGGTGGTGTCCCTTGGTCAACAGTACTGCTGCTTCACACCTACATGGCCGGGGATTCCCAACCCGTGCTGTGTGGGTGGACTTTGCATGTCCTCCCCATGTTGTGTATGTTTCTCCTCACAGCACAAAGATATGAAATGAGGTTGACTGGAGTCCCAGAATTGCCTATAACGCGTTGGTGTGTTTATTTGTACGTCCCACAGCGGATTTATCCCATCCAGGGTGTCCCCCTGTCATGTGCCCTATACTCATGGTGCAGTACTGGCTAAGAGTATGGAAGATTGATGAATGAATGAATGGTTAATGCAAGCAACCAAAACAGACCATTTAGTATTCAGCAAATCATTCATGAATGACTAAATAATTGATTAACCATTGATTAACCAATGTACATTAAATCAATGAATAGAATGCACAGGTCTAGAGAGCCACATAGGGTGACAGCAAAAATATGGATATTATATTGTTTAAATGGTCCAGTTCCTGGCATTATCAGGTATTGTCTTTACTGGCAACCTATTGTTGGATATCAACAATTCAATGAATACAGGGAGATACTATAACTCTTGTTTGCAGTTACGTAAGATCAGACCCTCATTTAAACAAGAACCAGTAATTCAGCGTCCAGATAGGGTACAGACAGGGTACATACGGGTGCCGCGAGGGAGGTCATGCCACTGGCGATCCCGGTGAGAATGCGCCCGAGGTATAGCATCCAGACATTCTGGGCAGCGATGATGATGGTGAAGCCAAAGATGAAGGGTAGAGAGCAGAACATAAGGCTAAGCTTTCGGCCGATCTTGTCCACCACCCAGCCGCCTAGCACCCCTCCAAAGGCGGCACCCACAGTCACCACAGACTGCAAGGGAAACATGGACTGGGGTTAACGTGGGGTTGGGGTTAGCCCGGGCCATCAGGGGTGCTGGACTGGAGCGAAACTCGTACACCAAACCAGGAGGCCTCCTCTGCGTCCAGCTGAAGTCGCGGGTCGCTGATACGGCGTAGCTCTGGAATGGCAGGGGAACTGTATCCAAGGACAAAGCCAAAGCTCAGGGGACCCAGGACCGCTGCGAATGTAGCCAGGTACAGCTTTGTGTTCTTCACCTTACTGGTGGCATAAGGGACACAGGGTGAGCAGCGGATATTAAGACTTCAGATACATGATCAAAAAAATGCTTTAAAACTTCTGTGAGATATACTATCCTTCTGAAACTACTAGTATGAGAAACCTGGTGATATTTATAAATGAGTACTTCTTCAAAATCACTTGAACATGAATAACGCATGCTAATGCTTTCAAAGAGATAACTGCATAGTAGATCTAAACTAAGCACAGACACACCAAGTACCTCTAATGAACCCCATAGCTAGCTCATAACATCTGATTGTTTTTCGGCAAGTCACATGATACCAAGCAATTTCAAGAAAAGTTTAGACACAACACACATTTCAATTGACAATACAAGTACAACATATGTGCATTAATGACGTAAAACCAGAATTCGCAAATCTCATTTTATGTTTCAGTAAACATATGCAATAAACCTCATATAAAGCCCGCATGTTGTAAAAACCCGGCTGAAATCAGATATCCTTCTAATATTTAACTTAAGCATGATCTGATTACATATGGGAAAAAATCATAAAATGGAAATAGAGAATTAAGTTTACTGTCATGTAGTTCATCGAGTAGCGTTCAAAAGTTGTTGCACCAGGAAGAACTGAAAAAGATTAAACGATTAAGTATGCCTAGGACAGAAGCGTCCGTCGAACAGTACATAAGTAACTCACTCTAAATAACTATCTTGCTCCGACTTCCTCTCGACCGGCCCGCTTTCCTGCGGTCCCAACAGTGGTCTTGATTCGAGCATTGAGTCCATTCTGCATGTATCTTAGTTGCCGCAATATCGTCTTATTTTACTTTAAGCCGTTACCGTGAGCTTCCAGCTTCCAGGACGCACAATAATCTTTATGAGAACACGCTACATGCTACTGCCCTGCTTTCGCTCGCCGTTTTGCTGCCATATGCTTGCGCTGCCAAAACCTGATACAGCCGCCACTACCTCCTTCCGGCTGACATTTACTAGCCGGTCGGCAAAGCTGGCATTGCTAACTCATTCCCCGGCTACTTTGTCGCGCATCGCAGCTTGTTTTCACCGCCTGCAATCAGCTGATGCGCTCGTTTGTTGTGTTTCAATGGGCTTCGGATTGGCTAGTCAGGGACAACACCGGCCTGCGCATGCGCCTCAACCAACGAACGGTAGAACAGCGTTCGGCTTCCAGTGAGCTTCTGCAAACTGACTGAGGGGGCGCGAAGTCTCCCTTCCGTATTAAAACTTCCCGTTAAAATGCTCAGAAATGTTTTATAAGTAGTTATTAAAATAAAGTGCCGCGGTGCCACAAAAAAAAACGTTTTTTTCGAGATTAATATTTGAGACTTTGTTGCACTTGAGTCATAATTTAATAAACCACTTTGTCCTTTCTTTACATGTGCCTTCAGTACAGTACACCAGAGAGCAATGTGGGCAGAACATGCAAATCCTACATTTTGAGTCCGCATTAGGGGATCTCTAATAAGAAAAAGCTAAACATGAGGGTTACATTTTTAATAAAGAAGGCAATAGGGTTAGTGTTACAGTTAGGGTTAAGACTGAGGTTTTGGTTTGCACTAGTCAGTTATGTTTGGAGTTAGGGTTGTGTTAAGGTGAGTTATAATTAACATTAGGAATTCTGTTTGACATTCAGGTTAGTATTAACATTGCAATAGCATTTTTTGGCCTCAGGATTAAGTTTGTCGTTAGGCTTACAATTGGCATCAGGGTTAGGGATGGCAGTAGGGCTTTGGTTAGAGTTAAGCTTGGTATTAAGAGTGACTTTAGGGCTACATGAAGTTTAAGCTAAGTGAGAAGTTAGAGTTAGAACTGAAGAACAGGTCTGTATTTAAAGTTACACCTCCTATCTTAGGTGATTCAGTGAAACCAAAATTTAAGCCCTATGAGTTAAACGCTAATAACAGGGAATTACAGGTGATGCTATTACCTGCTAGTAACTGGACTCCTTTCTTGTCAGGGATTACAGATGGGTAATTGTCATTCACCCTTCTCTTTATGATAAAGATCTCAGCACCAGTCCTTGCAGGGACTCCATATTTCACCAGTAGTACCATTGGCACTGTGCTCTTATTAGACATGTTGGTGATGTTTCTTGACATGATTGACATGAGGGATATGGATCTGACCTGACTAAAATATTTTTCAGAAAGAAAAAAAATGGCGAACTGTGACAAAGACCAAATATGTAAGAGTGCTTGTTGCTTGAAGTTCCTGTGAAATCTGGTCTAAGGTACTTAATCTAAATCATGCTTAACTGTTTTGCCAGTTAAAATGGACAATGGGGATGCTGTGCACAAATGGGCCCAGGAGAAGTATTACTCTATTACTCTCAAGTATCTGTTAACTGCGCTTCACCTTATATTAGTATATTAACAAACTTCTATATATATGCGGTTAAGGAAAAAAAAAAAATATATATATATATATATATATATATGTGTGTGTGTGTCAATGTAAATGTTACTGTTAACTGCATCTCAGAACAGTACATGGTAGTGCAGCCACAATGAACATCCTGTTTATCGACAGGCTCGGGTCTCCAACATCCCAATCACACATCCAAATCTCTTTCAATAGATTTAAAACTGCTACTTTGCTTGTGAAACACTCCATGTACCACCATTGTTTCTTTTACTGTACTAATTGTTGCTGGTGGATTACACTGTTGGCGGTCTGTCTCATTTCAGATGCTAGTGGAAGCAGACAGGCGCCTAACTGGTGCGAAATCGGGGGAAAGCCAACCCATCACAGAAGTTCGAAAGGAAAATCTGTCCTCTTGCCACCTAAAGTGCCTTATGGTATTTGTGTAGAGACTTTTTCTGCTGTATTCCATGCTACGTGGTAAATGTATTTAAAAGACCTGCAGTTTAATAGTAAAACAGCTTAAAAAGGCAAATGGTAAAGGCTGTATGCTTATTAGTGTCACCTTTAAAATCGCACACGTCTTGTTAGTTTAAGACATCATGCTGACACACACTCAGAGCCCTGTCACCTATAAAGGCCAGCGCTGGCATCCCTCTTCCAGACTGCCTCTTCACGCATGCAGAGCGGCAGTTTGCTTTGGCTGATTACCAGCAGGCCGAGAGAGTGGATCTTGGGGGTCCACAGCGTCTCGGTTTGCTTGTGCGTCTGTGATCCACACCATGCTGTGCCTGCAACGCTATTAAGGCCAGAAAATGGGACCGCTGCTCACACGCGCCACTTGTATTTTGCTAAAATTTCATTTTTTAATTGAATGAAGATCCCGTGTGGGGTCTATGTGCCCTATGCTGCTTGGCGCAGGCGCCAGGCCTTCTGTCATCCTGTTCGGGATAAGTGGTTATTAGACGGATTGATAAACATTTACATACATACAGTACAACCATTCATTAATCAAACCTGACCTCATAAATGTAGGTCTCTCTCCATTTGCCGTACAGTTTCACAGGCAAGTGAGACTTTCTCAGCGTGCTGTGTAAGCAGAATCTGCTTTCCCAGTCATAGTGCACCTTCTTAGATCCCAATAAGAGGTTTAGGTTTAGGCTGTGTTGTAAGATGATTTTGCATATGGCTTCCATTTCAGCTGTGGGATTATCTAATACATCTGCAGTATCATTGCTGCCACTTTTCATCTGGTCATATCTGTGTATTCATCACACGGAATAGGCACGTTCTTTTTACCCATAAGGCCAATGTGGCATCTAGAGCAGTATTTCCCAATCCAGTCCTCGGGGAACCCCAACCGGCCCACGTTTTTACTCCCTCCCATCTCCCTGCCAGACAGCGCATACTGATGTAGAAGACAGCACATTTTATAGCCACAGTGGCTGTGTCCCACGGGCCATGTGCTATTTCTTTCAAAGCAGACACAGACCTGTGGTGGGTGTGGCCATGTGTTCGAATGATGACATTAAAATGATTCATGTACAGGTCCATTTAATGTTCCCCACCTGTGCCCCTTAGCCTTCGTGTGACAGGAAGGGCCAATGTGCGGCCAGGAGCAGTGGCTGTACCATTGCAAGCCATACAGCGCTCCTGATCTTTTTTAAGTGGCACACCTTGTCTTTTAGAGAGCTTAGGGCAGACTGAGCTGTGTGTGGGGGAGCCTGCTGGTCCCTCAGAGGGCCTCTGAATCACTGGTGACGCGGGACAATTGATGGACGGTCGCTATTAAATGAACATAACTTTATGTATGCATTCTCTAAAAGTGAATGGCTCAATCTGTGAAAGACGCAGGGCGACGCTGAAGGCTCCCCAGCAGAATTACTGCATGGCCATCTCCAAGTGCACAAAACTGCAGACCTCAGCTCGTTACCTCCCACAGACCTGGAAAGCACTTTTACACATGTGTTGCCTCTAGGGTATGCGGAAGCGGCAGAAAGGAAACAGTTTTACAGATCAAAAACGATGCTCTTAACATATGCCCGTCCAACGTAGGTTCCTCTGTGAGATATACGGCCGAGAAGACCTTCTGAGGATGAGACCCGGTTTGTGGCCACTAAGCAACACTGAGCAATCGAATAACAGTGGCTGTACACATTTAAACTGGCATGGAAGGTCTCTTTCCCGGCACTCATTTTGTTTCAAGGAAAAGGGAAAATAGTCCAGATTTTTTTTTCCTTGACGTATTCAGTATTTGAAACAAGTGGTTCCCCACAAACTTTTAATAACACAGCGCTCCCTGTTTGCAAGGTCAAAGGCTGGAAGATTGTAAAATTCTGTTGTAAACTTTATGAGAGATGCTGAGTCACGCAGTGCTGCGGCAATTAAAATCGGCATAAAAAAGTCTCCGCTTCAATTTAACTTTTTCAGTTTTGAGTTTTATGTCATTCTTATACACGCAAGTGTTATTAGCATTCCATGTTTGCTTGGTCTTGTGTTCTTTGCCTCTTAGCATGCATTTGCTTTAGGCACCGGAGTGTGTAGCACCCGAAAGGGCCACTAGGGGGTGCTAAAAGACCGAATATTTAAATACATTGTCTTGCGTAGAAGCTGGGAGGGAGTCCTACTAATGTCAGTATAACTTTTGCTGGGCCATCAATTCCTTGACAGATATTTACTGAAATATATTGAATTATATTTTCCAGCTACCGCTGAACATGACTGATGAAACAGTAATCCTGTATATTGCTGTTGCTAAGCAGTGGGATCACTTGTTCTACTGAAAGTAATTAAGGAGGAACCCCAATATGAGTAACAGCAGGTTTGGAATACAACTTTGCTAATCACAGTGCAGGGTTAGAGCTTGTAATTATTTTTTTTACATTCCACTCATGTCATGATATTTTTCTTGAATGTAATTGGGTCACAGGAGAAATAACTATTTTTTTTTATCATAATCTGCCTGAAATTCTTCTTTCGTCTAATAATCCTTGGAGATTGGCTTCTTGGAGCATAGTACTTATCACCAATGACAAAGTGAGCCTTATATCTTTCAATACAAAGGGTTTTCCTAGCAGGACCCATATGAAGAGAATGAAAACAATTCAGTGTTGTACCATATTGGGGCTATTGGGAAACTGAGTCCTTGGATTAGGCCTATCTATGTAACATTGCCACATACCATTTGAAGGAAACTGGCACCCGAATTTGGCGGACACCGCTTTCGCTTCCCCGCACTCCACTACAGCTCCTCCGTCCCCGAATGGTCTGGTAGCGGTTCGAGCGCCTGAGGCGGCTGCCTCTGCACTAACCCGGGCAAGGGAATTTTTTTCCCTACAGGAGCTATGGTGGAGGTTGGCGGCGGACCCGAAGCTGCGTGAGGATCTCGAAGCCTCCCAGTCCCTTGGCACCCTGCAGCGGGCGTTTGCCGCCATCACCCCGACCTCGTCTCCCTCAGAACAGGACAAGGTCGGGGAGATGATGCGAGACCTGCTGCGCCGGCGGAAGAGTCTCTCCCGAGACGCCGTCGCGCTCTCGTCTAACCAGGGGATGACGCCGCAGCGCCCCCGTCTCGTTAAGGAGATGACGCCGCAGCCCCCCCGTCTCGTCAGGGAGATGACGCCGCAGTGCCCCCGTCTCGTCAGGGAGATGACGCCACAGCGCTCCCGTTCCTGCAGTTCCATCTGCGCCAGTTCTTGCAGTCCCGTCTGCGCCAGTTCCTGCAGTCCCGCCAGTCCCGCCTGCAGCCCCGCCTGCGCCAGTTCCTGCAGCCCCGCCTGTGCCAGTTCCTGCAGTCCCGCCTGCAGCCCCGCCTGCGCCTGTGCCTGCAGCCTCGTCTGCGCCTATCCCTGCAGCCCCGTCTGCGCCTGTGCTTGCAGCCCCGTCTGTCCCTGCAGCCCCGCCTGTCCCTGCAGTCCCGCCTGTCCCTACAGTCTCGCCTGCGCCTGGTCCTCCGCCACCCCCACGGCAGCACAGATCCCAGCAATGGTCCCGCCTCTCCGTCTCCCGTAATGGACATGGACATTTGCGGCGGGGTCGCTTCCCGCCCACCCTGCCCCCTGACTCGCCCTCGGTCGCCCTGGTTGAGGCTCATGCCTGCGGTTCCTCCGGCTCCTGCTTGGCGGTCGCCTGTGGGTCCCCCTTCGACGGCTCGTCGGTCATTGTCAGTCCTGCCTCCGGCACCTCGTCGGTCGCCTGTGACGTCCCCCCTCCAGCCTCCTCGGTCGGCGACGCCTTTGCCGGCTGTTGCTGCGCGGTCGCCTGCTGCGGCTGTGCCTCCCTCCTCGCCTCCTTTGTCCGTTTCTCTCCTCGCCCCCTGCAGGGTCCCCTCCTGCTCCTGCCTCGCGGTCGCCTGCGGCCCCTGAGGCTGCCACCCCTCGCCCGTGGGGGCTCCCTCGGGCTCCCCGTCCTCCTCCGCCCTCTGCCTTTCTGCCCCCTGGTTTTGTCCCTCCTGTCTCTGCTCCTCGTCCCCCTGTCGCGCCTCCTATGTTCCCTCTTGGTCCCTCTGTGTCCCCTGTTCTGCTGCCCTTGTGTCTGCTTGCCCTGCCCTTTGTGTGTCAGCTTTTATCGGTGTTGTTGCCCGTCTGCCTGTTCTGTGTGTCGGTTCGGTTCCCGGTCCCTCGTTAATTGTTCTTGTTCTTGTTTTTCTGGTCCCGTGTCCCTGGTCTCGTCCCTTTGCCCGCTTTTGCGCGCCCGGAGTTCTCACCTTTGGGGGGGGTAATGTCATGGTCTGCTCGTTTGATCCTCATGTGTGCCATGCCCCCTTGTTATCCACGTGCGCTTCCCCGATCATGCCCACCTGCCTTGTGTTTAGTCCTTGATGTCCTCCCCTATTTAGTCGGTCTGCGTCATGCTCCCGTTGGTTATTGTCTTTGTTCATGGTCATTGTTGCCGTTACCTGTGCTTACTCGTCCTGTTCCTTGTGAATAAATGCCCCTGTGATCGCAGCCTGCATTATGGGTCGTAAATCCCGCAACAGCCGTGACACATACAATTTCTAAATCTCTCAATTGCCTGTTGCCCCTTTAATTTTTGCACATTAGATTTTTGCTATATTCATACTTGGAGTATAATGTGTTGGAGCATAATATTATGTCACAGTATTTTTAAAATGTCACATTTACTACAAATGTATTTTTATTGTGCTAACATTCATCACCATCTTTGCTAAAAATGTAACTATAGCTGTAAATCTGAAAAATATATCAGGCAGTTTTTGAAATGAAACACCTCCAGCTGGTGGCTGTACAGATTATGCCTGATATGACATTGTACTGATCAATGACTATAGCTATAAAACTACAAAAACAATGAATTCTGTGACACACAGCCGAGTTTCCTTCATTTAAATTGAGCTGGTTAGCTGATGCTTCTCTCCATACCAATCTACAATTTTACCATTTATAGAGATCCTACTGGAGCATTTCAGTGGTTACATTGGGGGTTTACATGGAACTGAACCTTTTGGGTTACATGTCCTATTACACATTTGTCACCGTCAGTTTTGCATTCTTGCAGTTTTCTTCTTGTACGCAATGTTTACACTGCATGTGTAAAGGAGAATTCTACTAGAACTATTTTAGTTAAACACTGCATTAATCTTCCATCCATCCATCCATCCATTAATTTTCTACACCCACTTGTCCTATGCAGGGTCATGGGGATCCAGAGCTACAGGTACAAGCCTGGGAATAACTTTGGACCGGGCACCGACCCATCACAGGAATCATTAATCCATTCACATTACTCACATTGATCACTAATCCATTCGTTCATTAAGCCTGGGACCATTCCTGACGCAAAAAGAAACCTTTGCGTTTAGATTGCCAGTATAGTTCATTAAGATGACGTGTTCAGCAATGTTGTTGTGTTCTTTCTGTATTCTGTTGTGATATGTACATGATGTGTGATATTTGAAAGCATTCCAGATCAATTTCTTATTAATCTTTAGTGCTAATAAGTTTATTGGATGGGTGTGCGGACTCCGTGGGCCTGGCTGTGGTGGAGATGCATCCACAGCACGGGACCTGAGCCCCCAGCCTACAGAGGTAATTTTCATGATCCAAAGCTTTTTTCTTATCCTGGGTCATTTCCCTATATCTGGTGTGGAATCGGCTGTCTTTTCTTGTCTGTTTTGTTAAAGCTGTCAACCAAATAGCACCCCAATTCTGTCTTCCCCTCCCCATGTCACATGGCCCTGTTTCCCATCTCGCCTGCAGCACATGGCACTGTCAGCCCCCAGGTGTGATTTTATATAATCCTAAGGAAGTGTTTCCGTTCTTTGGTAAAACATTTAGAAGCAGCTCCTTTGTACAACAGCATTCTGCATCAGTATACCGAAGCAACGAAGTGCCTGCAAACCCTAGAAAGGATCTGACATCTCAACCATATGTTTTTTTTTTTTTTAGCAACGCTGATTGGCTGGTATTTTTCAAATTAGCTGCACAACTTTGAAAAACCAGCTCCATAATTATCAACCAGATCCATATTTGGCCCATTGAGGTGCATTGACAGAGAAGAACTTTGGTCGGGGGGGAGGTCCAGCTTTCAGACAGAACCAGCATTGTGCTTCACAGCTGCTACTGTAGCAGCTGAGAGGCTTGAGGGTTGTACCCTGTGCACATGGCAGCTGGTAGCTGACACCCCAAAGCTTTCCCTCCCCTAGAGTGTCGGTTGTATTCTTAACACTGATTGACACTCCCCATGGTGTGTGACTATTATGCCTTTTTTTGGTGGCCTACTAGATCAGATCCTAAAGTCTGAGTTTTCCAGAGAGCATGTTTGAAAGAAACAGCAAAGAGGGTCAACTCTGATGGCTCGATCAATGCAGTCGACTCCATGAGCTGTGCTCTGCTAAGGATGCTTTGCTGCCAGCGTGATGTGATTATGCCATCAGATGAACAGAAACCCTGCAACCTAACCCATATGGAACAAGTCTCTGTCTGGTTGCTATGGAAGGGAGGGCACGCGCTAATGACTTTATACAGATGAACCAGCAGATAGTCATTTGCTTGAGCGATCGTTGGGGTGTATTTGGGCGCGTGTGTGAGATTGTGGCCCTGAGTGCAGTGGCCTGGGGTAGAAAAAGGAGCTGAAAAGTGCTTCACACCAGCCGTAATAAAAGTCTCAGGTTTCCGTCCTACCGAGAACGGGAAACGCAGCCAGGAGAGAGACACGAGCGGCCAGACTCTCCCCTAGACAAAAACACCTTTCTTCAGGCACAGGAGCGAGCAGCCTGGCCTGCAGTCAAAAAGCCCTTTGTGGATCAAGGCTTTATTCACGATTGGCTGGAGACTGTTTTGTCTAAGACATGCAGCACATGTTTGCACTCTTTAGCAAGTGTTTAGTGCAGACGAAAAAGTGGGTCTTGGTGCAGCTCCCTCGGCAGACTGCGCTATTCACTTTCGGGGAATGCTGACTGGCTTTCGGTCACAGAATACCCAAACATTTTACCACTGACCTGATTTATGAATATGTGAGATTTAATAGGGTGGGGGTGCCGGCTGTACTTCGGCGTGTGTGTGGCGTGCGAGGGATGGAGTTACAGTGTTTTCCGTGGTAGGAAGCCGGCGGACCCAGAAGAGCGGGGGGAACCCACACGTCGATACGTGGCTAATGAGGGATTTCAGGCAAATGAGGAATACAAAAATGCATATTCCATCTTTATTTTGAAGGCATTTCAAAGGTATAAAATGATTAATATTAAATACACAACGTTCTTGTAATAAATAAGCATATGTACATCGGTGTGATACTTTAAATATAGAACAAATCGCAAAAATGAGAGAAACATGGGCTGGTTGCTAATAATAAATGGTAATTTCAAGGTTAAGAGCTCCGCAGCTGAGCTACGGACCCATCTTTCATCAGAACAAAGTTTTCTACCTACTGCTCCAGAACCATTAGTGGGTTCTCAGTTTACATCGCAGTGGCTGGACCCAGTTCAGCTGCACAAATATGTGTGAGACACCTTCTAAAATATATTTGGCATCCCGCAATGTTTAAAGTGAGGAGTAAGAGTAAAATGCGTTTTTACAATCCTGTCATTTTTTTTTTACTTTTAGTTAACTGCGTGGTTCCTGTCTCTGAGAGAACAGTGCCCAGAGATGCTTCCCCGAGGGGCGTTTAAAAGACAATTTATTCAACTTGGAGAGATAATACGTCTGCTTGTCCTCTCCGCTCTTAAATGTTCCAGTCAGTTTTACTGGCTTGTCTCACTATCTAACCTTCACACTAGATTCCTTCCCCCCGCGTGTTTTAGTGCCTTGTTGTTCTTCGCTCTCGCCGCAGCTGGAAATGGACGGAACCCCTCGGGAAAGGTGCACTTGGGGAAATTCTCTGGGTTCCGCGCGCCGAGAGCAGTTTATGCGAGGACCTTGCTTCCTCTCTCTCTCAGTCGCGTTCCCGGGAGTTCCTCAGCCATTCGCTCGCATGCGTGTGCGTGTCGCGCACGTGCGTGTGAGGGTGTGTGTATGCGTGTGTGCGCGACGCACTGTGACCACAATCCAAGCCCGAAGGGGTTAAGCGTGTTGTCACAGAGTCGCACAAAGACTCAGTCTTCTTCTTCTTTGTTGACTCCTGACACCCGGCGGTATTAAATGCACTCTTTCCCGTTACCCCTGTACTTTGACAGGTGCTGGGGGTCGCTGCAGAGGGAGTACAGGGTTACAGGCACGCATCCAAGGCCGCTTGGTGGGCCACTTCCAGACGCTCCGGCCTTTGTCCTTTGTTGCGGGTTGGGGCGCCTGACGTCAAACGAGAGCGAGCGTGAGTTAGCATGAGCGGCTAGCGTGCCGAGTCAGCAGACGGATTAGGCCGGCTCGTTGTGCCTGTCAGTAAAAATGGCTGTGGCTCCTGAGGGCAGCGTGCCTTAACAGCCTCACTCATATTAAACAAGAAAGGGCGTCATACGCAGCAGCAGAGGGTGAAGCAGTTGAGCTTGGCAGCGTTGCGACCCGACCCCCCCAGCCGGTTGGTTTTGGGCAGCAGCAGAACGAAGGACACGGCCAGGGAGAGATGGTAGAAACTGTGGACGTAGGCATAGTCCCACTCCTGCGAGAAGAACATGGACATTATTCTGTATGGTGCATCATCTTAACCATGACTGACTGACTGACTGACTGACTGACAGACAGACAGACAGACAGACAGACGATAGTCAAAAAATGTAGTGCTGTTATTGGTAGAGAAATTATACTCAATCGGTGCAGCAAGAGACGGCCATAAGGGGCACAGAGGGGCCTCAGTACCTCAAAATAAAAGCGCAGCATCAATGCTAGGGCTCCGAAGCAGCAGCCTGGCCCCACCTGCTGGGTGTAGACACTCTTTTCTGGGTACAGTCCTTTCTTCTCCTTCATCTTTTGCAGCTAGGAGGGTGAATGCATCTTTGTCAGGAGGAAGACACCCAAGACTGAACACAGGGACTAGCTTTGAAGAAGGATCAACTAAGTGTAACATAGCTCTGGCTGAGGGGAAGATCACATGACTGACATGCTGGGACACAAGGTGACGCTTACCCATTTGACGGTTATCATCAAAACTGCAGTCCCTATTGGTGCGGAGTAGACACCGTAGCCCCAGCGATCCTGGTAGATCCTCACAGCAGTGGTCAGAATCCCAAACATGGTAAGGGTGGAGCGCTTGGGCTCATCAAAGTCACCTAATGCTACAGACACACAAAGGGGGGATGCATTCTCAGCACGGAGGAGAAAATCATCTCCTCACCCGATCAGCCAGCTGCCTGGGAAGCCACCCAGCATTATCTGGCTTCTTCCAGAGCATCAGGAAGTGGTATGAAAGCGCGATAACTTCCTTCTTACTTAGTCAAAACAGTGAATGATTAAAAAGCCTCAGCACAACAGATGAAATGTGAACCTATTGCCTTCCCACTATGCAGACTGTGATACCTCTGAGGTTATTGTCCTCACCTAACAGGGTGACCCACATGGATATTGCCGTGCC
Source organism: Petrocephalus schoutedeni (assembly GCA_026780765.1). Lineage (NCBI taxonomy): Eukaryota > Metazoa > Chordata > Actinopteri > Osteoglossiformes > Mormyridae > Petrocephalus > Petrocephalus schoutedeni. The sequence continues at coordinate 30,607,507 of JAODKL010000040.1, forward strand.
ATAGATGCTGAAGTACTCCAGAATCTCATACTTCAGGAAGCAGAGGATGGAGAGTCCTGGGCCATCGCATGCATGGTAAGTCTGTGATGGATCAGAGGGAATTATTTCACCTGCTGCAATTTAAATTCATTTTACACATTTATAGTTTTTACAAGTACTGAAAAAGTACAACTTATCCAGTATCACAGCATCTTCAATTGATGCAGTAGCTTGAGATACACAGACCTACTGTACAGTCATATATATATATATGTCCAAACAAATGCACGCACATAGTGATGCACAATCGCACACTTACATTCATGCATGGAGGTAATAGAGGTGGCTGGACTCTTACCGCCGTGAAAAACATGGTGAAGAAGTAGACCATGGCCTCCATGTGGAAACCCCTCTTGGTGGCCACACCGGCAGCTGGCAGAAGCACAAGGCTGCTAATGGTGGGCAGCAGCATCTTGGCAATAAAGGCGCCCATCTTGGCAACCTGAAGAAATGTCCTGATCTGCCAGGAGGAGGGGGGTGCAGAAGGAAGATCCAACTCTGAAAAAGAGCAAAGGAGCACAAGCTCTCAGGATGGGTAAGAAAGAAAGAATGAGAAGAGAGGCTGGTAAGGAAAGGACAGCAGAGCCAGAAGGGTGGCCCTAACAGCTGTGTTCTGGGGATCTTTAAACTTTAAATGTCCAGCAAGAACAGAAGACCTCAACTGTGCCATGTCGTCACAGGGGAACAACTGTTTGACAGGACAAGCACTGGAGAGAGAGTGAGAGAGACCACTGAGGCCACCAGGAATCCACAGCATGCTCCGCAGTGTTCATTCCTCAAATGTACCCTGCGATATGTTATGTACCACACATCCCTCATTCCTGCAGGATACCCAGCAACAGACTGCATGCCACACATTATTCCTCCGTGTGTGCACAGAATTTTGGATTTGTGGGAATGGGCGATAAAGTCACACGTGTTATACCATACGTCTGGATTCCATATCTTTATGGTCAGTGAACTCAACTGAGTGATTTGTGGAGAAAATGAGAGCTGGTGTGAGTATCCGTGTTTGGGTATCTGAAGGATGCGATTGGAGGTCCATCTGGGGAACGGACTGCCCAGATTAAAACCAACATTTGGAGTCCTGACCTCGCCTAGGGCTGGGACAGCAGGCTGCAGTTGCCTGACTCGGCCCAGTTGTCCCACCTGCCAGTGAGACACAAAGAAAGCATGTGGGTTAGGAACGGGATGCCAAGGGTGGCACTGGAGCCTGATCCCTCCTCAAAACTTCATGGTGTTCTCAAAGACCTTGAATAAGTTGTTGAATACCCTCCAGAATATGAAGTTTTTTCCCTGTATCTAATTACCTGAGTGATTATAAATATTTATTATCCATAAAATGTTTACTTTGGCTTGGGCTTTGAACATCTTCACATGTAGTAGTTGTATATTCAAAATCAGTGAACAGTTATTTGTTTTACGGTACTTAGAAAACAGATATGTAGAACAGAGCCTGAAATAAATAAAAACATTATAGGGTCTGTGTTTGTCTGCTGGGAAATGTAACTGGGATCCCTGGGTCAAAGGTCATACAATGGCATTTCAGTGGAATGTGGAGTCATTCACTCTCACTGGCCATGTCTGCTCTTCTTCAGTGAAAGCAGGGACACATTTCCGTGTAATGGGATTAGCAGGGGTTGAGTCAGGGCATCATATAAAGGAGGGGAGGTTAAGAAAGGATGCAGGGCAGGAAAATGTCCTATTTGTGAAATCAAATTCTTAATGCAAACCAGTCAGGTCTCATCATAATTCAGGATAGTAAGAAATGGACGTTAAGGTCTGCCAATGAGTATCTATCTAATGAGAATTAGTAAGCAAGATCCAAATGAACGGAACAGAGAGCATAAGGTTACTGGCTATAACTCATACATATACCTCATACATATAATATTGTATGAGGAGCTTTCTTAGAAAGTCATTTGAAGCAAAAAAAGCGTACAGGCAGTTGGCCAAAAATCCATCAAAGAACATGACTTGACAAGATCGAAATGCTTCACCTCTAAGAAAGGGAATTTGGAAATAGACTTTCTTTATCTCTCCAGGTTTCCTGTATCCCAACACTGCTGGCTGCATTCTATGGTCATGGTGACATCTATCATAATATAGCATCATTGACATCAAAACATGAAATTCTGTTGAAGATGTCTGATGTCCTCATCCATGTCGGTGTTATATGGAAATAAATTTGAAATGATGTTCTTGTCACTAAGTATCACTTGGGTTGTTTTTTTGTATATAATCCTTAAAATAAAACATCAGCAATCTGTGTTCAAGACTGGTACTGATACCACCTTTCAGATCTGCCTTGTGTTCTCTTATAGTGGAACATGCTTAATTTTCTGTGGAGCTAACCCATCTCATTCAGATTGTTCTGAATACATTTTGTGCAAGTCAGAATATTAAACATATTGCTGATTAAAAAGAGGAATTCCTGATTTCTGAAAGTGACCTAGAGCTTGAGTTCTGGCATTGTACCACCTTCAAGAAGTATTCAGCTTTTAGCTGTTCTTGTTGTTACCTTTTGGTTTGAATGCAGCCCCGGCGCTGTGCGAGACTGAGTTTGTGTACCCTGCATTCTGTGCTTGCATGGCCTTTCTCTACATGCTCTGGTGGTCTCAGCGCACTTGTGTATTACAGGTGAGCTACTGTGCTGTTTTTAGATGGATGGACATCTTTCATTATACTTATAATAGATGGATGTCTTGGACACAATGGCTCTGTTTCTAGCACACTTGTCTCATACCTCGAGGGTCGGGGGTTAAAATCCCACTGGGTGTTTGTATGCAATTTGCATGTTCGCCCCATGTTGTGCACATTTCCTCAAGGTACTGCAATTTTGATGCAATTAGGTGAATTGTCCACAGTGTGGGAGAAAGCCTTGTGATAGACCATGTCCCCGGCTTTGTGTCCTGTACTTCCTTCGATAAGTTTCAGGCTCCCCGTAATCCTATACCGGTTCAGAATTTGGATGAATGGATTGATGGAGGGAGGGATGGATGGCACACATCTTGATCACAATGGACACTAGTAATTATCCTTGGGATAAAAGCAGATGATCTTTGAACTGCAGTTATTGTGTGCATCTGTGCTCGTCTGTGTGCCTGGGAGGCTACGCAAGCAGGCACCTGCTCAGCCTACGTTTGGCTGGGATCGAGCCTGGGCCTTTAGCCAGAAGCTCACCAGGGGATGTGTATCTCATGATGGCTTAGCTTCAGTGGAGGCAGCTGAGAGGCAGACGGCCCGGTCAGAGGAGAACGGCGGCTGGCCTGACACAACCCCGCTCTCGTGGTTCGGGAGTCGAGAAGAAACTCTCCTCACCTGAAAAGAACCGTATAAAAGTACATGCCTGTTAGCTTGTTTGGTGGTATGAGGGGGACAGATATGCAGACTTAAGGAATGAAACAAGCGTTTGGCAGTAAATGGCAGCGGGAATCAAATCATATACTATAAGCATTTAAGATGGTCATGGTTTTAGCTCATAGCTAAAATAAGTATTGAGTGATATTGATATTGAACATGGAAGACTCTCTCCCATCTGTAAATGAGTGTTTGCATAAAGAGTGCAATATTTTATTTTATGTTTTTTGTGCTGATATGTGACATTGTCCCTTAAGTAAAGGCATCCTGAGCCTGTTCCCTGAGACACGACTGAGAGGTACTGCAAAGAGCAAATTTCATATTAGGTGAAGGTCTGCATGTAACTTTGTGTTTCTGCCCAAGGTTGCTCTCTGTCCTCTTTCTCTGCCACTAGCTCCTCCAGGGCTCCTTCTCTTCTGTTCTGCATCATCGTGCCGGGTCTGAGTGTGTCCGCCTCAGCGCTTTTCCTCTTAACTCTGCGTCTCTCTCCCCCGCTTGTGTAGAAGCCACGTATATGTATATATACGCGTGTGTCTCCCTCTGCCTGTTTTCTACCCCATAAATAAATAAATTCGCTTCTGGGCCAAATATCCCCAAGGCGTCTGGGCCCGCCGTACCTGTGGGGGCCGCCCCGGGGGGAGCGGGCCCCGGGGGGAGTGGGCCCCGCAGGGAGCGGGCCCTTGCTGTTGGGGTTTGGGGATGGAGGGGGACCACGGCTTCCCCCCTGTCTGTCTCCGAGCCGGCAGCTTGGCTGGGAGACTGGCTCCCGCCCCCCTCCTCAGCAGAACCCCCCCCCCCCCTCTTGGCACCAGGAGGAAGCTGCTTCCAGAGGCGTTCCCCCTGCTGCCACTCTCTCTGCCTGCTGTGATTGGGGGGAGTGTAGGGGGGGGAGGTTGGAAGGATGGTGGTGGGGAGAG
>JAODKL010000040.1:30619410-30636216 GCA_026780765.1 Petrocephalus schoutedeni
TTTTTGAAAAAAAAGTTGCTAGGGTAGTATGAAACGTTGCTAAATCTAGCAACAAAATTGCTAAGTTGGCAACACTGATCAAAATATCAGTTTAGTTTATAAAAATATGTTATTTTCCGGACATTAAAGGAGTAGTGTAATGGTTTACCCAAAAGCATTAATACTTGACTTCAAATATAATTAATATTATATAATTAATATTAATATTAACATATGGGCCACTTGACCTTGTCAAGACTTGGTCATTATTAGAATTCCTAAGAGTTCTTCTCATCCAGCTGTCACAGACCAGGCCGGGAACTTCTTCTTCAATGGTGCCTACAAAGTGGACAGCCCACAGAACTTCCAGGCTGCCGGGACGATCTTCAAGTACCGTCGGCCCATGGATGTGTATGAGACGGGAATTGAGTACATCGTGGCCAAGGGGCCCATCGATCAGCCCATCAATGTCCTGGTACTGTAGAGGGGTTAGCCTTGGCACTGGCCAATGGCCGGCAGGCGGTCACACCAGTCGCCAAATCTGACAAGCCAGGCTCTGTGATTGACATCAGTGATTTATGAGTGGTAGCACTGAATAGTGTATAATGGATGATTATGTCACATTGGCATGCCTGCAACTTTTGCTGGAGGTTTCAGCTTCCATGTCACTAATTTACTTCAAAATAAAAACTCTGTAACTTCTAAGCAATGTGCAATGGACAGCAGCCTATTAAATATGCAACTCATAATGTTTCATTCATCTTTAAAGATGTCTGCCAACTACCATTCTGAAGGTCTCTCTCATATGTTCATTTATTTGGTTTGCCAAGGTATGGAATCAGAATGGCCGGACCCCCTACATCACCTATGAGTACACAGTGCTACGAGATCCCCTCTCTTCTGGCCCTCTGGCCCAACAACATCCTGAGACAGCAGAGGATAGAGGGGCTGGAGATATCTCCTCAGGGGTTGGGCGACTGGCAGTAAATGGAGTGGAGCAGAACACAAGTGCAGCCGAGATCGAACAGACATCGAACATAGACGCAACAAGAGGGAACAAGGGCCAGGAGACGAACGAGGTGTACAAGGGAATAAGCACTGTGAACTGTGCACAGGAAGGCCTGGCCCCATGTCAATACACAGGTGAGCCCCTCAGCGTGGGTCCTCCCCGATGTCCTTTCATAGCCTTCATGCCAGTCAACACCAAAAATCCTTCAGACATACTGCTATAAATGCTTCACACCCATCTCAAAGCTAAGCTGGCTCTAATACTGAGATAATAGAAGAGAAAATACAAGGGCATGATGAGCTCCATCACCAAAAAACCTTTCACACCCACCTTCAAAGATCCTTCACATCCATCACCCAAAAGCCCTTCACACCCACCTCCTTATAGTCACTAGGAAAACTCTCTTTCCCTCAAGCACATCTCTCCTCTCCAGGGTCAGAATGCAGGCTGTTGAGACTATTTCACACTCTACGTTCACCAGACACACGAGAGATAAGACAGAAAGTGTTTATGGGTAGAATCTCTTCTTTCGGGCTATGAGGGCCTGTGCATCTTTCCTCAGCAGACATGCAGTTTGGCCCAAGTGATTGGTTCTGCAATAGATTTATACCCACAATATCAGTAAGTGCCGTAGCAGGGACTCTGTACTTCCAGGTGTTAAAGTAAAGTAACCACATATCCTGGTCTGTCCCCACTCTGCATCCCACCAGTGTACAGATGGCCTGTTTCCTGACCCATAATCCCCTGCACACAAATTATATGCAAACCAAGTGATAAGCAGAAGCAGGCCTTACTTACACTGTATTGACAACTATTTAGTTGTTTCCAAGTGTAATTTCACTAACTGTAGTATTATTGTCTGTATTTCTCTTTTCTTTCCACCCCTGCTGCCCCACCCCCACACTCTTATTCTGCTAACTATACAGAAAGGAATGATACCAGGCCGAGTGGTGCGACTGGGCCTGTGTTCCCTGCAGGTCATGGCCCTTCTGAGCAAGTGCCAGACACTGATAACCTGATCTGGAGTGTACTTCTGGGCAAAGGCATTGGCTCAGATGAGCTGTTTGTCAACCTCTCGACCAATCAGTTGTTGGCCCAGGGAGAGGGACTGTACTCTTCAGAGAATGAGCCTTTGGAACTAGACTATACAAGTTTAGCACATGTCAACGTCAATGCCAGCAATGGCTCTCTGCAGGAGCTCAGCATCGGTCGCCGTCGGAACGACACTGGGGACTTCCTGTTTCAAAACCGGACAGCTCTTCCAGGCCTCAAAGGTGGTGCACGGACTAACCGTACCAGGTATGGTGACTCGCTAACAGCCAACCAATCTTCAGCTCCATCCTCGTAGGTTTCTAAATAGCCTCTCCACCTACCCACTCCCACTTGTTCCAAAAGAAATGTAAAAATGTAAGTGTAGCTGTGGTCAATTTCCAGTAACTATCCATACATCTTCCAGTTGAAGCGAATCCCAGGCAACACAAGGATACAGACTGGGGTACTCCCTGAATGGGATGCCAGTACCCTGTAGGGAACATACACACACATTCGCACACTATGGGCAATGGACTGTAGGAAGAATCCAGAATTCCTGAAGGAAACGCGGGGAACTTGGAAACTCTAAACACACTACAGGCACCAGATTCAATCCCCCAACCCTGGAGGTGTGACTCATCATGTCCATTATCGAAGAAGCCTATACCAACCCGAGATGAAAATGCAAACTAAAATTAAAGTTCAAATAAAAAAATTAAGAAAAGAAGAAAACTGATGCTCAGAGCACACATTAGCTAAAGTTATTGACCCAGGGAAACTTCACAAAGAGCCAGGTGTGAATTGTCAAAGGACTGAAGGCTAATTTGCATCACCGCACCAAACGTTGTGGTAATTCTACACTTGTGCTGAGCATAAAGGGCAGTAAAGCTTCTTTGATTTTTTGTCTTTACAAATGTTTAATCCATGGATATACGTGAGAATGCGAGACACTCTTTTCTTCATCGTAATTTGGTTTCTGTTTAATGTTGTGCACTTTAGCGTGATATAGCTGCTGAAAACTTTGGTCTAGTGATGACTTACTGACATAAATTATTACATTAAATTTAATTCTTGAAATGACATAAATTCTTATATAGTTTCATCCTTATATAGTTTGTTTACGAAGGGATTGAGAAATGGTGGTGGCATCTGATCCAATATATGGCTATATGGTCTTCTTAGCCATAGCTTGCTGGAGCCTTGCTGTAGTTTGATCAAAATTCTTAACCTGACCTGCTGTGTGAATGGATATGAAGTGTCTTTGAACAAAAGTCTAATCTAAACAATGAAATTCAAGTCTGCAACATTAGGTACAACTGGAACTGCACATAAATAACTGTTTCATCTGTACCAGGGAGCATGAGGGCATCACAATATTAAAATGTTATACTTATAACAATTTTATTGCACACGCAAAAATGTGATCCTGCACAGGCCACTGCAACATCCATTGAATGCCGAAACACACACTTACAGTAACACTGATATGGAGACAAGAAGGGAGGGAACACATTCTAATGTGCGTTTAATTGTGTTCTTTAAGGTTAAAGTCTAAAATGTCACCTGTCGGGATAAACCACATATGGTAATGATTATGCACTTATTTCACTTCGGCCAGACCCAATGGTTAGCTGTGCAGTAACCTATAGATATACAAAGAAACACAAATGATGTTTGAGTTATGCAAGATGCCAATATATCAGTCCGAGGAACCCTGAAATGCAAATCATCAGGATGGTATTAAAAATGAAATACTGAATAAAGTATAGGGTTTTTAAGAGACACTTTTTATTAAGCTGTCTAGTTATTCTTGGAACTGATCTTTGGACCCTACGTCTAAAATATTGCAAAACTTACTAGCTTATCCCATATATTCCTAACTAATTTATTAGATTATTGAGGTTTTTCAGTTCAAATGTGCATGTACTTAACTCTACATTTTAAAAGTTGGGACTTTTTTAGAACCAATCAAAAGCAGAATAGTTTTTTTTTTACAGAAATAAATATCTATTCCAGTTTGTATTCCACCCAAGTCCTTTCATGTTTTGTGTATCAGTAAAATTTACACGCAATCATAAAATGGGTATCATCCATTCATTCATTCTCTCGACCTTCTAGCCGTTTATCCCGTGCAGGGTGGCAGGGAGCCTGGAGCTTATCCTGGGCAGCACAGAACACGAGGAAAGGGACACCCTGGATGGGATTCCAGTGCAGTACGCAGGGCACAAAACCCACACTCACATGCAAACCCAAATACTGCAGGCAATTTAGAAATATCAATTAGCTGAACTGCATGCCTGGTGTCTGCAGGGAGAAAGCTGGAATACCTGCATGAATCCCATGTTACGTGGGGACACCAAACCGTCTCCAGTCGCACAGTGAGGGTCCGCGCAGTGGCCTGCGATGCTATTAACAAGAGTCAGTTTGTTAAAATTACAGCAGTCTGAATCTGCAGTGTTTCCTTTTATTTGAAATGGGAACTGGAAAATGTGTGGTTAATATGTAAGTGCTAGGAAACCGAGGGGATCAGATAATCTTAAAGTAAAATAAAAAAAGAGGCTTTGCATAGAATGTAAGTAGATACGCCGAAGGTGGAGAGTGGACCCGCTGGACATGGCATTGGACGCACACGGCGCTGTGTTTAAGGGGCTTGCTGAGAGGCTGTGCAGGTTCCCGGAACCACCTCCTTTGTGAGCTGTGGGCCCCCAGAGCCGGTGCTCTGAGCCCTCTCTCAGATATGCGCTGGGCCGCAGGGAGGGGGAGCCTGGCCCGGCCATGCCGGCTTCGAATTCCTGCCACATTTATAATTCATGTTCGGGCTCCCCCTGCTGCTGACAGATATTGGCCTGCCAGCCCCACTGCCAGGGCTCGTAAAACATGCCGTGCGGCGGTGAGCCCTCTTTTCCAGGCAAGGGAGGGAAGGCCATGGCGCGCCCGCGGGAAGCTCCAGTGCGGCACGCTCGCCGTGACGTAACCAGAACATTCCACTGGCCTCGCCGTCTCCTGTAGGTGCAGAGGTGTCTAAGCAACTAGGTCGCAGATTCAAGCAGAGGCCGGTGATGTCAGGGCCTAGTGCGCGTGCGCTGGCGTGAGCCTGGGCGTGCTAAGAGGCTCGGAGCTGTCGTGCTCCCTCGCCGCACTGAGTGAGCGTTGGAGGAAGTGTCGCCTTCGTTCGATCCTAGTGAGGGAAAGGAGGACGGGGATGGCGACTGGAAAAAAACAGGTTCCTTTACTTTCAGGACGAGGCTTCGACAAGCAGATGCTGCCTGTCTATCTGTAAGGCCAACATGCAGTGCTGATGTGAGGTTTTACTCTAGAAAACTCCATGGAGAGAACAGAAAGAGATGAGACTGATGTGATGTTCAATTAGGCTAAAAGACACTAAATGTTTCCTGTTTAGGGATATTTTGTCATTTTGTTCTTGCTGTTTGTTTTCTTCTTCATAATATTCTTCTTCCCATTATTATTATTATTATTTGTTGTTGTTTTAGCAGAATGATTCTCATTATGTTACACTATAGCTGGAAATCACAACCATGAGCCATGTCTCACGATGCCAGTGTGACCTCATGGTCTCTCTGTTGGCAGAAGTCATCAGAAGCCCCCGAGCAAGAACCTGAGGCTGAGCGCGGCAGACATGTACCGCTGGAAGCTGTCCTCACAGGAGCCCTGCAGCATGACCTGCTCCATAGGTACTGCCCGCCCGCACACCTGCCCGCCCTCTCACCTGCCCGCTTTCTCACCTGCCTGCCCCGTCACCTGCCTGCCCTCTCACCAGCTCGCCCACTCACCTGCCCGCCTGCTCACCTGCTCGCTCACCAGCAGGCCAGGAGTAATAAGGGGAAGTCTTGATGCCAGACGGTGATCTGTTAATGGAGTTCAGACGTGTTCTTGTCTTGCCGGGGAGGAGATTTGCAAACACAATCCAAGTCATATTCCAGAATTCCCCTGCTAAGGCATGTCATGATATATATTGTGTCTCCACATTTATAGAAAGATGTTTATGTAATAATGGAGACGTGCCAGTTCAGGCCCTAGGTTGGCGAATCTCAGCTCTGCTCAGACTCATCATCTTCCTGAGCCAAATTCGTACTGTAGCTGCTCTAACCCCACGGAAGCCTCTGAGAAATAGGCAGAAGAAAGGCGCACTGCATAGGTAATGCCTCTGTCTCTTTCACATTCGGCAGGTGTGGCCAAGTCGTTTGCCATGTGTGTCCGCTATGACGGCGTAGAGGTGGACGACACGTACTGTGATGCCCTGACCCGGCCGGAACCTGTCCACGACTTCTGTATCGGGAGAGAGTGTCAGCCCAGGTACAAAGGTTTAACAGAGGAGAGTCCATCCCTGACTCCTGTCAGCACCAGATAACTTTAAGATAAAAACCAGATAAAATTAAAAATGAAATTAAAATTAAAGACAGTATTAAGAAAGTTCTTCAATTTATCACTAAAAGCTGACATTGACCAACAACTGAGCCCGGTTGAGCCTAGTGCTCTGAATCTAGCTGAACGTCACACGCTGAATGTGTACCACATTCCAATATTTGATGATGTTCTAGTATCCTCCCTAACTATGACATCACACTCACCCCGGCAACCAGACAAACACCTCTGCCCCTCCATTAGGTGGGAGGCGAGCAGCTGGAGCGAGTGCTCTCGCACCTGTGGCGAGGGGTTCCAGTTCCGGCTGGTTCGTTGCTGGAAGATGCTGTCGCCGGGGCTGGACAGCTCTGTGTACAGTGACCTCTGCACCCTGGCAGAGCTGGAGCGTCCCCCAGAGCGTCGGCCTTGTAAGAGTCCCACGTGTGGCCCCCAGTGGGAAGTGGCAGAGTGGTCTGAGGTGGGCTGGATTTAATTCGCTTTTAAATGCCCATAATCCATCATGCCTATTCATGTTACTGAAAGCAGTGTAATACATAAAGGTCAAACTTATTTTCTGATCGAGTCATGAAGCTCACATCGTACGATAATTATTTTTTAATGTCCGCCAATAAAATAAGATGAACTGTTATGGGGGAGTGCCAAGACGAGAAAATATGAGGGGGAATTTAGCCCGATTGACTGGTTCTTGTTTTGCCTGCCACTGTTTCCAGTGCCCAGCAAAGTGTGGCAGCACCAGTCAGGTGACGAGGGAAGTGAGGTGCTCGGATGAGAAGAAGACTTGCGACACGTCCAGCCGCCCGCCGTCATCCAAGAACTGCACGGGTCCGCCGTGTGAGCGCCAGTGGAGCGTCTCTGAGTGGGGGCCTGTGAGTGGTGGGCAGGAAGTGACATCACAGACATGCACAACATCAGCAACGAGGCAGAGAGAAAAACTGGCACAGTTTTTTTTTACATTTTTCTTATGTATCTGACATTTTCATGAAGTCATGTAATCAATATACGCATGTATAAGCAATACAGTCATCATCTGTTATTACCCAGTAATGTTTTTTAGGATTTTTTTTGTGAGTGAGTCTAAGAAATGTAACCTTTTTTTGGTAGCTTAGCTCTGTTGATGTTTCCTTGTGTCCCTGTATGATGACCTCGTGATTCAGTGCTCTGGATCGTGCGGCCAGGGTACCATGGTCCGCTACGTGTACTGCAAGACCCCGGACGGAAGGGTGGTGCCCGAGTCCCAGTGTGACCCCGAAAACAAGCCGCTGGCCATCCACCCCTGTGGAGAGAGGGAGTGCCCCCCACACTGGCTGGCACAAGACTGGGAGAGGGTAATTTAGCTGGGGGAGGGGCGCAAGCAGACATTGCTACTGAGAAAGAAATTTACACGATAAACCACTCTTCAAATGGGTGAAGTAACGTGACTGTAATGATAATTTACACCTGAAGCTTGCATCGGCTGAAAAGCAGACAGGTGCTTCAGGAGAGACGTTGCATGCATGTACACTCAAAAACCAAAAATGAATTATACATAAATAATTTATTCTATCTGATGCGATATTCCCATGATTGTAGACTTTACACTTGCTTGACGTTGACTCAAAGTTGGGATTGTTGCTACAGGCTAGCGTTAGCCTTCCTGCAGTTTGGTTTGTCTCCCGCAGTGCAACACCACGTGCGGACGCGGCCAGAAGCAACGGATTGTGCTCTGCGTGGGAATTGCCGGGGGAAAGTTCCAGACCTACTCGGGTGATGAATGTGAGGCAGACAAACGCCCTCCAGATGAAAACACCTGCTTCGAGAGGCCCTGCTTTAAGTGGTACACCACGCCGTGGTCTGAGGTGAGCCGCCGTGCCAATGCAGAACTCCTTATGAGCCTCCTCAGGAGGGCGAAGACTTCCAGGGTCCCAGACACTAGAGGGAGCCCATGGGTTTGTAAATAATGGAACCTTTGATTTGAAGAAGGTGGGGCATCAGGGGGCAGGCATGTTTTTGTGCAGCCCTGAGTCTATGGACACGATTCCAAAGGTGACCCACCCCCCCACCCCCCCCCCCCCCGACTTGAACTTTGGTGCATTCTGGGAAATTTCAAGCCTTGCCTCCGCTTTTGCCACCCAAGTGCACCAAGACCTGCGGAGTGGGTGTGCGCATGAGGGATGTCAAGTGCTACCAGGGGCGGGAGCTGGTCCGAGGCTGCGACCCCCTGACCAAGCCGGTGGCCAAGCAGACATGTGCCCTGCAGCCCTGCCCAACGGCACCTCCAGGTAAAGTAGGCTAGGATGGGGAGGGAGGCCGCTCATTCTGATTGGCTGACTGCTCATACAGTAATTTTTAATTGGGTGTCTGCATTCCTGCACAGATGAGAACTGCCAGGACCGCCCCACCACCAACTGCTCCCTGGCAATGAAGGTTAACCTGTGCAGCCACTGGTACTACAGCAAGGCCTGCTGCCACTCCTGCAGGGCCACTCGCTCCTCCTAGCCCCAGCTGGCTCACGCCGACCTTCCCATTCAATGTCGGGGGGGAGGGGGGGCACAGGCACTGGACTATGGCAGGTTCTTCCCTCACCTAGAATTGAATGCCACAAATGTATAAAAACCGAACCCCAAGACCCCTGTATCTGCAATCCTCTTGTCCTATGCTGTCTCTGAAATAGTCTATGAACATCAGTGTCCCTTAACTCTGGGGGTGACCAGAGTAGGACTTTCTTTTCCATCTGAGGCGCATCTAACCGGGAGCAGTACAGGTTCATGCCCCCCCCCCCCCCCCCCCCCCCTCCTCTTGTGTTGGGTTGTTCCACCACTTCCAGCATCCTTCTGCCATCTCATATTTCCCATTGCCATCCCAGTCATGACCCCAGTATCCCCTTGGGGGTCGTGTGCCGCTGAGTGGGGAGATCCATCAACGTCTTCCTTTACACATGAGAGAAGACTTTGACCTACTGAAGTCGAGTAGGGCTCAGACTCAAAAGCCAGCCGTGACTTTTATATTACAGATACACAGTTTTGACAACATTCTACTGCCATGGAATGACACGTTAAATTATTGCTCAGTGGAGTATACTGCATGTTTATACATTATATTTATGGCTAGTATTGTTATTGAATGGGGTTTTACATGATGCCGAGGCTATTGCATGACAGATGTGCAATACTGAAATGTTACCTCTGACTCGAGAAGTAAGAACTTGTACTGTATGTCCAAACCGAGGTCTGTTCCTGCTTTCCTGCAACCTGTCCACTTCTCTCCCTGCCTCCTGTTTAGCTACGTGCGTATTATATCCACTTACCTGGGCCGTGTGGCCACCAGGTGGCAGCGTGCTGCACTGGCCTGCTGTTTGGCCATCTGATTGGATCTTCCTCTGGCTCTGTGTTGGCAGATGGCTAGTGAGAAAAAAAATGCTGGCACTAGACAATAGTGTACATTGATGTCTGGCACTTGTGTGTGTGTGGGGGGTTGGGGGGGGGGGGGTAGATTAATTTCAATAATAATAACTACCCCCCCCTGCCAGGAGAAAGCAATGCCAGTACATATCTATGGCAATCATGCACAATAAAAAAAGGGTTCAGTAAAAAAAAACAATAAATGGGGATTATGGAGCAGTGCGGTGCTTTCAGCATTTTGGTATGGTGTCCTGATGGTTAGATCATCACCATCACGACGTCTAACCCAAGCTTTGTGTTAATGACAATAAAAGTTGAATTGAATTGAATTGAATTAACATCCAGGTGCTTTCATCACGGAAGTTGTGGTCAGGCTGCAGGAACCTTTACCTCATCTTATCTTAGAACCCTGTTTTCCATTGTAAAATGCTTTCCTCAGACTTTTCAAAAAGCTACTTTATTATCAATCAAAATGCACAATGTATCCTTTCATACTTTGCTATAAATACTGTAAAATCTCACATCATGAATCTGTCGCTTCTTGTTATCCTCTCACTTCAAGTATTTTGACTTCAAGTGTTTTGCTTTTATTTAAAGATTTGTTACAGAATTTATGTTTCTAATTTTCCAGGAAAAGCTCTAAGCGATGATGACTGAGAGGCATAATGCTGTGCTTAATTGGTTTAATTAAATGTAATTGTTCAGTCCTGGGCAGACAGCTGTGCCAGAGCATGCCCTGTGAATCCCAGCGCGGCGGAAGGAGACGGCTTTTATGAGCCACATCACGCTCATCTGCCTCTCATGTGCTTCCAGCCATGCCAGAGACAGGCTCACACTCCCCCTGCTGCATGGGCACTGCCAGTAGCACAATAGGCCGGCCAGCCCTTCTGCGGGCCCTAAGCAAAATTTGATTAGGCTAATTGTCTTTTGTCATTTTCCTTCCCATTCTTTCCATTCTGATTCCTTCCCAGACTGATCAGATAGCCCCCTGCTGGCTGCTTAGGTCGATTATGCAATATATCAATAATATCAGTGTTAGCAAATAACCCAGCGACTGCAGACGCACCGGCATCCAGAATCAGAATTCAAAAAACAAGCTGCACAAATAAACAAATAATACTACCTGTCTGATCAGCAAAACAAAGGTGTGCAGATGGGCCCGAGTGTGTGTGTGTGGGACCAAATATACACACAATCTAATAAAAGCCTGTTACTTTGACCTTGTGGGGACATATTTTCAGTCCGTACAAAAGGAAACTCAATTTTAGAAAAATCTGTGAGCGCACTCAAAACACAAAAAAATGCCAAAAGTCTAGTATTTTGTGTGGTTACTTGTGGTTAAAGATATGGCTGGATAGGCGTTAAGGTTGTCATTGTTGGGATAAGGGTTATGCCCATAGAAATGAATGGAAAGTCCCCACAAAGCTATAGATACATAATCTGTGTATGTGTGTGTGTGAGAGAGAGAGAGAGCACCTGTATTATCTTGAGTTCCTTTGTCAATGTGATCCATGGTGATATTGTGTCACAGCAAGTGAAGGCTCCCTGAGTGTGGGACAGGTCAACACACGCTTCCACCTCAACTCTGCCCTCGGCCAGTATAGCCGGCTGACCTCTGACCTGTTTGGTGGGGAGACACAGCGAAGGAAAGTCTACAACAGGAATCCCCAAGTGGGGGTCTCCAGTCCGCATCTGGAAAATTGAATCCAGACCACACAATCATCACCCCTCCTCCCCAACTGTCGGTGGACCTTAACTTTGGTGTGTTACTGATAGAGTCTGGAATTTGTTCCTCGGGGAAAAAAAACTTGGGGACCCCTGTTCTAGAAGCCTGACACACAATAATAACACCAATTTAACAAAGCCAGAAAGAAATACACAGACACGTATCAAAGGGAGTTTTAAAGTTACATTGGAAACCCTTGTTTTTTAGGGAGTGGAGGACACTGCTTGGCTGCCTACCAGTGTCCACACCATCCCCTCTGGAAGATCTCTCACAGGGTATCCTAATTAAACGCACAGCCTGATACCTGACAATTGGACTCATTTTATTTTCCAGAGCAAGGCATAAAATAGCATTGTCCAGTACGACTCTTAAAAATGATCAAACTGCAATGTTTAATACCAAATAAGTAACATATTTTTATTATTGATTCAGCAGGGACGTGTAAAGATCTGTGTAATATACAGAACCTTTCAAGATTAATCAAGAACGTAGAACGAGTTCAGACACCTTTTGTTTAGTCATATAAAGTTTCTTTGTTTTCCCCCTAAAATCACAGCAGTAATGAGTCTGATGAAAATGCACATAATTGAAGTGGTTACATTTAATTATTGTTAATGTAAATAATTATGGTGTGTTACAGTAACATTGATATTTACAAATGTGCCCTTTTTGATAGTGTGGCTTTTTGAGCAGGATAAATTATTCTGGGTGCAATCTGCATGAGCATCTTTTATTGACCATCTGGACTAGTTAGCTAATCCTAGTTTGACATGAACTTCAAAACAGTAAAATCCCGATTATCCGTCACTCGATTAACCGTCAGTCTCTGTTAACTGTCAGGGCCAAATAAACAAAACAGCACACACCAGCGCCCAGCTGTTAATACTGCTGCAACCCGGGCACGCCCCCAGCACCACGTGTCAGGGTCAGTTACGTACCTTCGGTTTTAATAGCATTTTGTAGTTTTTCTCTTCTGTTATAATTAATCTATTATACATTGTTATGGCTGATAAATGCAGGGTCACTAATTTAGGTTACCCGGCTGGCATGAGATTTTCAATTCGAGTTTGCACACACATTTATTTGTGTGTAAGAGTTTTATTAACTTGAAAACAGTCTGTAGGGTTTGCGAACTACCCCAACACTTTTGATGTAACTAATTTTAGGTTTATTGTGGAATGATATAGATTTGCCATAAGATTTCTTTCATGACAGTCTGCATGAAGCCCTGTAAAGGTAATCCTGTGGTTTCGGGATTGTCACAAAAAACACTGAAATTATTAAATGTTTAGAAAGTGCTTCAAGTTTTGCTTCAATTTAAGGATTATGAAGATCCACAGTGAATGATACACAGCGTGATGCCGACCAAACTGAAAAACCTGTGTCGAGAATGGAAACCAGACAGTCATTTTAAAAATCGCAAAACAATGAAACATGCTAAAAATGAGCAATTGGAAATTGTCATGTGTCAATGGTTTGTTCAAAAAACGAAGCCACGTAGACACATACCGTTTGTTAGTTGTTTCTTTTTGCTTGCTTCTGTATTGTAATTTTCTTTTTTTTATTCTGTTATGTTTTGTCAATATTATACTTTGTTAATATAGTCTTGTTTTGTAAATAAACATGACTATTCACTAAACTAATATAGGGTATATAATTTTTAACGTAGCTGTAATGTTTTCCGTCCTTTCTCTTATCCGTCACGGCCTCGGTCCCGACCCCTGACGGATAATCAAGGTTTTACTGTACATCAAAATAACTGTCAGCAAACATTTTCTGGGATCAGGTGAAATAAGGGTTGATACACATATTCTCGGCCTTTCACATACAGTATACTCAGCAGCCCCTGTGTGGTGGTACACCTCTCACATGTCTTGCTATTTGTTGACCAAAATATAGGCCACTGTCATAATGTCATGAAAACTAAAGTTAAAGCCACTACTTTATGCTTGCAAATGATGATGACAGGGGGCCCCCTAGCGGTCATGAGGCCCTTAGCGGTGACTAAGTAGTAAGTACTGCTCTGGGCTATACCCAGCCATGCAAACTATGATGGAGCAGCATTTAAGCACAAGAGCTGAAGAACACTAGCTTTAGCATTACAGTGCTCATGCGTGCAGAATTTCACCAGCCCAGGGCGAAACAACAATTGAAATTTTAAGTAAAAGTAAAAGCAATAATAGTAAAAATGGTTGGCTGAAAAAAATCAAGGATTCAGTCTTCAGGGAGCAGCTGCAGATTCTCCTGACAACTTTGCCAGAATCTATTTCCCAAGTTTCGCTCTGCCAACCGGTCCAACTCTTGACTGTGAAAAATAAGGCAAATCAAATTTTGAGGTTGGCATAGAATGACATGTTCCTTCAGGTGTGCAACACGCTTCCACCCAGTTCCAGCCAAGAAAAATTGGGTAAAGTATATGCAAATGGTCAGGCACCTAGTCCTACATTGCTAAGTGCAGGGTGTTGAACCATGTCCAGTCCCATGATGCTTTGCAAACACATAATCACAAAGATCACAGTCCACTGAATCTAATGATGATAAAATGATTGTAGCACTATGAATTGAGTGCGTAAAAGACTTCAATAGTAGGATTATTATTTACATCAACAGAATAGTTTAACTATCCTCTATAACTGAATTTTAATTGAAAGTAAAAAAAATACACAATTTAGCTAAGTGTAAAAAATACCATTTTTATTGTGCCTAAAATAGCTCTTAATTGATTTTAGGTTTTCTTAATGTAATTCATCAAAAGTAGAAGGTTTTTTTCCCTTTCTTCTGAATGAAGTTTACAGTTCTTGTTAGGGTTCGTCTGCTTTTGCAGGTCATCGAGGGAGCGTGTGACCCAAGCATTACTCCCCACGCTTGATGTGCGTTCTCACTTGGTCCCACTCCCACCAAAGGTCAGAGAACATTTTCACATGACACGCCCCCCACACATATGTGACAACTCAGGATCATGCATAATCCTTCAGCCCTTCCATTTATAAACATGTTACAGACAGTATAAATATGTACAATACAAACAAACAACGCAAGACGTTACCTCCGGTGTGCAGTGACTGTGCTCCAGGCAAACAGACTTATGTTCCAAAGGCCAGTGAGAGCAAAGAAGTTGGGTATTTATGGAATCAGGAAAAAGAAGGAAGGTTTGACACGTTTTTTTCTCACTTTTAATTCTTTGTCCATTTCCCCTGAGACTGTTAGCAGCACAGAATGAAAATCGGAGTTCAAACATCTGAAAAATCAGAGGAAATATTAGACTAGAAAAACAGATGAGAGCAGGAATGTCGCCACGGTTTGATGAGGAACTCCCGATTCCTAGAAAAACATCAGCTAGCGACTGAGTGTAAGTAGGCCCACTTACAGAAACATCTGTTTGACGTTTTTCGTGTATATTCAGGGGGCAGGATGACATGAAAGGATGTCTGAGTTTGGATTGTGTTTTTTTTCGGGGGGGGGGGGGGGGGCACAGGGTAGAAAGAGCACTAGACGTCGGTGCTGATGCTGTGTCCATATGTGAACATCTCCTTCATGGTCATGGAGCGGCTCACATGCAGCTTGTCTGGGCCCATCCCGGGGCCCCAGCGCGGTGCGGTCTGATGACCAGCCCATTCTGCGCCGTTGTAAAGCCCGTGTGGGTGTGGCATCAGGCAGGGCAGCTCATGGTGTGTGCAGGATGGGCAGAAAGTGTGGGATCGCGCCAGCCTGGGGGGCAGCTCCGATGGGTAAACGCAAGGCCCGTTGGCCGTGCAAGCCGTCACGGCATCCAGTGGCAGACGGGGGGCCATGCCGAAGATGGCTTCCTCGTGCACCTCCTCTTCCTCTGAGTCTGACTCCGAGTCTGACTCCAACTCTTCCCGCTTACAGCAGTAGTACTGGTGATGGTTTCCAACAAAGTGCATGCAAATGAGAAGAAACAGTTAATTACAATTTGGCTACACTCTGCAGTGCCTGAGGGGTCAGTCCGAGAAGACGCTGTCCCCTTAGTGTATTTACCGCTTAGCTAATGAGGAAAAGCAGTTTTTTTTCCCCCGTCATTAATGTCCTTGTTACTCCAACGATTACCTAACCGGCATAGGATTACAAAACATTTAAGCAGGAGTCTTCAATCAAATCCACCCACTGAAGGAACATTTCAGTAAAATGAGCTCTGGGATTTTGTTTGGCAGCACTGTATTTCGAAGCACTGAAGTGGAAAATTTTCCAGTGTCTGCTTCCCAATCTGATAAACCCGGGACTTTTGTGCACATTTCCTCGGTGGGGTGGGTGGTTGTGCACCTTACCTGGAGCCGACAGTAGCAGAGGACGATGATGATGAAGAGTAAGATGACAGTAGCTAAGATTCCACCTGTGATGACCACTGTCCCAGCTGTCATTCGAAAGCCTCTCCATCAAACCCTGACGGACGGCAAGGAGCGAGCCGTGAGCAATGAGAAACAAGAGGAGAATTATATAATATCACATTTGTCCTGCTTCAAAACATTTACACAAATTGCATTATACACACACACACACATATATGCAGCTCTGTATGCACCTGTGAATAATGTACATATTTTTACAAACTGCAGCCTGGCTTTACCCTGATTCTCACTGATGAAGGGTTTCTTCCTTGCTTTCTGGAACTTCAGTCCTGCGTCTAGGAGCCTGACATAAACTGTCCTAGCAATGCACTTCACACCACTTAATATTTCCAGTTCCTTTTGAAGGTTACTTGATGTCATCCTCCGATTCATGAGAAAATGTCGGTTAAGTAAACGGCCATCTCTGGCATTAGAAAGCCGCTTTTACCTTTTACCCTTTACTTACCTTTTACCTGGCTAGTTTTTGGTCAGTGCCAGTGTCTCCTGCTTCACCTTGTTCTTGTGTACTGCAATCTTAGAAACTTAGAGCCTGGAAGCAGCCTGCTGCTCAACATACTATTGGCTTCTGCCAGCAGAACCAGGATTAAACCAGGATTTAAAAATACATATTTTTTTAAATATAGCATGGTCTATTAATGTTTTCCAGTGCTGTATATACAGAAGAAATAGTATGTAATGGGAAGGCATTTGTCATGCCCACCTTGTCCGATCCTCCAGTGTGCCACACCCCCCTCGTTAACCTCGTGTGAATTCTGCTTCCTACCTGTGTGCTTCCGTAAATAAACCCCGTGTATCCCTGATCTTGGGACTCCGTTACCTGCTTCCCTGCTCCGTGCTGGCCGCACATTACAGCACTGATATCCATCCATCCATTTTCCAACCCGCTTATCCTGTTCAGGGTCGCGGGGGGTCCGGAGCCTATCCCGGAAGCAA
>JAODKL010000040.1:30638377-30648659 GCA_026780765.1 Petrocephalus schoutedeni
GTGGGGACTCAACCCCAGGCCCAGAGGTGTAAGGCAACAGTGCGAACCACCATGCCACCAAGCCGCCCTGTGAACCAATATCCACATAGTCTAATTGGTTAACATGCAACAGTTTAAACTTGAACAAAAAAGCAGGAGTGAGAAATCTTGCGATGACATTTTAGATGATGCCTGGGCGGTCCATCTGCTTGGATAAATGCGTGGGCGACCTCCCACGCCTTTTTCGTAGGAGATGGTAGGAGGCTGTAGGAGACCCAGAGACTGAAAAATAATGCGGTGTCACGTGTTATGCTAAAGCTACTCTCCCCTGCTATTCTAGCAGATCAATGAGGCACGATTAAACTCTGCATACTGATTCAACCTGGAAAGTCAGATGCTTAAACAAACAATGGCCACAGAGTCTCAAGTTACCGGGAAAACCTAGACTGAGTCATACATAATGAGTAAGCCCTGGAGCTTAAATCCATTACACATCAGGGCACGTAGAAAGCTACCTTTTTGATTCAAAAGATCCAAATTGACCGAGACGTAACTGGATAACGAGATACGGGTTGCTCCTGGCAAGCTCCGTATGATACTGCCTCTGGAACTCTGACATACATGTTCCCTGTACTTTGGGTTACCTCAAACTGTCAAACCACTCAAGGTGTAACTGTGAGCTTACCATACCCCTGGGCTAGACCTCCCAATCCCACAATCCCCGCCCTTAAACTTCAATCGTTACACTCTCAGAAAAAAGGGTACCTATTTGTACCTTTGCTTGACACTGGGGCTGTACCCTCAAGAGTCTGCCAATTGTACCCGTTGTCGTAGGTACTTGTACCTTTAAAGATACAGAAATGGACTATGAGAAACATTTTTGTACCAACTTGGGATACGTTAATGTTGTTTGTACCTTGCGGATGTACCTCTGAGTACCTCTGATCTTAAAAGGTACGATTTCCTACAGATATAGAGTGTAATTGGCAGACCCTTGAGGGTACAGCCTCAGTGACAAGCAAAGGTGCAAATTGGTACCCTTTTTTCTGAGAGCGTAGGATTCCTAGCCAGTCACATGAGACCTCAGTTATAAAATACATTGAAGCTAACCGCAGGATCACAAACACAGGTCAGCATCTTACAGCAAACTGATCGATGTTGTCTCACACCGCTGTCTTCCGCATAGCCCACTTTGCTCTCCTTTGAGACAGATGCGTGAGAGTGAAGACTGGATCAGAGCACAGGGTCTGCCATTAACGGCTGTGCTCAAGGGCCTCTGAGACACACCCTGACCCTCCGATAAACAGCCACGAGGCACTCGGAAATCGAACCAGTGCAGCAAGAATAGGAATTCTGCATGAGACGTCGAAACCAGCAGACCGCCTAATCGAAGGCTTTCATACTCCTTTGAGTAACACTTTACTTGAGGGGACAAGTAATGTAGTAGTACACTTTTACTTAATGTATTAATGCATTAATTAGCCATTAATTAACCAGAAACAAAGCGTTAGTTACATACTGATCCAATGTCCATTCATCATTAATCAATCATAACCGTTAATGTATTTCATACAGTTACTGTATTTTTTCGTGATTTGTCTTTGAGTAGTAACTCAATTACTTGAAGCTACTTGCGCCCCCTCAAGTATAGTGTTACCCTCCTTTCACTGTATATAGGCTCGGAACTCTGGCAGAAATAGTGTTGCACTGAATGAAAAGGTAATAGCAGGGGAAGGAGAAGCAGACTTCGTTTCCATGGCAGAGATTTTTTTTTCCTTACGGAAATCTAGATGCATCATGAAATACGTTTAAAAAAGTCAAGGCATTACACCGTATAAACTGGGTGCAAACTGCAATAAGTCTGATTATATCAGATCATGCAGATAGTCAACCATTAAGGATTTACATAATTCCAATTTCTCCTGTGGGAGAGCTCACTAGAAAAAGAGGTGAATATGTTTGTAGAGAAACAGCAATTCTGGCTGCAGGGGCAACATGTGTCCAAAGGTCTCTTATGCTCAGCCGTCTGATTGGTCAGCTCTGGCCAACAGGAAGGATCACTTTCATCTACAGCTGCATGCGCTACAAAGCAAACGAGGATCTGTGCTGAACCTACTGAGCCTGCGCTGTTATTTGCTTAGCATCCAAGGCAAAGCCATAAGGATCAGAGTGGCATGTTTTATTACTTATACAGCTGTGTATTTACCAAAACTGTCTGGATAAAACGTCTTGTTATCCTGATATTTGGGATTGAAACCCTTTCATTGCAAGCCCAGAAATGTAACAGAACTACTGTGATTAGGTGGCAACGTCTGTCGAGCAGCATGTGTACTGTACGAAGCTACATTATGCACAACATGTCAACTAGCAAACAACAGCATATTTCATGGTGCCCCAGAAGTGAGGCAAATAGCCATTGCTAACTCGCTATCACCTGAGAGTGTAATATTTATCGGAATCCCCCTGAGACATTGTGAGTTTCTTGGACAGCTGAAAATCCAGTTACTAACTGCGATTTACTGCCATGTGGCCAAAGAAAACATAATTATTATTATTTTTTTAAAAGTTGCCCTGATTTTTGTTGTTGTTGTTCTTTTGTTGTGAAAAGGGGGAGAGTGAATCTGCAGAAATGAATCCACATCTCCCAAAATGACTAAGCTGGAAATGCAGCAGTGGACCTTGCGGGTTTGTAAGGGGAGGGTGAGCAGAGAGGACAATGCAGAGATGCGTAAGTGAAAGAAGCAGGCAGGGAAGTTCCTGACATTCTCTGCTACATGGTCTCGGGGTCCTGAAGCATGAATTATGTAACCTCTCAGTGAAAGTAAAAGCAATAAAAAAGGTTTTTTGCAACAAAAAAAAAAAATCCTGTTAAAAACGGGATTCAGAAGCCATTGTTGCATGAGGGCTGAATTGCATTTATTGTGACATTTCTTTTGCGTCGCCCTGCAGGAAAATCACTTAAGAGCAAATGTAAAGTCTTTGTCCCTCTCAATATATTTTTTCCTTATAATTTTAGAGGTATTTCAAATGTGGCATCATAGTGGGTTTATCCACTATGTCTGGTGGCTGGTGAAGGCAAAATAGGACGGAACAGGACTGATCTGGAGATACCTGGCGCCTAAATCTCAGCCTCATCACACAAGGCCCCCTCTGCACCCAGAAATACCTGGCGCCTAAATCTCAGCCTCATCACACGAGGCAGCCTCTGCACCCAGAGATACCTGGCGCCTAAATCTCAGCCTCATCACACGAGGCAGCCTCTGCACCCACACTCGCACCCACCAGCAAACCTTGCCAACGAGTCAGTTACACTGACCAACAAATGGCTGTAGGAGGGCAAGGAGGCCTTGGGGATGCCTCCCAGAGTGCCGAGGCCTCAATCTCGCACTGACATCCTGTTCTACTCCAAAAGTTCTGGGAACTGAGAGCCCAGAGGGTTCGCTCTGGCCACTGAAGTGCTTAGACACACATGGACTGCTATCAGATGACGTGATCATTACTCACCCATTAATAAAATCGATATTATGGCATCTGGAAATGTTACCCTGCCATTCAGCTTCAATAATTTATTTAGATCTGTTTCCCAAGCCACAAAGCCTTTGAGCTATGTCTGAGGATTATAGGTATGTAACATTAGCAGATTTGCCTCAGTACATATAGCAAATAACACATAACTGTCTGTAAATTTCTCTAAACAAAAGTATATATAGAAAGGACACAAAATATTATCACAATCAACATCTGAAAGAGACATATTTGAATACCCTTGACACCTGTGGGGCTAGGCAGTATATACTAGAATGAGCAGCCTTAATCTAGGAGGGCAACAGGGCATATGGGATTATATTATGTTTTAGCTATCATCCCAGAAACCAGAGTCATTACTGATATCGGAAAGAAACTACCATTCCTTTATGCTATAACTGCAAGTGTCAAGGCTTTGTCTAAAATATTAATATTTCTCCCTATTATTCATTGTGCTGTTTTGACTATGACTATTTTTCTGATTCTGTCTGTCATCACATATGTTAAAATCGGCAGCTGGTACCGGGTACATATAATTAACTTAATTACCTAGAAGTTGTAATGCCTTAACTGTCTTGTAGGCATAATCAGAATGAATGCCAGGAAACATTAGAGATGACTCACTAATTTGTTGACTCAGTCACTGATCACTGTTACTGATATTTTACCACAGGTGACTGCCTGTTATCCTAGTGAGTGAAGACAAATATCCATAGGGCCATTTTAGTTATCCCCACATGTGCGCTTGGCCCTGGGCGAACCACAGAGCGCACAGCGATGGTAATCAACCACTTCAGCCTTCCCCTTGTCTTCCCGAGTGTGTCTCTCAAAGTGTCCTGAAAGGGGCCCATGTGAGAATCGCATGGGGCGCCCCACAGCAGGGAGAGAGTTCTGTGGCTGAGGGCGGAACATGATGTGCGGCAACAGATAAGTTGGAAAGAATGGGCGACTTCTGCAACGGTGACAACGATAAACCTGTGTTATACCAAAGTACGGCATCGCTGTATTTTCAGTGGCATTATTACACCCCCATTGTAGCTGAAACTTCACCACACTGTTTTTCTAAGATGCTACTCTACAGTATTTCCAGTTGAAACATAAAATTACTTCACCACGGAGCTTACCTGCCATTTCATAAAATAAAATGCAGTGTCCCGTCAAACATCTGAGACTCATCAGATTAACACTCCTGAATATAAATACATTTCCAGGAAAGTACAGAATTAGAGAGAAATATGTAATCATATTTTCTGGATAATTGTATTTCTCCTGGCCCTATACGTTTATATTCTGAAACTGGGTACAGATGATCTCCTGTACAGTGTATGACAGTGAATCCTCAGTGCCCCGTAAGCCAATACACATGCTAATATCTACACAACATATACAGTTGCATAGCGTTAGTCAAGCTTTATATCAGCACCATGGACAGCAGGCTAGCCGCGCATTAAAGCCTGGGGACAGGACGCCACCGAACAGCCACAAGCAGCGCCGACAGGGTCCCAAGGGTAGCCCCATTCTCATCCAGCCTCTTAACGCGTTCTCTTCCATTAAGCGAAAAACAAACACGGGAACGCTGCTCTTTTTAGAGCACACACTCAAACTTCCAGGACACACTTTCCATTACCTTCATAATGCAATCTTACGATTGTAGTTATCCCGAGTAAAACACAGTCAAACAAACAGCATCCTCAAGACCGATCAGACCCATCGGCAAAACCGGATCGTATTAGAACCGTTTTATCAAAAAAATAATAAAATAAAATAAAATTAAATAAAATAAAAAACCTAAAGGTTCTTCAAGAGGAAAGAACGTCTAGATTTTTATTGCTATGGGTACTGGATTAAGACTAATAGACAGGCAATGCATCTGTTGAGTCCGTGATTGCCAAAAAAAGCCAGGTACACTCACTGCTGAAGCACTGACCTTACCTTAATCAATATTTGAAGTATCCCAGCTCCTATCCGGTATAATCTTGGTTCAGAAACACCGTCCTGGGCATTCATATAATTCAAAGCAGTTATAAATGGCCATTCCCTAAAAGCGATGCTCACGGCTTCAACTGGCGAGGTAATAAAATTACCGATGTACACGGAATGCAGTTACTTTCCGCTACGCTTTCGTATCTGATCACACCCACATTTGGATCCTCTTATGCTTAAAAAAAATACGTGCATGATCATAAGGATCGCTGTTGCTGTCGGCTTTATACGTCATTACAAGGCTTCTTAACTAGAACAAACTAACTTCTTAACTGGATATGCCGTTAAAACGAGACATAAGCCAAGGAGTTTTAATCTGTATTAGAGCCCCTTGTTCCATGACGTTATCCCCGTGATGGCCTTTTCTTCAGTCTGGACTATAGTGCACAGCTTACTCAAGTGTTATACCAGTGCGTCATTTGCCGATTGGCTGTAGGGAGACGCTTTACAATTTAAAATTCATTTCCTCTTGTCTATTAACGTGCAACTGTCGTTATGAATGCAGAATTAAGGATCAATGACGATTACAAATCCTTAAATTCACGCAAAATAAATAAATAACCAAACCATAGTTCAACCAAGATTACATTTTTATTTTTTGGTGTATACTGTACCGTTTTATGTTGTTACGGTATTTTAAAAACAACCACACGTTGACAAACTTCCTTGGAAATGCGCATTTTTTGTAAAGAGATGAGCGCACAAGACCCATTCTCCAGTAACGAAGTGAAGCGCACTTTGCCGTGCAGTTTCTGTGAGTGTAGGGGGTAAATTGCCTCGACAGTTTACCTATTGCATGGTTTTTAGGGGAATATATTTAGAGAGAATTTCCTGTGAATGGTGAAAGGCGCCTGCCCGAGGCATCGGGGCGGGCGTTGTGTCGCTGTCCGTCCGGCTCCGAAATGACGGGCAGAGATTCGCACGTTTATCGCTCGTAGCTGATCGTCGGGATTGACGCCCGGCAGCAAACTGGCGGATCAGCGCTTTATTTACACGCTGACCGAAGGAAGATGTGGGTGACTGTCCAACGGCGTTTGTATTAATAAGAATCCTGTCATTTTTCAGCCGATTTGATGTCTTTACTTTAAATATCAAATAGGCAGGTATTTAATTAACACGCGAGAATGATTTAGACCCGACTGAGAAATTATATTGCCGCGCAGCAGTGACCACAAGCCTTATTAGTCAGATAAACAACTGACTTTTTCAGTATTGACGAAAGTAAAAGCATGTTCCCATGAGAACGCGTTGTATTCTTGTGTAGCCTATCACTAACACCTTGCCAAATAAATTATACTATACCACTTTGTCTGCGCGACATTTTAAACATTCGTTTAGAAAAATTAACGCATATAGTATTCTGCTTATATAATTTTTTTTTTCCTAGGCGTGTGCGCTCATCCGTATGTCTGGGGACGGAAAGGTAGGTGCGCCACAATTTCACGAAACCACCATTCCCAGTTAGGGTTAACGTGTGTCGCACATCGCCACTTTTTTGTTTTTTTATGATACAGATATTGCCTGAGATGAAACAGGCGTCTGCCGTGGCGGAGCGACAGGGAAAGGACGCATAAAGTGGTGTAAGAGAGTCAGAGTGTAATTAGGTATTATATCTATACAAGGGGGCGGCATGGTGGTGCAGTGGTTAGCACTGTTGCCTTACACCTCTGGGACCAGGGTTCAAGTTTGCATGTTCTTTCCATGTCGTCGTGGGGTTCCCTCCGGATGCTCTGGTTTCCCCCCATGGTCCAAAATCATGCTGAGGTCATTTGGAGTTACTAGATTGCCCACAGGTGTGAATGGTGTGTGAGTGTGCCCAGCTATGGGCTGGTCCCCCATCCTGGGTTGTTCCCCACCTTGTGCCCGTAGCTTCCAGGATAGGCTCTGGATCCCCTGCGACCCAGAAAGGATAAGCCGGTTGGAAAATGGATGGATATCTATACAAGCTGTAGTATGCAGGGTAGCTGTAGGGTACAGTGCTTTGGTTGGATTCTGTTAAGTAAACCAGTCTAAAACATGTGCTTAGCTAATAATTTCATTTTATTTGTCATGTTATATGTATCTTTAAAATAACTGGCGCTGATCTAACAATTAATATCAGGTTAAAATGGGAGGGAAATGTAAACATAATAAGGTGCCAAATTCAGTCCAAACTTTCTTCAGCATCACTTATACTGATCTACATCTTTGCAGGTTTCGGAAGATAAATCCTCACAGCAGTATTAGGGCAAGCCACTTATGTTGAGCTTATTTCACAGATGCTAAGAGCATGCTACAACCGAGGCAGGTTGGGGGAGGTGTGGGAATGAAATATGGACGTGTGTTAATTTATCATAATTGAATATTAATGCACAGTGTAGCCATAAGGACTTATTTATAGCATTTATGGACCCTACATGCCATGTGCATATTAGAAATGGACAGGACATCGGGGACCAAAAAAGACCAAGGGACGAAGCCCAGAGCCCAAAGGTAACTAGCACAAGGAAGTCAAAAGGACTTGTGCCCCACCCATATTTTATTGCAGTGGTTCTCCTAAACCTTGTCTGTCCAGCATCTCTAGCATAATATATTGGCATTTGGCATCTGTTTGCGTACGTAGTTTAATTAGCATTTACTAATGCTATTTTTCAATAGTCAATGTTGAATAAAAGAGAAGATGTAGGAATCAACTTTTTACTTGTTAAGTGGAGTTGGTATCCATCTATTTTAACCCTGAATGTATGTTTTTCTACAGAAATACAGCCTATATTTACTTTTAATTACTTAGTATATGATGCGCACATCCTATCCCTATTACTAACAGTCCTAGTCAGTTTGGTCATGGAACACATATATATTCCTCTTTCTTCACTGGCACCCTGTCTTTCACCCACGAGCACTGGCACTGGCACCCCCACACCTTTCCCAGCCATAGCATACACCTCAAGCCCACCCCCCCCCCCCCCAAAAAAAAATGAAATAAATAAAAAGTGTGGTTAAGAAAAGAAGTGCCAGCGGAAGAGCAACCACATTTTTAGTGTATTAATATTTAACCTCAGATATTAAGGGAGGCACAGATTCCTTTATATTGTACAGGCAGGGCCCTAAAATATTCATTGGAGATGATGCATCTGAAGATGAGGCAATTTTCCCCTTTTGCACGACGGCCCGTCCTCTGCCAGGGAAGTCTGTACCCAGTGGTGCTCCTCTATTTGGGAGCGGTCCAGATAAGTCACGCATGGTCACGAGGATCACAGAGAGAGTACATTCTTGTACAGAATGCAATATGTAACAATACAGAAAGTAGCTGTCCAGTAATATCCGCAGATTTACACGCGACTGCACTCAGTCTGTCCATAGAAGGGACTGTTCCAGAGCATCTACAGAGCACGCCTGATCACTTAAAGAGGTCTGGCTTAGCTCGCCATAAAGTTAAACGTGCCTTTGTTCATCACTCACTCATTCTTTGTCCCTCTTCCTCATTCCTGCATTTCCATGTCTCTCTCTGTCATTTCCTCCATTATCAGCTATGAATTATAGGATGCCACACCTAACATTGGCTTACCCAAAGTGACACATTGCATTGCAAGATTACATTGCAATGTATTTCTTGAGGAAGATCTTGCTAGGTCTTATCTGTTCGACGCAGGCCTGGGCTCAGGGTGAGTTGCAGGACTATTGGATGGCTGCTTCAGCAGCTGTGCCCAGTGCTGGCAGGCCTGGCACTGTCCAAATGGTCATAATTGCTTTGTTGTTCTCTCAGAGCCTGTCAGGATTCTTTAGTTCCTCACAACTCTGTTGTCATAGTGACCACGTTTGTTTTTGTGCATCAGACTTGCAATATTACAGATATGGAATCATGTATTCCTCTTATATGGCATCCAGCACCAATGGCTTAATAATTTGAAATACAAAGGTCTGTTTATTGGGGAGATTAACAAAACCAAATGAAATACTGGGGGGACACGTCATGTTTCGCCGCGCCGGTTCCTACGCCCCTGGCCAGAACAGGGGAAGGTGCACCTTTTTTCATCCTCTGCTTTTGGCTGACTGCTCCTACTCTTCTGTCAATCTAGGATAAAGAAGAATCTTCTATTGTCTGCATATTTTGCTGACATTTTCATTGCATCAGTATAGAATTGATATGTTTCAATGCATCAACTGTCCAGCTGTTTAAAGATGTATTCTGAGTAACATGGTTAACAGGATAAACTGAATATATTTTACTCAGTTCACTGTATTAATTTCCTATGTATTCAGGGTTTACAGGGACTATCTATCTATCTATCTATCTAATCTATCTATCTATCTATCTATCTATCTATCTATCTATCTATCTATCTACCTACCTATCTCCTCTGGATAGATAACTATTATTTATTTGTATTTGTACACAAATATATACATACACACATGTGCACACACTGCCTCCCTCAGACAATAATTCCTTTCCTGTATAACTCTTTCCTAGTTGATATACTCGCTTAACACCACTGCTTTATTGCTGTGTAATAGAGGACTCAGTTGACAAGCTATAATTCTCACGATATATGTGTTTTTACAGTTTTTGACGGGGCTGGCCCTTCACCACCTCTCACTTTATGTAAAAAAGACATTCCTTTTTGTCCCCATAACCAAATTATTAAACAAAAAAATTACCAAGTGGTCAAAGTCATATTATGTAAAATCGTTCCAGGTGTCCATGCTTGTGAATCTTTAAGAAATCCACCCGTTAGTGCAGGGGTAGCCAATCTTACCCGCAAAGGGCCGGTGTGTATGCTGGTTTTTGGGATAACCTGTAGGTCAGCTGTTC
>JAODKL010000040.1:30648679-30664454 GCA_026780765.1 Petrocephalus schoutedeni
ATAACCTGTAGGTCAGCTGTTCAAACCCAGGTGTGAGGACTCTTCGGCCAATCAGTCCTCTAATTAGTAACCTAATTGGAGGGTTGCAGCGAAAACCCGCATACACACCGGCCCTTTGCGGATAAGATTGGCCACCCCTGCATTAGTGACTTGCCTAGTTAACTTTAGAAATATAAAACTGCATATGGACTACAGGGCCGGTGGGCTTGGAACAAATGAAGAAATTCAGCCCCT
Source organism: Petrocephalus schoutedeni (assembly GCA_026780765.1). Classification (NCBI taxonomy): domain Eukaryota; kingdom Metazoa; phylum Chordata; class Actinopteri; order Osteoglossiformes; family Mormyridae; genus Petrocephalus; species Petrocephalus schoutedeni. The sequence continues at coordinate 30,648,914 of JAODKL010000040.1, forward strand.
TGAAAGTGTCCATGACAAACCTATTTTGTTTATCAAGATCAAGGTTTTGAACCTCTAATAAGATGTGCTACACTGCAAGTAGATGACTGTGTCAGTGTAAACTCTAGCAGCAGAATCCAAGGGCGTTGGGGTGATTTGGGTATGAGCAGTTGGGACATGTTTCTACCAATACCATGGGAATAGCATGTGTGTCGAGGGGTGCAGGGGGTTCAGGGATGATTTGGTCTCTACAGTACCTGTGCTAACTCTAGAGCTATGCTCTTGGCAATCTCAGTGGCTGATTGAACAAGATATTTGGCTGCTACCCATTAAGACTCTGTTATTGTAAGTTTGCAACTGTGTTTGCTACTGTTGCTACCAGGCAATACATCTGCCTTTGTTTGTGCCAACTCAGCTTTTTGGTTTTGTAAATGTAATGGAATGTTTATGTCCATGGACAACCAAACGAGGCTGTAGAAGAAGTCAGGGACTACTTTACGTAAAACATTTTGATGCACTTTTTATCTAAAGTGGAAGAAAAAGGAAAATATTTACACACATGGTATATACCAGGCCATACGTACACATATGTACGGGTGTGTGTGCACAAGGGTGCGTGGGCAGGAAATTGCCTTCCTTATAATATATATGTTATATATATAACACAGATATTCTAAAGTCTAAAGCAAAATATAACTGTGTTACTTAGCAACCAGGGCTGTTAGTGCTGTGTCTCAGTGTCTGTTACTAATACGGCTGTGTTCTCCCTGAAAATCCCATCTCACATGCTTCTACCAAGCTGTGCCAATGGATCATACCCTCTGTTCCCAAAACCTCACCTATGCCAGCACCAGATAGCCCTGCTCGAGCTTTGAAATCTGGGAGAGTATCCAGCAACCCAAAGCATTGCTTTGAATTCCACTCAGCTGAGCCTTAGTGCTGACAGCAAAGAAAACATTTAACACTTAAGTACAAACTCATATTTTACCAAAGTATCATGTTTCTTACACAGTTATTACAACCTTCTAGTAAAATCCCATGTAGATTTTTTTTTCAGGTTTTATATTTATTATTCATCTAAGTTCTTTATTTTGTATTATTACTGTAAATCTAAATCTTACATCCGACCTTACATGCGAGGCATGACAGGCAAAAGGTTTACATTTTCCAGCACCCAAAGCCTCCAACTTATCTGTAAATCAGCTGTTCATTTCATTACATCTCTGTATCCACCACATCAGCTAATATTCACAAACCTTCCACTCTGGACTCCAGCCTCCAGACTGGTTAATTAAATAGCAAAATAAGAATAACTCAAAAAAGCACTGAAGAATGTACTCACTTTGAGAAATCTGCATGAATTTTAGGAAATTTTAATGGATGCTTATAGAAATGCAGCTAAAATAAGGTATGAGGACCAGGGAATGTTCATCTCTCACGTCACCCTTGGACTGTAGCCTCTCTTATCTACTCCATATTTAGAAGCAAGTTCTGGAGAGCAACCACCCACAGCCGAGTTCAGACTCAATCACTTACAAATTTAGCAGCAATCTGTATAGCAGCTGGTATTGATGCACAATAATATCAACTTTAGAAATATTGTGAAATGCAGTTATGGCACAAAAATGAAAGGGTCAGTTGGTTAGTTAGAACGGTATTAGTTGTAGACGTAGAAAACACTGGCATCTGACGCCATGTGCCCTTCTGTCTGTGTCAAGTAAGAATGCAGTACTCCACTGGCATCTGACGCCATGTGCCCTTCTGTCTATGTCAGGTAAGAATGCAGTGTTCCATTGGTATTTGTACCAGCTCTGATCCCTCAGGATCCCTTCACCTGAAGTGAAAATGATTACCAGAGAAAGAGAGTGGATTATGAAAGTGCAAGCATTTGTGGTAATACATTCTATGAAGCTCATATGAATAAAGCCTAAAAACATTTTTAATTACGTTAATGTCGTTAATAATTGCGTTAATAATGTCTTATAATTAATTGTAACATATTGATAAAGTACTATAAACATGGCTATAAATATTTATCTGGTTGCATTATAATGCATTATAATGCAGTATGAAGGTACGTGTAATGCAGTACAATGACTAAGTGATGTATTACCACTTTTGTTACTCTTCTAAATGCATTAATTTTACTGATGAAATACAGCCTCATTGCAGCCTCTTTGAACTGCTTGCTAAGCCAGTGCTTACTGAGGCCATTTGCATAATAATAGATTTTGCCATAGTCAGGCTTTAGGGAAATTAGTGTCGGCCATTGGAAATTCAGTGTGTTACCATTTGGTCTCTAATTTATACCAGATCCTGGTGGAATTTAAGCAGTTTTTTCTTACTTTTGATTGGTCCTGCTCATTCAAATCCCACTCCCCAGTTTAAAACAGCATCATTCTCTCAGCAGCCATTACATTTTATTAAAATATTTTGTAAAAAACAGCTTATGAGAAAGATGCAGGCATGTGATTATAATGGATGATCAATCCATGTATAAGGTAATGAAACAGATACATTTATTTCAAAATAACTGATCTGGTCAGATATTTATAGGAAGCCATACTGTGTTAGCCAACTGATTAAAGTCTCCTACTGACAGTTGGAATGTTCTAACATGTCCTGTGAAAGAGTTCTTGAAATTCAGGCAAGGATAGATAGTTGAAGCATACTGATAGCCATTACTGGAGGCTGTATCCAGCCTCACATAGCTAATAGACAGAGTTTTCCTAAAACAAACTGAAGTAAATGCCATCAATCACCAGACACCATTGATTTATCATTTGTTTCTGTTTCTTTACCCATTTTTGCTCCAAGATACTGAAGCAGCTCTTTTATGTGACTTCCTGATGGGAGCAACCCACATTGGCACTAGAAAGGCTTGGTTTTTGAGTCATCCTTGCCAAATTCGAGTCCATCACTGAGGTAACAGTTCGGCATGCTATACCACCAGGGTCCTTTCGGTGTCTCCTGCCTAAATATGGGTCCATATCTGGGGTACTGGACAAAGGAGACCTTTAGGTATTTGCTTTGACCATACGGCCCTGTGCCGTGTGGTATTCTGCGCTCCATGCTGCTGCCTGAACAATCCAGACCTGTAAGCACTGCTATCACTGGCATAGAGGCAGGGCCACTGGCTGCTTCTCCATGCAGAGGGAGCCACGCTCATTTTTATTCATGTCTTTCCCCATCTTTTTTCGCTTGTGCCGAGCACATATCTGAGGGACGACTTGGCACGTCGCTCCATCTGGGCCTGTGGCCGTCCTTCTGCAGGGTACGTTCCACTCTCCAGCAGCCAGCTAGGCTGTACAGCCCTCAGTCAACAGGCTCCCTGGAGCCCACACTAAATCTCAGCCTAGAACTTTGGTTTCCCTTTTCCTTTATTCACAAGATATGAGGCATGAAGGTTAAAACTGGGCATTCCTACAGATATGGGCCTCCTCTAAACCGAAAATATGGAGGAAGCAGGGAAGATTGCTGCCACATGTAGCTTTCAAGGAGAAGGAGACTCTAGCTTGGCGGCAGATCCAATGAAACCCTGGTACACTGGAGCATCTGTAGGAATATCTTAATAAGAGCACATGCCTCAGGAAGAAAGAGATTGACGTCCATGTGTGATGGAGGCGAACTGAATGAAAAGGCAAATCCGCTCTTATTAAGGTCATTCAGAAGTAGCTTAATTGCAGGAATATGAAACCCTTATCAACACAAATTCACTAACCAGCAACATAAGTGGACGCGAAAAGGAGCCAGGTGGCAGGGGAGAATGCACAGCAGGTGTCAGAGCACTCTAGAACTCTCTGATCCAGGTAACTATGCTGGCTTCTTCAACATTCATTTGAAACGGCCTATTCCCATGTGCCCACTCTCATAAAGTAATATAAAAAGCAGAATGGCTTATATATTTGTAATAACAGTAAAACCAATGAAGTAAAACTACAGTATTACTATCTGACGTATGTAAATATAGAAGGACTTTAATTAGCTGAGCATATCTATGGTTGAAATGTTTTTGCTGAGAATGTATCTCGAAATAATGAACTTGACCTTTCTAACTAGTGGTTAGATGCAGATGTCTGCAAATTTGTTGTTATATCTAGATGAAATAGATAATGCCTTTTCTTAGATTTAGCTCAGTAGGACACAAAGTTTTTAGTGGGTACATGCATGCTATTTGCAGGAAGAGAAAAACCCCAATGTATCCTTTCTGAAGGTACATCAGGGGAAGGACACAAACACCCCAGCAGATTTGTTGAAAAGTAGTTAATTCATCTCCAGTGTAATCATCAGGTAGATACACTGCATGGCCCAAAAAAGCAATTTAATATTACATCGGACCGCCTTTAGCTTTGATTATGGTGCACATTTGTCATGGCATTGTTTCCACATGCTTATGCAACATTTCAACATTTTTTTGCATCCAGATTTGCATGAATTTTTGCCAGGGTCTTGATGATAGGTGAGTTGAACCACTCTGTAAAGTCTTCTTCAGCACAAATCAAAGATTTTCACTGGGGTTAAGGTCAAGACTCTGTGGTGGCCAATTCATGTGAAAATAATTCCTCATACTTCCCGAACCACTCCTTCACAATTCGAGCCCGATGAATCTTGGCATTCTCGTCCTGGAATATGCCCATGCCGTTAGGGAAGATAAAATCCATTGATGGGATAACCTGGCCATTCAGTATATTCAGGCACCAAGCTGACTTTATTGCTGTGTAACGTTGCTGAGCTGTAATAATGATCCAATCATGGGCTCTTAAGTACTTGCTGATTAGCTCTTAAGTACTTGCTGATTGGCTCTTAAGTACTTGCAATACATACGCATGTAAATGACGAGAAATAAACACGTTGTCACGCTTAAAATCTCGGCGAGACTCACACATGCTGGAACACACCCGCATGCACGCATACAAAAAAAAAAAAAACATCCCGAAAGCAGGTTATACATTGGCCGTGCCAAAAAATGTAGACTTGCGCGACTGGATCAGAAGGAAGAAGCAGTAAAAGAGCTAGCCGCGTTATTTACGATGGCTCGAGGAGTTAAACTGCTGACCCAGGAGGAAGTGGCCCCGGTGCTCCTCCAGACGGCTTGCCATGACAGAGCCATCCACGCCACATTCCTTCCCGACGGCACTCCTCCACCATGCACCGGGACGGATCACCGCAGGATCTCTCTTGGGATGGTAAGGCAGGAGCCCGTAGATGAGAGAGAGGAGCGCCCAGATTGAGAATTCAGAAAAGCCGAACCTGGGCCAGCTTGGAACTGCATTCTGCATCTCCATGGTAGGCATCTGCCTCAAGAGCTGCCAGGTTTAGTTTGACCTGCTTCTACTGAAGTCATGTCACTGTCTTTCTGGACCTCAGTCTATATCCTTACTGTCCTTCCACCATTTAGACTCCCAGCCCTTGGCAAGATCTCCAGGCCCTGAATGTACTGGTATACCTTTTCTGTCAGTCACCCCGAGGTGATACCTAAAAGCGCTCCAAAGTTTCTCCATTAGAAAGAGACGAGGCTGCCGACTTAAAAAGGCATATGTGAGCTGTCAGTCACAGCTGTATGTGTCTACCTGTTTATTGGTACCGTGGCCACCAATTAACATACTCAGAAAATGAAGATTAAACACAAAGATCACAAAGTCAGGAAAATATAAACAATGCAAATGGATGTGTGTTGAAGTTATGCTTCACTGCGTAATGAAGCCAGCGACTTTATCAATGGTGTTTGTATGTGAACTAAAAATGATAGGTACTTAATTCTGTGGACAGAGACAGCAGTGATATTGTAATTTCCCACATATACTTAATATTCTGACCACAGGTCTGGTTCCGTGATCATCACACTTTTTTTTTTTATTACATTTTTCCAGTTTACAGGGTTTTTTTTAAGCAAAGTGACTTACAATAATGGTACCATTGCTGATCAAAGCACTTCATATAACACCCGAGGCAGCAAGCTCTACCGCTGGCACCCAAGTAACCCCTCCCCCCACCACCAACCTTCATCACCCAATGTTACTTTATCTTGGGGTGGGGTGGGGGTGACAATGGTAAAAATTGTTGACCAGGACAGGAGAGGGCTGGGGGCAGTGCCATCCTGGGCAGCCATTGGCTCGCTTCTCCAGGGTGGGGCTTTCATGCCCCAACTCCACTCTCTGTGTGTGGAATGTGCTTGTTCCACTGTTGCTGCACGGCTTTCCTCCTGCAGTGCAAAGACATGTACTTCGGCTAATGGGTGTCTCTAAATAGCCCTGTATGATTGTGTGTGCGTGTATGTACCCTGTAATGGGCTGGTGTCCCATCCAAGCTGTATTCCAGCCTTCTGTCCAGTACTACCTGGGATAGGCTCCCTGATGGAACACTGACTGGGGCAAGCAGCTGGATGATGCATGGTATTCCATTTAAACAATGGATAATAAGCAACATACATCAATAGAGCCTTTCTTGCAGTTTGAAGCATCATCCTTTTAGTCATTAACCCTGGTCACTATTCAAACTGCTTGCTTGTTTCTTATCTGTTTCTCACATGGATACATTCAGGTACCCAGTGACATGCAGAAACACACATCCTCAGTTAATACGGCTATTTCCCAAGTCTCAGTGTTCACACCATTCCTGGAGGTCAGTGGTTGTGGTTAGAAGGGGCCAAAGACACCATATGCATAAATGCGATCTCTAAGAAATACCAAGAAGGTAAGATGGAGTTCTATGAGAGTCCAAAAGCTCTTAGAGTATCAGCATTACAGAATGGTGGGTCAAGAATATGTTTCCCCAATTCTAGTCGTGGATTTGAGGAACACTGGTGAGGAACATAAAACTTGGGCTGAGGAATGTGCATTTCTTAACTGAGTTCAATGTTACCATCCCATAATTTCCTGAGTACGTTGGTTGCTGTGGACATGCTATGAAATCTGCCCTCGACAGGGCCTTTGCGTGTACGTGGCACATACTCTCATAGTGCTCAGGCCTTCACGTATGGCTCTGGGGTGAGCGCCAGGATTTTATGCTGCATCAGTCTCTTATTTAAATCGATTTAATGCTGTGACTGACAATCGCAGGCTGCCTGGGAGGAGACTTTGGTATCTCTGCCATTTAAAATAGTTCAGCCTGAATGGATATTTTGCCCTTATTCCACGGAGCTGGAAAGACATTAATGCAAACAAACTCCAATAAAAACAGCAACGTTAAGCATCGATTGCATCGTACATTAAAAAAAAAAAACCATCTCTGCCCTGTAACCTAACCTCTGTAATAGCACAGAAGAGGTCATGTCCCCCCTTAGAGCATGCAAAGTTCTCCAGCTTCATATGATCATAACTCATTAACTCGCATAAAAGCTATTTTTATTTACCCAAATGTAATACATTGCCATTAGCACACTTTAAAAAAAACGCAAGGACAGAACTGCAGTAACACAAGGGCAGGAAGGAAAAGGACACATTGGGGTGAAGTGTGAGAGATGAGGGGAGCAGAGCCCTGTTAGGACAGGAGAGCATAAGGGAGACTGCGAGTGAGCGCACAGCCCAGGGAATACGGAGAGAGACGCCTCTCAAAGCCCTGACACCGGCTGCAATTCACACGGAAAAGTGTGAGCTCACATTGCTCAGTGGAAATATATGTATTTAAATGTCCAGTCCCATTGCATTCCAAGAGTATGGGTCAAGACGTGAACATGGACCAGACTTCTGTGATTCGCCGATGGGATGGGAAGCCATGGATTGCAATGTAAGAGGTCTACATGCAAGTGTGGGGAAATCTGCTGGGGAGAAATGTGTCATAGAACTTGCTGTCTGTTTCATATATAAGAAGATAGATATATAGACAGATAGATCTATCTATCTTTGCTCTGGGTTCCTGCTGCAGCCCAACAAGAGTGTAAACTGGCCATAGTGTGTGTGCTCCGTAACTGACTTCACTAACTGGTACTCCGGCCATGGTGATCCCCAACTTGTGTCCTTTGCTGGCTGGGATGGCCTCCCAGTGACCCTGTGCTTGATAAATGGTTGAAAGTGATATGCAAGCGAGATGGATGGATCTTCCTACACAGGCATAATTTCCTTCATTATTTACAGTGTGTGCTGAGCACATGGGACGTGACTCTGAACCCATATGACTCACTGGTGTCACTGAAGGGGAAGGATCTGACAGAGTGAGACCTTTGCCATTATTCCACATGAGGGAGAATTACTGGTCTTTCCTATTGCGAAGGAGATGAAACTGTGCAGGGGGAATTCTGAAAAATGTATTCATGATTCAGTGCCACAGAAGCCCACATCTCAGAGGCCACACCCAGGTATCCGAGCAGGCCCCGGTCCCCAAGCTTGCCGGCCTTGTCCTGACTCAGAGACAGCAGCCCCCCTTCTCTGCCACCGCCCGGGATCCCACCCACTCTCCTAGCAACAACGTCCAGCAGATACACGTTTGGAGATGCCTGGGAGTAAATCACATGAGCCGGGAGTAAACAGCACGGGGCCATTTGTTCAGCGAGGCAGCTGCGCGTGACAGGTTCCTGGGGGGAGCGCTACACAGTCACTCTAACCAGCAGAGCAGCTACTCTCGGGGGAGCAGCTCCTCTTTCAAGGAGATGGGGGGTGTCTGTTACAGATTACATGCACCATAGAAGTTCAGACAGGACAGCCGCCCCTCTTTCGCCACTGATGCGTCTAAGAAGGTGAGGCCCTTCCGCAGACAGTTGGGGATGCATCTGTTACTTTAAGGTTCTGGAAATGTAACCAGGTAAGCAGTACGGGTAGCTTGTCTTTGTATTTGCCACACATCCAGCCAAACCAGCTTAATCAGTGACATGATGATATAGATATAATGTCCCCTGGGCAGAGCGTCTCCTCCCAGCAAGGCGGACGATTCATGCATCAAGGCGCTCATTAAATCATCTGGGGCATCAGTCAGTAGGAAGCAGCTGTACAGAAACTCCGCACCTACAGCGGGGCTCTGGGCAAGGCCTACCCGAGTCCAAAACACAGCCACAGCAAAAGGTCCCATCTGGGGAGAGAGTCTTTCCTAGCTGAGTCCAAATCCCAGATGACAGGATAGATGGTTTCAAGAATGACAACATAAACCTAAAAACGAATGTCATGCATAAGCTAGCAAACACACAGACACGTATACAGATGTGCTATACAGTCTATAAACGCACACAGTATACACAGGTTCCTATGGTAACATCACATCGATGGTAATTGCGTCACGTGGATTATACTGATTTTCCGTGCAGAAAGAGCAGCGTGGTAGATAGGTGATGTTTTATTATGTATTCCAATTTAATACTATGCTTAATTAAATGAAATCTTAACTCCCAGTTCCTCCATGGACTCTCTGATCCTACTTCCTCAAATATGTACCATGCATTGGATAAAACCACCTGCCATGTAAATGTAGTTTAAGGGGGCCGCCTGTGAAATCACTCTGCTGACTGTGGGATCTGAACCTTCCGATGACAGGCAGAGAATCCTACCCTGCTGAAGCACATCCCCACCCCCAGCTTTGTTTAAAAACAAGTATACACTGTAGAATCAACCCCAGACAAGAATCCAGTGGCTGTTCTGGCTTGCAGGGTTGCATCAGAGCTCCTACTTTGGTCATGCTGTATCAGGCCTCTGGTTTATCTCACCGCCGGACCGGGCCGCTCCAGGTGATTCTCGACACCGCTCCTAATTAGGAAGCGAGCTGCTCCATCACGGCTGACAGCTTTTCTCGGGTAGCGCTGTGCTCTGTGGACATCAGGGGCACACACGAGTTCTGATACAAAGAGGAGCCACAGCAAGCATCCGTCATGGGGTCAAGTAAACAAAAGCCATGGAAGGAGGCATGGCATGACATTCAGACTGCTGCAGTTTGCAAGGATTTTTTTACAAGGTTTTTTTTTTTTATCAAGCAGAATGTAATGTTAGCCACATAGAGCATCCATACTGCAAAGATTTCTACCACTGCAGTTCAGAACATGGCAGGCTTGAATGTAAAGTTACCCTAGGGGCAATAAAGATGAATGTCAGTAGAGCTGCGTGTCAGATGAGCAGTGTTTTGTTGCTTGTCTCCATATTGTTTCGTACAGTTGCTTAAGTCAAACGGAACACTCCTGCATTGGTCTCTTGAGATGTGATGTGTTGCTGCTTTCTGCTGGCCGGCAGTGGTACTGCAGCAGCGAAAACAGTGTTAGGTCAATGCCTGTGCATCATGGTTCGACTGGGTGCAAGCTTTAACTGTTTTAAATATGTTCTTGAGTGCATGGGGAAAATACTTGCTTTTGGTATCAGGTCTGAAAAGGTGCCAGAGCGACTGTCTCCCCTGTCAAAGTCTCCCCCTGACATGAGATTATCCTCACTACAGGATTTCTTTAAACAAACCCTGCACTAACCCAGAACAAAATCTGATGTCAAGACCCTTCAGGAATATGACCTAACAACCTTTAGGTCACAAGCACTAAACTATTATGATACTGCTGTTAATGCCCCAGCTCTTCATGGATAATCACATTCAGATGGTATTGTCATACATTTCCATTGACCAAAAACGCATCAATGAACCTCAGGTGAATGTGCTTAGCAGCAACTTTTCAATCCATCTATCCATAAGCACCTATCCTGTTCAGGGTTGGGGGGCGGGTTCTGGAACCGATCCCAGAGGCCAAAGGCGCAAGGCAGGGAACAACCCAGGCAATTTGGTAACTCCAGTTCACCTCAACATGTTTTTGGACAGTGGGGGAAAACCAGAGAAAATCCCACAACAACATGGGGAGAACATGGAACCCTGCCTGAGACCCTGGTCCCAGAGGTCTGAGGCATCAGTGCTAGCCACTGTGCCACCCCTTCTTGAAAAACAAAATAATTAAATGTAAGGAGAACCTGAAGGGACTGCATGTTCTGGCTATTATGGTTTGTTTTACCTTATAACTTGTCACATATACTATAATTAATTCCACAAATACATGAGTTTGAATCCAAACTAATGATCATTTCTTCTTCATCAGTTTCTCAGAACATGTGAACAAAGCAGGAAATTCAAGCATTAAAGCTGAGATTATCCAGGTTAACTCTAATGTCCCCCCCAAAAGGTTTCCTCAGCACTGTGATATCGTACTTTTAACCAATTATGTTAACAAATACGATGCATTAACCAATCAGAGAAGAGAAACCCTACATGGGCACTCCTGTCCACCAGGACCGGCACCTATGAGATAGATGTTTATGGATGCAAGAGACCTTGCTGACTGGTACAAAGAGGGTTCTTAGGCTTCTTTGTCAAACGTAGACAGCCAGACTCAAGGTTAAAGAATTATAAAGTAGGATAAGATGCCTATAGTGCTGAGAAAAGGTTGATGGCCCTTCACACACATCTATCTAACCCATCGCCTCATTGCAGTGAATAGCCTATTGCTTCACTATAACAAATAAATGAATGAAAAAGTTAAGTATAGTTTAGCACAAAGTAAAAGTCAGATCATGAGGAATAATGATTATTGACAATCACAAAGTCAGATCAGTAATCTGTCATACAGATTACTATGTAAAATTCAGAACTCCACTAGTAGGATAAGCTTTGCTCAGGGTTTGGTCCTGCTTGGTGTTTGGCTGCTATGTGTAGCTTATGCAAAACTGCATGGGTTCTGTCTCTTGGCTCCTGTCTCCTGTTTGGCTCCAGCTGATTCCCATTCCTTGATTGGAACCCTTGTTCCCACCTCTGTGCTTCTTCCCATCCCCCTTAATCCCCGACACTTGAGCCCTCTCTGATACGTCTCATTCTAGAGCTGTCCGACCAGGCAGCAGCCTGAAATCCCTCCCCTGCAGGATGAAGGAGATGATCAGGCAGAAGATACAGCATTTACCTGGCATAGGCTAGTTTAGAGCAATACTGGCTTTGTCTGCGCTCGCTGTCAAATATTTGAGTAAATAGTCACATAAAGTTGCATAAAATTCCCTGAATCCGGGGCTTTTGTTGCTGCAGTAAGGGATTCTGTTACACACAGTAGTCTGCTGTAGGAGTGCAGCTTGCTTGAGGGACTGGCAATAATGAAGGCTAATCCCCCCATATAGGGGCATCATACTGCAACATTACAGATGGCTGAACCGGAGAGGTTTGTGAGATTTCACGGTTTTAGTGAGATCGTGCTGTTTAGGCTTAGAATCCTAATAGGAATACCAATACAATACCAAACTGAAATAAAAAAGGGAAAAATTGATCAAATAGATCATTATTTTAGTTTATTTAAGAAATTACGATTCTGTGCCCTTAGATACGTTAATTGATGATTTGTACTAAATAGAGAAAATTGATTATTTTATTTTAGAACTGTGTTATCCTTATACATTGTGTACTTATACTGACCAAATTTATTGCAAGGGAAGGAATGAACATTCCCTTAATGTCAGATGAAGGATTAGACCCCTGGCGATAATCCACTATAAATCAGCTGAAATGGTCACGTTTTGACATGAAGTATGAAGGATGCTGTGCGTGACTCAGCTCACTCACTAATCTAATCATGATTTTTTCTTTGGGATCCTTGCGGTCATCCTTGAGGTCAGATGTGTAGGCAGTAGACTTCATATATCTCGTTTGCCTGATTGTCTGTGCAGCACAAGCCTTCCTTCTAGGAAGATTGAATAACAGCCCGGAGAACATAAAGATTGATTAGACATTTACTTCTGACACACTTCCAAAGACAAATATGCAATTTGCACACCACCCAACAATCTAATCAGATGAGAGATACAAAGTCCAAGAAGATATCTCCAAATCTAGGGCCATAGGTACTGACCAGCTCTGTTCATGCAAGATGGAGACTGTCCTTGCTGCATAGGGTCAAACATCTTGAGGTTCTTTTTTTTACAAATTATGCAAAAACAAAGCATGTCATTAGCCCACATATACCTTCCAGTAAACCGACTTGCTAAGCAGACTTTCACATTCAGCCCTCCGGGTCATAAACAGACTCTCATTGTCAGAGAAAGAAACCATGCTTGTCCAGGAGCTGTTAACTCAGCACTATGCTGTCAATGTGCTAGTGAAAGCACTCAGTGATGTGATGAATGGTTATCTCCCATTCCATCCATCCATCCATCTATCCATCCATTTTCTAACAGCATATCCTGCTTGGAGATCCCCCCACCCCCCCACCAGTCCATTGCAGGGTACATACATGCACAAAATAATAGTCTCTGGGCGATTTATCCATTGCTTCCTCATCATCTTCAAATCACGCACTACTAAAACCTACATCAAACCAAACGCAATTTGTTACTGGCAAAGTGTGATTTATAATATGACAGGCTCTGAGCTGTCAGACAGGATTCACGGTGTTATTTATGCAATGTAAAGCAAGAGAGAATCCTGTGGTAACACACTGCATTCATCATTTTTCGACTTAATAGAAAGCAATCCGGTATAGAAAAACTTCACAAGTGGGGATAGATACTGTGTTTTGCTGCATTTATGCACCTGATGTGGAGTCTTCGAAATCTATTCCAGTATGTGTGTACAATGCTGGCAGGAAGCGGTTGGCTTATAATAGTCCATATCTGTTGGCCAAAGATAATTTATAAATGACATGGTTTTAAAGTAAATGCGTGGCCTAAACAGGGTTGCAGTGAGCCTATCTTAGGAAGCACGGGGCACAACGCAAGGCACCGTGTGCATGCCACATACTACAGGTACAGGAGGAGCTGTTTGACTAATTTAGAATATCACACTATTTACTGAGCATTTAAGAACATTCCATTTAAGAGGACTGGAGTTCACTCTCAGCCACTAGAAACCCCCATACACACAGAATAGCCCCATAGGTTCATACATTGTCTTTCCTTTGGCATTCTTCCGTGAGCATTGAAATTAAACATGAGTGAGTACCATTGTCATGACTTCAGTACAACTACTTCATTGATCAGTCTTGATAATACAAGATATCAGGTATCAGAGGTGATAGCTCGCATGGAACAATGCTATCTGACCTGATTAATCTTCTCAAGGTCTTATCCTGACACAAGAGGGAACAAAACAAATGTAGTTTTTCAGCACTTAAATTCAGCTAATATCTCTGTCCAAATGGAAAACATAAAAACTGTAAAACTGTAAACTTTATACGTACATCTGATAAGCAAAATGTTATAATAACCTATCACAAAACATAATAATAATAATTATTATTATTAATTTTAATTTATTTATTTAATTTTAATTTATTTTAATTACTTTGATTACTTCTATGCATACCACAATCATCAGAATCAATAGCACATTATCACTTTTTTATTATCAGTTTCCTCAAGTTCACCAGGTAAATTTGCAGTCATAATCAGGCATCATGGTGGTGCATGTGTATAGCACTATGGCCTCACACCTCAAGGACTGTGAGGTTATCTCCTAATCCAGGGTCAGTATGTGCAGAGATTGCATGTTTTTCCTCTGCATTCCACACAGCATGTCCACTAGCCTGTCCTTCCTGTCTTACTGTCCTTCCTGTCTCACTGTCATCCTACACTTTGATAACTGTGAAGTACCCATCTTAGATTCATAACAGCGGTTTCTTTCATGGGCCTTGAACATGGCATTATTGTTCATAGGCCCCAGTTAAATAAAGACTGAGGGGGTTAAAAGAAAGGCAAGATGGTCAAACATAAACGAGCAAGGGTCAAAAATAAATGCAAGGAAAAACATAGGTACAAGAATCACAGGTTCAGGAAACACAGGGTCAGGAAACACAGGTTCAGGAAACACAGGTTCAGGGAGGACTAGGGGGGACATTCAAAAAGCCTCTGCACTTATGTATTTTCCTTGGAAATGGTGAAAGGAGGAGTAGTAATTGGTTGTGTCTGAGCGTGTCACTAGTTCTGTCTGGCAATGCACCAGTGGCTACACACTCAGCCAAAAACAGCTGATGGCATTAAAAAGTTGGTACAACACTGGTAAAATTGTATCGCTAGAGAAGGTGACTATGTAGAAAAGTGATTTAATTTGTTTTACTGTAATTTGTTTCAAAATAAATTGTTTTTTTGAAACTTTTTGAATGTCCCTCTTGTGAGTAACAAGAAACAGGTGAGGGCAATCAGTAAAAACAGTGGACTCAAACACCAGGGATGAGATGACCAGGGACACTTGCTAGCCAAACAGGGAAATAACGGACAGGACAGGGCAGGGACCGTTCCTGACACCACTTCAAGTACAGAGTACCAGCTTATATCTGACTAGCTTATATGGTGTTCTTTTTAACACAGTTTCCAATCAAATGAAAGCACAATATCATTCATACTTGACAAAACGAAAAAACAATAATAACAGTGCCACACTCAGTAAGACAAACATAACAGTGGTTGAATGATCAGATATGATTCCCCATAAAATCATAATACCTGTTGTCATTAATCCATTAGTGTATTTTCGGCCAAATCTTCACCTCGTTAACAATGGTGCCAAAAGCAAGAGCTAAAAATTTACCCATAGGCATGGGCACAGCCTCTCACTGTGTTTTCTGCAAACTGCTCCATAGCACTGGGCAGAAGTCGTGTTTATTAGGGGTAATAAGCTGGGCTTTTAAAACCTGAGCTGCCAGCAG
>JAODKL010000040.1:30700995-30718395 GCA_026780765.1 Petrocephalus schoutedeni
GTCCCGCTCTGTAGATTATCGCAATCTACCAACTGCAGCTACTGTGAAAATGGAAGAGCGTAGAGCAGAAGGCAGTGGTATGCGTCTGACGGGACGCCACATCTTCCACAATTCCTTGTAAATATATTCATTCATTCATTTCCATTCACACTTGTCTTATGCAGGGTCATAGGGGTCTGCAACCTATCCCAGAAACTATGGATGCAAGGCAGGGAATAACCTGGGATGGGCATCAATGCATTACAAATAGTATAACTAATGTTTTATTGCTAATTCTAAATATGGCACATCAGTATAACCATTACTATAAATGGCAGATCTCATAAGATCTCTTCAACTTCCTTTTATCACTTTTTCTGGTGAGGGCTGGATGCACGTCAAGCAGGCCAGACCAGAAAGACTGTAACACAAGTTCCCAAGCCAGCTGAAAGGTACAATACCAGTTAAAAATTTGGACACATCTACCCATAGAAAGTTGTACTATTCTCTAGATTTCAGAATAATTACAGACATCAAAACTATAAAATGTCGATTATGTACTAACCAAAAAAATATATATAATTTGTTTGGCGAGGCAGCTCTGTATGTTGGAACTCAGAAGGTTGCTGGTTCACAACCCATGGTCAGCAGACTGGTCCAACCATTGGGTCCTTGACCAAGGCCCTTAACCCCAGTTGCTCCAGAGACTGGTTGACCCTACTTTCTCCTCTTCTACACCAGTTTCATTAAGTGGCTTCCTGGGATGCTTTTCCAGCTGTCCTGAAGGAGGTCCCACATATGCTGAGCACCCATTGGTCACTTTTCTTTCACTCTCTGGTCAAACTCCTCCAAAACCATTTCTAATATGTTTAAGTCAGTTGGCCATGTTGTGTAATGTGACGCTCAATCACCTTCCTATGTTGGGTGGCTTGACATGTCCAGACTTTTCACTGGTGTTGTAAGTTCACCTCTGGGTTTGTCCTAGGGCCTCCATGCATTGAAACATGCCTGAAACATCTCTGCTGGAAGCTGACCGGCTGGTCTCCTTCAAAATGAAAATGTTAATTCCATAATTGACATGCCATCTTCATGCCACAATTCCATCACTGGGTGCCATATTCTGGACCACATGCATCTTTTCTCAGAAAGTGTTGATAACCTAAATGGCTATTGATGCATTGCCATTGTAACGGGCTTGAAGTTTCAGATGAAGTCAGGAAATGTAACTGGTACCACTTGTGTAGCAAAGCAGGGACCCAACAGATCCTGTCCTGGTACAAATTCAGCTAGAAGTGTTTTGTTAGGAAGAAACTGTAAGGAGGATACGCAGAATCAATAATAAGTATTCTTATTACATATGGGGTCTGAATTTAAAAACGTGTGAACTGGCATTGTAACAATATGTTAATTACATTACAAGGTTACACCTGTTTTTCTAAGACAAAACAATGTGGCAAAACCAGGCACGTTAAAACAGCTGCCAAATGAACTTTGTTATACAACAGGACATTTGCATGGCTAAATGACTGTTTTATAACAAAAGATTGCAGGCTCAGATGGCAGGATGTTGTGTCAAACATAATGCCCTAAGATTATAGCTTCGTATGAATTAACTACATATTCAGCAATATAAACATCATGAGCAGTGTTAGTAACCTAGGATTAATGTATCTGCCAAGCAGATGATTTAAAAATATCTTTTACAACTTATATGAGCTGTATTAAGGTCTGGACAAGAAGTACTCTGGTGTACAGCGATAGCCTACTGAATTGGGACAGCGGAGAGTGTAATGGTTAAGGGCATAGACACAGAATGCAAAGGTTGTCAGGTCAAATCCTAAGAGAGGAATTTCTGTACTTCCTCAGAGCGAGATACTTAACCTAAATTGCTCCTGTAAAATATCCAACTGTCTTTTTTTCTGCATAGAGCACTGGGGAGGCAAATCTGTGTTGTTGTTTTTTTTTAACTTACACTGTCAATGCCTCTATATTTCTGGTATTCGAATACAATAAAAGGGTGTTAAGAAAAGTACAACCACAGCGCTGATGATTACTGTTTGTTATTCACTATACATAATAAATACTATGTTTCACTTCACCAGTTATGAAAAAAAAAGACATAATGAGGTAAAAATACAACACGGAATTAGCTGATGAAAGGATCGGTTAGGCTAGGCAAATGGGGTGTGAAGGCCCTTCATGGCCCAATCTGAAATGACTGCTTTAAAGCACAGACACGGGTCCCCATAAAAACACATGCTGTTTGTCCATAAAGGTGTTCCGGTTCATTCAGCATCTGACTGCATTTAGAATCGCATATTATAAAAGGGTGGAGGGGCACTTTTAGGGGAGGGCAGTGGCCGCTGTACATTTACCACAGCCAGGTAAACAGAGGAAACAGATGAGAGGCATCAAAGAACGGAAACACATGATAGTATACTTACAGGCATACTGTAAACATAATGATTCTTAATGCAAAGCCGTGGGAGGAAAAGGATTGTAGTCTTCACTTGCAATAAAAACATTTTAAAAAACTATTTTATATTATTAGGTATAAATAACCAATATCCACAGGTCATTTTTATCAAGAATTATATGAAACGTTAAAGCAAATGCGTGAGATATTTAGCGTGAATTAATCTCCTTAATATAAGCACTTGTCTCAGTTTTGTTTCCTATTTGTTTTAAGTAAGGTCTTCATAAATTGTTTCTATATAAACACTTTTGAAACAGAACAGTAGCCCCCTTCCAAGCAAATCCTTTCACTTGTAAGCTTAGCCATATTCGACTTCCCAAAGTGACAGCGAACAAAGGGTGTAACAATATTTCAAAAGCGAAACAAAGTTGGGGCCACTTGGTGAAATGCGCTTTGATGAATAGCGACTCATCCAGTGCCCATTTCCCAGGGGTAAATATAATTAACGTATGCCTCGGTCCTCATCGCCATAATCTCCTTCGATCTCGGACCTCTCGTACTAAATTATTCTGACACAGCCGTGAAAGGGCGACAGCGGGCTGGCTCTTTAAGGAACAAATGAGCAACGAGACCGAGCGATGGGAAGTTATCCCGAGGCAAATGAAAGGTTAACTCGGGCCCATCTTTGGAGTGAGACGTGTGAAAAGAAACGGGGGATGTCTTTAAGGAGGAGGGTCTAAGCCGACGGCGGTAGCTGGAAATTATTTATTCAAGAAAGGGAGCAGGAGCGCGAAGGAAAAGGAGGAAGCGGGGCTTTGCTGGGGAATGGGACTGGGGCACGTGACATCACTGTCAATTAATACATCCGCTCTCGCATGAGACGCGATCTAATCCCGAAAGGGAGGGTGGCCTATTACCATGATTTTTCTGTACCTACCTGGTATCCACAATTGTACCGTATATATGCACTGTCAAGTGTTCTGGTAATGCTTGTAATTGGACGAAAACCTATTAAAAACGGAATTTCGTCCCTCTAAATTTACGTTGGCATCAGTGCTGGTTAAATCCAAATCTCCAGTAAATTAGAGATATATTATTATGTTGTATTTATTCATCTGATGAAGATTTGCCAATACGCTAACTAATTAGAGTCGCCACAAATGAAGTTGGAAATACGGGAAAGGAGCTCGGGGAAAACGCCATGAGCAGTCGAGTTGGGGCGATCTTTTCGCATTGCGGCAAAAACATTTTTCGGAACGGAATTTCTCAATAACGACAATTTAGGCCTTCGAGGACTGAGGCGGCTCTGTGTTAATCGTGTGTTTATGTGTGTGAATCTCGGCACTCCAGACACGCCAACACACCAACATCGCGGATAGGCTTTACTTATTATATCTCCACTTTTGTTCCATTTTTGAATTTGAGTTTTATGTGTTTGTATGGATCCACAATGGATAAATAGGATGCAATTCCAAACGATTCATTTTATTGTGCCATTCATTTTTCCCCATAATTTATTTTTATTAACCGCTTAAATCAACATGCAAATCAGTGCTTTGATGGGCTTGTGTATGTTGAACATTTGGTCAATTATTTTGTACCGTAAAGATTTAATAGTTCAAAGATATATAGGCCTGCAAGAAAACGAACAGTGGCATTCTCCTATCACCGAGAGAGGGAGCAGGAAAGCACCGTCAGTGTGAGAACACTGCCGATCAGAGCTGGGTATATGCAGGTATATGGCGCATACCCACCTCTAAAAATGGCCTTAACGTCTAAAAATAGTCAGAACTGCGTATCAGTCAGAAGACAAGTGAGTATACGTAATTATACGGTATAACAAAATGCCCACCTACTAAGAGACCACTACATCACTACTGCCGTTGTGCTTCCGTAGTGTTTGCACATCTTCCGCTAGGCCTCTTTGGTCTTCCCATTGCAATGTCGCAGGAAAAGTTTGTTTCCACTCGTGGCTGATCATTAAGTAACGATATAATAACAGAGTAATTGTGGTAATTTAATTGGCACGTATTAATTAAAACAACGCCCACAGCAAGCCGAAAATAAATGAATAACCGTCAGTGTTCATTTAGCACAAGGATTGTTCACGTCTTCTCGTTAACAGTAGATTCTGCTGTGCACCTTCCAAACGGTCCGATCCGACAGTGCACCGACGCCGTCTCGGCAGAAGCAGTGCTCTCTTGGTCCCGATCGTGCAACTCTAAAAGCATTATCCAGATTCTATTTAAATTGTATTAAAACTTTCAATACATTTATTACACGGGCGTCGTGAACACATACTGCCCTAAATAGGTGCATTGTTGCTGTTACGAATGCCGATGGAAATAATTAGTATATATATTCTTTGGGCATTTTGAGTGCGGATGAATGTAAAAGACTCTTAATTTGTACGTGCCTGGTTACAGCGTTGCACAGAATTTCTCCGTCAGAAAAAAACAGAAAACACAACAAACGTCATGTACGGCTGGAAGTGCGTTTCGGCGCTGAATAAACAATGTTTGGATTGTAATTGCCGTGGATGGAAAATAGGGACTGTTGTATCTTTAAGAGGCTGCTGGTCCCTCGTTCGCAGCTGCTGGCTTGCGCGCTGTACGAGACAGTGGAGATTCATTACTTCTTCAGCACAATGGACATTTATCACCCCGTGGTGTTATTCAAATTCAGTACCAAGCGAAGACCATCCCCACTCTCTCTCGCCTTCTTCTCCAGCAACACCGTTATTGTTAGGGTAGCCCAAGAAAAGCCTCCGTGAGGCGGAGCAGCAAGCCAGTGCCATTCTGAAACAGGCGTCCCATCAAGTCATCGCCGGAGTCTGCGACTTCACCCATCTGATATTCCTCGTAGCTTTCTTAATGCGTCTCAGATTTGTATTTCTTCTCCCTCTTCGTTTTTTTTCTTCCTCCGAGCAGTAGTGGGGATACAAACGAACGACGTGAAAAACTGTATTTTAGTGTGCGGGACTCTTTTTTTTTCCGTACACGTACCGGCCAGTTTTCCCTGTGGCATCAACGCAAGATTATCCATCGACGGCTTTACAATATTAGTAATAAACTTTATGCATTTAAAGGCAGGGGTATCGATTTTTTTAAGCGCCACAGCATAAACCATCAGGCTGCCTGGGTGTTTCGGGCTCATCGATAAGGCAATGTGGGAGGCTGCATACTCGAAAAAGCGCCTTACAGGTGCAGAAATGGCGAAGCGCAGGCGGAACTGGACTTTCAAGAAGGTGTCGTTTTGCTGTTCGGGTTTCAAAGTATTTCTCTTTACTCGTGCACTGAAGCACAGAAAAACGCCGGGTACCGGAAGGATGCTGACAAATAATAGATTTTTCTGTCAGCCATGGGATGCTGGAGAATGTTTTCGAAGTTTGCTTCTGATAAGACTTCTCATTTAACAGGTTTTTAGAATCACCAAATATGTTCAGACAGAAGGCCTACTTTTACTTTTGCGATTTTATAACAGAAAACTGCATTGCGACGGAATCTGATTTTTATGTACCCGGGGTATTTGGCAGACCTATTGTGATTTCCATGTGTACACAGTATTTAGAGTTCACTAATTTACATGCAAGCTAAGGTCTCCAGATTTGCCTCGTTGACAGTGCATGCTGTCAACTTATTTTTGAGGGATTTATTTTTATTTTGTGACGTTAGGATGCCAATGCCATCAATTCTTACACATTAATGGTTTGCACATTTTCGACACGAAGAATTTATTTAGCGATCTACTTCTAAAAATTGCTTTATACTAGAGCAGGGTCTGTGATGCTCGGGGTTTCTTTGCTTCGTGATTTGGAGCTGCGCTCAACGTTAGCAAGCAAATTCACAGACATTCTGAATGTATACGTATACAATATTTTAGTGGACTTAGCCAGAAAAGCCCCGCAACATTCAAATATGTACTTGTTGTCAAATACGCTATATATTTGTGGAAGAGGTTTTGTGGATCCCTGCAGCTGATTGTCCAAACGCAATTCTTGTACAATTTATAAAAACAAACCAAGAATTGTGCCTGGACATCTGTTGCCGCTGATTCGAGTTCATCCTTGTCTTCTCCGGTGATACACTCCTGACCTATACCGCGAGTCTCATCCTCCCCATAGCTCGGGAAGTTTATGAAGCCTGCAGTCAATTTTGTTGTAAATCGAAGAAAAAAACTTTTTTGACGAGTTATGAAAGATCCTGTATGGGCTGCATGCCAAGCATCTGTTAATTACGCTGTGGTTCCTAAACACATAAGGTTAATTACATTTAATTGCAGGCCTACTGCAAAATGTAATGGGTTTCTGCACAATATGTAGACTTGATGTTAAAGTTATACTTAAGAACTTTTCTTCAGTATAGAATAATTATACAGTTCTATAAATCTTAAGTAACCTAATTAACAGAATCACAAATTCGAGGGGAATGTTTTGTCAGTTTTAGTTTTTAGTAAAATTAATGCCTAGCAACATTATTATACATTTTTTCTGAATTAACATAAGTAAATTGAGCAACAAAAAAAACAGGGCTCTGGAAATTTGACGAATTATTATACGAATCGAGAACTGATCGTGAAATACACATAAAAAATAAAATGGCTATTCTTAGCACGTGATTACCTGTGGTTTACCCATAGGCCTACTTGCATCAATTAAGACAACCGTTGCTTAGTTAACAAGTCAGTATTTTTACAATTGCTATTTTTGAGTTTTTAAATCCAAGAGACTTTAGGTAAGCCAGACATCTTTTTCCGACTCATATCTCATATAGTGTATATTTGTGCAACACCACTGTTGTTTACTATGGAAAATACGTTTAAATAAGAATATTTGATTGGTATAGGACATAAATATCAACATTTTCTTCCTGATACACTAACATTTCTCAGCAATTTTAGTACGCCATTATCAAAGGTAATCGAAAGTGATAAAGGCTTTAGTGATTCTTAAAAACTGGAGACTTGGATAATCCTTGCCTTTTTTCTATTAAACGGGATTAAAAGACAGGCTGCGAGCCAGGAGTATTAGGAAACTTCGGTTCCTATTTGGTGATGACGTTATATCTGAAACTGATGCTGGCTACGTAAAATAAGGTAATCCATAAAACAAGGGCCCCTGATTTACTGATAATTCGTCGGCAAATATTTTACATTGTTGTTTTATATATGTAGGAACCAAATATTTGTTTACAGGTAAGTATCTTTCATAGATGGTACTTGATACCTCACTCAGTTTTAAAGATAAGTTCACATTTTATATGTTTATATGAAAAACATTGTAGTTAATACTAAGACTGCGAAAATCACGTATGTTTTTAAACAGGTTCCTGGGAACCTAAATATGCCTATATTTTTACAGTCTGTTGGATATTCCTGCCTTACTTACATGGTATATGAATGTGGATCCCACAAAGCTCTCTCCTTTCACTCTCTATAGCTGAATACAATTTTAGCTTGCCAGTGAACGCAGTTCAAAAAAGACACTACACCAGAAAACAAACGTGTAAAATATATACAGTGCCTTTATTATCATCGTAAATGATTCGGCTCGTCATAATTAGAAGTTTCGTATTATTCATTTAGGCCTAAATGATAGGAAGGAATAGAGGTACTTAAAATGTGTTAAGCCAGAATTCGTAACTCCATGAACCGAGAGTCTCATGCATCTTTAATGCACACATTGAAAGAGTAACGTATTCCAGGGCCATTCGTCGTGGTCTTTACTGGTTTATTGGTTTAATCTAAGGGAGGTGCACGTGCCCGGTGCATGCGCCGCCGCAAGCTGCACGCACCAAACCGATACTGTTTTGCTTAAATGACTGGGAATGTCATTACGCGATCAAATAAATTAATATTCTTAGCCATCGTTTTATTTTATTATATATTCGCGATGCAGAAGCAAAACTTGTAACTTCGGAATTGCGTAAATGGTTTCATTTAATCGAAAAATATTTAATAATTACATATCCCAAGGATATTCGAGATTGAGCAGTAGATTTCCTTACGGGATGTAAGCTTACGCTAGCCTGTATATTTAATATAAGAATTTTTTCATAACTTTCTCTATATTATACCGTGCTCTGTACCAAACGACGAAATCGACGGTGCTATATGAGAGGTAGATAAATGCATTAAAGCCAATGGAGCAACATTTGAAAATACCATTTTATCCTGGCTTGCATAAACGGCTATTCTGTGTATACCCACCAGTTCAACCTTGTCGTGTAAGTCTTAAAACAAAAATAGACCCATAACTTAACGCGATTAAAGGTTAATAGGTTATTTGTGAAAATATGACCATTTGTTTATGCCACGTTTATTGTGTTTATTTCTAGTTTAAGGGAGTGGAAAGTTTAAAAACTTCAGCTTAATTAGTCCAAATAAACAAACAAATATAAAATAATAATGCATGAACACGTGAACAGTTTAAGATATATCAAAGTGTTAAGGTAGTAAATATTGCAACAATAACATATGCATATGTAACAGTTATCTACTTGTATAAATTCCATAGTTATCATGTTCAGCATTTAATGTTATCATGTGTTGTCTCCAGTTCATTTTCACTGGCATTTTGGGTATTATTATTATTAGTAGTTGTAGTAGTAGCAACAGTAGCAGTTTGTTAAGTGGTGGTATATCTGCTACTGGTCGTAAATTGCGTAATTTAAAAAAATCTGTTACTTTTATTCTTCTTGTATGGGACACTTTTTCTTTAAATACACCATTACTTAAATTTATTATGTGCAATGTGATGTACACTTCCATAGTTTAGGTATATGTAATATGTAAATAAATATAAACAAGAAAATGGTAATAGCCATTCAAATATTTAATACAGGGATGTTTACCAGCCCATTATATACAGTTTGCTGAAAATGCTTTTACGTGCTGAGCGTGAAGTTTTTTGTAAGACAGAATGGCTACAGAAAGAGGTACTGGTACGCTGCCGCTGGCCCATTGGCTAAGAGGAGCCTATAGGCAGGGCCCCTTATTCACCAGCTTTGCTTCTGCCACCTACTGTTTGGACATATACCAGGTAGCTTACTCACAGGAGTCTGTCACAGTCACACCTTATGCAGTGACCAGGGATGATGCAGATAGTAAACAGGTCTGGATGGGGAAATCATTTTTGGAAAGATTGTAAATATAATTTGAAGCAGCATAAGACCTATTTAAATTAACGGGAAAACAAATCTTGCAAATTTTTTATCCTGGTCTAGGTCGTTGGTGGGCCTCCTGGCGCCCATCCCAGGAAGTCACAAAATACACCCTGGAAATTCAAGTACATCATCCACATTATTTATTTTTTTAAAGCACTAACTGGAGAAAAAGATGATGATACTCCTCTCCTTGATTTAAATAATTTAGGGTATAGAAATAATTTATGTTGATTGCCTAAAAACGTAGTGTGAGAGAAAAACTAGGTTCAGAAGGGTGCACAGCCTTTAGCTGGTGATGGAGTGCAGGCCTTCCTGTGGGTCACATGATGTGTGCATGTGACCTCATCTGCATTTCCTCTGTGCATTGCAGCTCCCCACCGTCCTGCAAGCTCTGGTATGAATATAACCGAATATAAAATGGTTACTTTTTAATGCTGCAAAATAAAGTGTCTAGTAAAAGTGCTCCATTTTCTGTTTGGTCAATTTTATGATGTTATTTAATAAAGACAAAAAACAATTTGCATCAGACAGTTGTTTGAAGCATTTAATAATCAGCTGTAGGTTCTTAAATGCTGACAGTTACAGAGGAGGGTGACAAATGCAATTTCTTGAGATAATTTAAGAGCTTTATGTTGATCTAATCAAACATCTAATTGTATTTTTGTTTATATAATGTGCTAATGTTGGTTCTTTGTGGTTTAAGTTTTCATTTTTAAAAGTTCTAGTCATCATTTAGAACATTTAAAGTGTAAAATGTAGAAAAGTTTGAGATATCAAAAAGCTTAAGGAGGAGGAAAGGCAGATGGAAGCGATAGCCGTTATTCTATCTCAATTTAGCGTGACATCAGTTCTGCAGATTTCACCATGGAAGTCATCTCTCCTGGACCCAGCTGGAGGATTTGTTTTATTTAGAAGCCACAATATTGGGTTGTCAATATAATCCATGCTTGTCTCCATTGCCCCTTCTCCAAACTGTTATCTAATTGTAGATTTAGGAAGTTTAATCGTGTGCTTATGAACCAAGTGTGTTTGTATCCCGCGCCATGTTTGTGTGAAGTTACTGTGTTCCCCCAGTGTTTGTTTGGACCCCCTCTGGCTTCCTGTCACAGTCCAAACGTGGGTAGATCTTTATTCAGGCGAGTGGCTGCCTCCTCTCTCCCGGAATCGCTGATAATTGGTTTGTTCAAGTCTATCATAAAATATAACTCAAACTGCTCCACGCCTTGGCTGCGAGCTGTTCGCTCGTGTCTAACAATCTGGATCTCTCACTATAAATACAGCTGAACTGCAGATCTGCAGCCCCTAACCGACCCCATTCCCACATAACAGAGCAGAAACACCGACCCCTAGCTCAACTCTATATTCAAAAGTACACGGTTAATAACAAACAAAATGAATGAGTCACATAAGAACGAATGGCAGCATCATGGCAACATTTGCATTGTTCTTTATTACCCAGAAACCAAAGCTCAATTTCTTCCGTGTTTCATTGCACAATAATGATCAGCACTCAGGAACCTGTAAAATAGTATGATGGTAAAGCAGTAATGGAAAATTACCAGTAAGCTGAGAGATAATGAAATGGACTCATGGGTTTAACAGATATACTAATATGAGGAAGCAGCTGCCATCCTGTAGCCATCACTTGTCCATTCGATTGGACTCCATGTTCCTGGAGGGGTTTTCTAGGGTCTGCTATAGTCTTTGCTCTGCACGTTTGCTCACAGCGGTCCAGGCCATCACCTGTAATGCCAGCAGCAACGGAAAGCACAATAGCAACTGCACCCGGGCCGTTCCTTAGATGTGCAGCGGGACCAGTTCTTGTATCTGTACATGTGCTCATTCATTTTTCTTTTTCAGACTTGTCAGGGAGGAAAGACACATACCATCCTCTGCTCATAAAAAACCTCCTCTATCCCCCATCCTAACTGGTACCAGTGAGGCATTCTCGTCTGCTTTATCCACCCTGCCACGCTCTCCACCCCACTGGCTGTAGTCACTCTGCACATATATACTCGACTCTGCACACTGCACTCTGCACATATATAAGGCTGTGACGTCACTGCCATCGCGTATTCACGGCGAGGCTCCTTTGTCAGGATCTGCTCGCGCAGACCAAAGAGGCTGGTGTGGAGTGTCGGGGCCAGGGGCAGCAGGAACATGTACGCATGCGGACACGTATGACATCAGCACGCGCTCCACGTCGGACGCGTGTGATTTCCCTAGATAACGCCACATCATGTGATCAGCCTTGTGTAGCATATAAACGGTTATGCAATTTTATTAAATGTAGCCCCACCTCTCATGCACAAGAAAATATGCCACCAATTAATCATCAGTGTAATTATTAATTTATGTATGCAAGCAATTGCTGCCAAATTGGATATTCTCTAAAATATGTGGAACAACGTATGTCTGCAATTTGAATAATTAAGCCTGTAATATGTGGTGTATTTTAAAATATATTATAATTTGACAAAAACAAAATGAGGAGACTGGGTTTTGGATTTCTTTTTTTAAAATACTGACATTTAGAATTGTGCGCACCGAGCAGCAAGTTAACCGCCCCTCTTAGTAATCACGTTGACCAGGTCAGCAGGTGCTCACCATGTGCAAATAAATAAACATTTCAAGAGAAATTATTCAGAGGTCCTTGACAGCTCATGATGAGGAAGGTATGATAGTAATAATGCTTGGTGTATCTTTTTGGTTTAATGCTCATAATGCTCATGATTTATTAAAGCATTTCCTTTGATTTTAATTCTCCAGACAGAGTTGTGCATGCTTACTGTGCTGGGTGAGGGCCACGGGGGGATCGCGGGTGGGGGGGTTGGCAGTTTCAGGAGTGACAGCTGCACCGGAGAGCACAGAGTGTGTGAAATCCGCTGTGAGGTGCTGAATGTCTTCAGAGGCGATAAAGGAAGTGTTAGGGCCAGTTCATACGTGATTTGTATGCGTCCTGAGCAGGTTACATGCCACAGTGAGGGTGTGTGAGAGGTGCTCAGATACAACTGGATCACATTACAGATTTTCGCATCCGTGATGGTGGCTGTGCAGGCACCGTGGACCCATACGGAGAGATAAACGCCTGCTACACAGTGCTGCGGTACCAGCGAATTCAGCGCGGGCTGCCCTGCACCAACGACAGGGCTGAGAACAGAAGATGTCGCGTTCCCCATGCGCCGCTTCTTCGCAGGCAGCACCGCTGGAATGGGAGCCGAGCTGCTGAAAGCATCACGATGTCACCATGATATGGGGGGGGCGGCGGCTCTCGGGAGCTCTTGTCCTGCATCACTGGCGTGAGCCTGTGGGTGGTACGGACAGAGCGTCACAAAAGCCAGGTGCAGGCTGGGATATTGTTGTGCGGGGGGGGGCTGGTACAGCAACACAAAAGCAACTTTATTTTTTCACATCAGCATTACGGTTGATGGAGACGAGGTCATCCCCCTTTGGGGACCGCCGAAGGGGATTTCTAAGGCTGCGTTGGGGAGCTGCTTCTATGTGCCGGAGCGTGCATATGCACTGGTCATCAATCACGCTGGAGTTGGGGGGAAAGCTGCAGTCTTGGCCAGGGATTATTCCACAGTCCCATGTCTGTCTTCGGTCCACAAGGCCCCACACGGCTCACCGATAGGCCGCAGGGTCCTGCCGCTGGCCAAGGTCACCGGTCCCAGCCTGGCCTCTGCCCCGCATTCTCCTCACTGGCCATTGTGCACATGTTGTCCTGGAGACCCCGCCGTCACAGAGACATCTCCTTTGTCATACACAGAGGCTTTGCTGAGGTCAGGGCAGAAAATAAAATGATGGATAATCCCCTCACCACACACAAATGCACATCCCTATGTCCATCCCTCCCTCTTTCCCAGGATACACAGAACACACAGTGTATCACTTACAATGCATGGAAACTTTGACTATACTGCCTCATTTTGGTTTGGTCCCTGCAATGAGTGTTCGAGTTTGGTCACATGCAACTTTTGTTGGGTTGTTAACAATGAAATTACTGTCATTGACAGATCTTCCAGTGATAGATCTTACAACACTTGTGGCATCCACTTTATGTTTTCTGAAGGACAGCAGGACATTCAACAGTTTACATGAAGGTAATGTCATACACATGGGATCACAACCATGTTGTTGGATCGATGCTACAGAATGTCATTGTAGCCTTTAGTAGTTTATCCCTCCAATACCTGGCTGGTTTATAGCTTAGTAGCTGCCAGGCAACTGGAGCATACACAAATGGAGCGGTAGAAATCTCAGAGATTCCTGTATTCCTGAATTCTGTGGGTATCTTTCATTTGGGTCCTGCTTCTGCCAGAGGCTATAGGAATGCAGACCTCCTCAGATGCCATAGAAGGTCCTTCGGCTTGCTAGCCTTCCCAAATGATCGTAGACAGGAAAAGGATTTATCCCATTGTCAAAAAATGTTGTGCCCCCCCCGGACCTCCTGAACCACAGCATTAGTAACCCCTGTCCACCCCCCACCAAACCCAAAACTTTCAGCAGCCCACCTCCCCTCCCTCCAGAACTCCTACCTTCCCTGCTGACCCGCGCAGTGTAGATAAAAGCTCCATCAACAGTATCACCGGGCACATTTACAACTGAATGAGGGGCAAGAATGGAGCAGTTTGTGGAAGAATGGGGGGACAGAGCGGCACTCACAGATGTTGGGGGGGGTGGGGGGGCGGGGCATAGCGACCTATTGTGGCAGGAGGGGAAAGTGGAAGATGGGGAGGGTCTGCCTTTTGAAAGTTGATTTGTGACGGAGTGGGGGAGATGGCTGAAGCAGGAGGCAGAGGCCAGCCAGCTACAGCTGTCCAGGGGGAGCGTGTGAACGGGGGCTCCGGGGGTCACACCGAGAGTGGCAAAGGTTGTGTGTGTGTGTGTGTGGCTGCGCTGGGTGGCAGTGGGATCCTCGCAGGATTTATTATTTAGGCGGCTTAGAACAGCAATACTGAAAGGTCTTCCCTGAACAGCTGGGATGAAAAGGCCACCACTATTGGTGACCCCCAAGTCCCCACCGTCCGCCTCATTCAAGAGCCAATAAAGAGAAGTGATCTAATGAAGTCATTCCAGCAGAGCCCTTAAGAAGAGCTTTCGGCATGAAGAGAAAGTTTCTCAAAGTTCGACAGTGGGAAGCACGGCTAATTTCACTGAGGAAGACCAAACCTCACACAACCTTCTCCTGCATCTGCCCGGCCTATTCGGAGGGCGTTGAGACCAGCCCCCCACCAAGAAAACATACATACACACACCTAAAACCATATATACCATCGGCTGATGGAGACAGTGCCACAGTAATACCATAATGTCAGGGAAAGTCCTGTCAAAGGGTCTATGGATCCCAAGTTATATTAAATTCTTGCCTAATGCAGAAACTAAACCTGAGAGATCGCCTCGTTGTGGGTGACATCTCCCAGTCCCTTAGGTAAATGTATGCCAAGAGGTGGTCTAACAATATAAATGAACATCTACATTCATTCTTTGCAGAATGATATGGTCATAAAACCAAGTGTTTGGCTTCCTATGTTATTTAGACATGAAATGTGGTATAGAAAATCCAAAAATAGACATGAACATTTAAGCTTTATATCTTCCATAGATTCACACGTATTTTTTATATTCAACTTCTGTTTTTGTTTAATCCATGGCAACCCTGCTAGGTAGAGATTTCAGGAGGGGGTGATGAAACTACTATTCAAAATACAGGAACTGATGTCCACAACACTATTGAGAAACATGGACTAGAGATCAGGTTTGTCTGATTTTTAAACCTCCAACACAATGCCTGTCATTTCGGTTCACCTAGACCAGGGATGGGCATTCTTATCCGCAAGGAGCCAGGTTTTCAGGATAACCTTTAGGTCAGCTTTTCAAACCCAGGTATGAGGATTCTTCAGCCAATCAGTCTTCTAATTAGGGAGTCGCAATGAAAACCTGCATATACAATGGCCCTTTCTGCCCACCCCTGATCTAGACAATGACTTCAGTAATACATAAACTCCAGTGGAGTGATACGAGCTGGCATGAGAAACTCTTAAAGAACGAGCCGGTTTCCTGCCCTAAAGCAGACGGGCAAAGCCACAGATCACTTAAGCACCTGCTAAGTAATTCCAGTGCACATTGCTGCTTACGATCTAGATATTGAGACACTCAAGCTAGGCTCTCAGTCTCCAGAGCCCTCTAGAGAAAGCGTAGCAAACTCCAAATTGTCACATGCAGTGGTACACGTGACCTTATCTTCAATGTCGCCTTAAAGCCCGATCCTGCGAGCTGTGCTGTGATTATGGTATGTGGGGGGCACCAAGTGCCTATATGTCAGGGGTCAGTTTGGTAATCTCCATTGTGTAACCCCACCCCTCAATCAGCATGCTGAGCTTATGAAAGAACAAAGTAAGAAAAGAACAGGGAGATAAAGCTCAGGGAGCAAATAGCCCAGTGAGTCTCATCCTGGTTGAGTCGGGACAACCCATCCTCCATCATTCCTTCATAAGCCTGGATGAAGGGGGAGTTATGGGGGTGTTTAATCCAGGTACTTAACTCACATTTCTTCAATTCAGTTGTATTAATGGACAGGAGCAAACTTTCAAGTACTGTAAATCGCTTCAGTCATGTGGGGAAGGGCGGGGTTTCCAGGTGCCACGTCAGCAGGGGCCGTGAGCACATAAGCGGGTCACACTGTGGTCTGAGGCTGGCTGCTGCCGTCATCCTGCCACTCTGTAGCACATACACCTCATCAACATCAGCACCCACCCATGCTAGGGACCTGGCTGACATCTCGCTGAAGCGAAGGGGTCCCTGACTAATGTGGCACTCACCATATTCATAGCTAGGAGGAAGCCTCTTCACCTTAACATTCAAATAGCCTATATAAAACCTACACCTATGGGCAGCAAACACTGTATAAATGGAAGAAGCTAACAGGCTGATGGAGCTCACCCCCAATGGGTAACAATTGCTGTTTAAAGGGATGAAGCTAACAGGCTAAACCCCATAAGTTGCAAACTGTGTAGACAGTTTACTGTAAATGTTTGGAGCTAAGGAGCTCTAACCATGTGCAGCACACCTTCTTTAAAGGGAAGAAGCTAACAGGCTAAAGGAGCTAAAACCAAATGGCCAACAATAACTCCTTAAAGGGAAAGAGCTAAAACCCATGAGCCATACTGTTTAAAGGGAGGAGCTAACAGGCTAAGATGTACCTTGAGCATTTTCTTTAAAAACTAAATATTGCATGCTGCAAAGTAATAGTGTGTTAATGGCAAAATACAATGAGTTTTATACGTGATTCTTATGAGATTTCCTCAACCTAACACGACAGACGCACATTCACCACTGCCAACACACTGACTAAAAGTTTTCTTCGCCAGTATGTTAGAATGATAATGATGTTGCTGTATATACCCATTGCATTAGTGATCATAGTTTACTTTTATAGAAATTTTTATTTACGCATCCATTCAATAGCTTACATACATACATATAATACGTAAGACGAGTCTGATGAACGAGCCTTGATTTATTCCCATAATTATAATTTGCCTGAGAGGGCTTCAATGTAAACATTTCAGATAAATGCAGGCTCTTGGTGAGGAGGGCCTGGGGGGCAGGGCTCGAGTGGTGCGAGGCAGCTTTAGCTGTGCCCGCTCTGACCCCCCCCCCATCCCTCTCTCTGTCAGGCCCATGACGGGTCAGTCCCGATCTGGTGGCGGATTGAATTGCAAATCTCTTGCCTTCTGTTGCTGTCCACGACCGCAGTGGCCTTATCCTGGCATTCATGTGGTAATGGAAAGTTGGGGTGGGGGTGTGTGTGTGTGTGTGGGAGGGGGGGGGGGGCGGGGG
>JAODKL010000040.1:30729299-30741149 GCA_026780765.1 Petrocephalus schoutedeni
GATCACCACAGGTGGCTGGCCAGCTCAGCCTCATTGCAAAAAGGGGCCAGAACAATTTAACACAACAATGGACTATCGGAACAGCTGCAGGAATTCTGGGTATTCTGCCATGGAAGAAACTAGCCTCTCTTTTATCACTCCCTTTAGCAATAAAAGATTAATTGCAACAGTTAAATTATCCAGCCGTATAAATAAGTAAAAGCTAACATTGTAATATTTCACATTTCATGAGACATATCTAAAAGCAATATAATAATATGAAATATATTTTATTTGCCATGCGCGTAAGGTACTTCTTTGGTTTTTTGCATATGCCATCTTACTCTCCATGAGACACAGTTTTAGGGAATGCAGAATCAATTAGGCTTATTGGCCTTGCTCAAGGACCCAGCAGTGATGCAATTACTCAGCCTGCCACCAAGTTTAAACCCACAGAGCAATAAAATGGTATTGCTTTATTTAGCTATTAGTATGGAGCAACCTGGCAGTTGCATGATATAGCAGTTTCTTATTCCCCTTTTCATTGCATCAGACTGAATGTAGCCCAACTTCAGTCTAAGCAGTGTTACTCAGTGCTGTACAAGAGTTGAATCTTTAATGTTTTGCTCACCACCCCCACCTTCCTCCAGGGTCTCACCTTTCCCACAAGTCCAGGCGGAGTTGATGTCCTTGTGGGAGCGTCAGCAACTCCAGACCAGAGCTCACTGCCATCTTCTGCTGCATCTCCTCAGAAACGTTCAGTATCCTAGCAACCTGCGGTCCAGATCATGGCGTGGTGGCAAAAAGGTGAGCTCATTTAAATTTACTTTCAAAAGGACAATACACTCTCAGGCCTTATGCAGACTCACTTATTCATTAGCATAGTAGCTCTTTTCTCAGCTCAGCATAGGTGACCTTATTGACTGACTGCAAAAGAACAGTGGTTTTCTAAAAGGCAACCTTACAGGAATTCTAACCTCCGATCAAATTTTGGTGGTCAAAAATAGACTGGTATTATTCATAAAGGCTCCTGGTTTGCTGAGCCATTTCCCCTTTTACAAAGTAATTCTTTGTAATGTACACTTGTAAAAAGCCACTTGAGCAAATAATCAAAATAAAATATGGCGGCAGCTGCCACAATCCCATAGTTACTATCTTAGAGTTATACCAGAAATTGTACGAGAGACTACCTAACGGGAAATAAATTAATAAATAAAAAAATCTGAAGAGTCTCAAGATGACTAATGTCAGTTAGCATGAGAGAACCTCTTGAATCGTTTTGTGCTACATGGCAGGGAGAGAGGAGCTGATCTAAACTAGGACAATAAAAATAGAAAGGGGCTGGAATGTGAAATTACAGTGTCCTCTGCCAAGAAGGAAGTTTATAGGCCTTTGCTGCAAGTGCCTCAACAGATACATAGACACATAATATACAGTATCAGTCAAAAGTCTGGACACACATACTGAAAATCATTTGTTGTTCAACAAGATAACGACCCTAAGCACAGCTCGAGGTTATGTAAGAAGTCTCATGAATATGGAAAGAGATGGAGGGCTGTGACAGGTGACCTGGCCCCCACAACCCCCCCCACCCTCCCCCAACATAAACCCTACAGAGCTGGCTTGGGATGAGCTGGATCAAAGAGTAAGAGTAAGGTAGCCAACTTGTGCCCAGAACTTGTGGAAACTCCTTCAAGACTGTTAGAGAAGCATTCTTGTGGCTACATCTGGAAGTTGGTTGAAAGAATGCCTAGAGTCTGCAATGCTGTCATCAAAGCCAAAGGGGGAGATTTGAGAAGATTTTGAGATGTTGAACATTTCTCTTGGTCGTGGCAATATTTGATATGCATTACCAATGCAATGCCGGATGGCCTTTTACTATAAGGTGAATAGCAATAAGTTAAAATAGAGACAAATGCATTAAAAGCAGGTGAGTCCAGACGTTTCACTGGTTCTGTATGTGGACGAATGTCTGAGAAACTGTAAGCACCAGTGCCTTAGAGATGTGGGTGTCCCTACCATGCAGTCTGCCTTGGTGATGTGCTGGGCAGCGGTCCTGGCATCCACTTCTGTCAGCAGTTCCTTCACCCTCTTAAGGATGCCTGCCTCCAAAGGCTTGTTCTCTGCAGGCATCAGCGGTGACCTGTACTGTCCGGGGTTGAAGGATGACTCCTCCTCCACCAGCGGGACACTGAAGGTCCCTCGGCTATACTCCAGCCCCTCCTCTGTGCCCCTGTCTTCACTGGGCAGGGCAGGTGCATTGGAAAGGTGGCGCTTGGAGATCTTCAGGGAGGAGTAGGGACTGGGCACAGTCTCCGGGCAGAGTTGGTGCTCGCTGGCGTAATGTGGGTCCGGCGATTGGGGAAAAGCACTGAACAGCTTACAGTCAGATGGAGTTCTATGGTGGGAGACTACAAGTTCACAGAAAATACACACAGAGAACAGTCAGTGAGCATCACAATGAGGCAATTCTGATATATCACGCAAAAACAAATGTGCTGAAGTGGCGCTAACAAGTCAAGTTACAGCAGGCCGATGTGACTGTGTCTGGTTTGCGTAATTGAGAATATCACTCTGCATTCACGGCATAAAACATTTTCAGGTTAGAGGACTCACTGGAGGTATAGGCTGTAGAGGGGACACGCTCTCCTAGAGGTGATAGTGGAGGTTGTATCATCAGGATCTGATCCATGTTGCTGGATGGGCTAAAGAGACACATTATTGCTTATAATTAGATTGACATGTCTGTGAAAAACATATAGCCTGAGAGAATCTGATGAGACTGTCACTAGACAGTACCCATAGTGCCCAGAAGAGGGCGGCAGACTTTTCAGTAGCTCCGCTCACCTGTGAGGGACAGCCAGCAGTGTCATGGGCCTGTCCTCCAGGGTGATACTTTGCTTCTGGATGAATGTTCTCTTCAAGCTGGAGAAGGGACTGACTGGGCCTTGCTTGCTGTGGGTCATAGCAAAGGCTGCCTCCAGAATGTGCAGGGGAAGAGTCCGGTTGATGGGGCAGTAGATGTGAGCACCACTCTCATGTGACAGGGGCATTTGACTGCCCACATAGAAGTGGACGAGTGCAGCTACGGAGTCAAATCTCTTCCTCCCCAGCTGGTACTGGACCCGAGGGTGAAAGGTGCCGGACTCCACCAGAACTTTGCCAATGACAAAATGCAAAACCTTGTGGTTCCAGCGGCTGGTCAGTACATAGTCCCCCATGCTTGTGAGTGAATCCCGTATCAGGAAGTCTCCATTCCGCAAGACCAGCGTCTCTGACACCTATCAGGCCACCCAAGAGAATCCAGACAATCAGATCCAAGGCACCCAGTGAGAAGATGACATAAAATGATACAGATAAATACAAGTAGTGTCAGGTAATACAAGTAATTTTTTGGTGAAGGATGATGGTTTTGGTGGCTTTGGCCATGTCATTAGGGCTAAATACCCCGCACTCCAAAGAAGTATTTTCCTGAATTAGACCTACGCCGTGCATTCAGTCTGCACATACAGAATAGAAGGGAATGAGTGGGACTGCTTTTCAGAACGAATACTGCAAGTACCAAATACAAATACTATGCATGCTGGGTGACTGGTTTTGGTCTTTCAGCCTCATAGATCATCAGGGCTTGTGATTGTCTTTTGTTTTTTATTCCTTTGGGTTAGGTTTGGGTTTCTGGGTTAGTTCAGTAGTTAGGTTAGGGTTATACATTTAAGAAGATTTGTTTATAATAGAAGCTGGCTGTCTATCTGAGCACTACAAATAAAACTCATAGCAAAAAGAGCATCCCTCTGTGCTTGCTATGTAACATTCTACCATGGCTCAACTCTAGGCTGAGCCATAACACTAATATAATCCCAGACGATGAGCGAGAAGTTACAATGCAGGAAGAATAGCTTCTAGGTCTCCCTTTCTCATCAAAAATGCTCAAAGAGATTTTATTGGTTCTTTATCTGCAGCTTTTCCGCCAATGCCTATAAATTCTTAGAAACGTAATATCTGCCGATTT
This sequence comes from Petrocephalus schoutedeni, assembly GCA_026780765.1. Classification (NCBI taxonomy): domain Eukaryota; kingdom Metazoa; phylum Chordata; class Actinopteri; order Osteoglossiformes; family Mormyridae; genus Petrocephalus; species Petrocephalus schoutedeni. Next base: position 30,733,288 of record JAODKL010000040.1, read on the forward strand.
TATCAGACAACCGGTATGCCGGTCCAACCTCAGTCCTCATGTGTTTCCAAAGGACGGGTGAGCCCACCTCGCGGGGCATGAGGCCGTGGTACCAGCCGTGGCTGCTCATATCCTCGCTGGTCCTCTTCAGCTCCTCCTCCAGCTCCTTCCGAAGCCTTTCGGGTGGGCGGTCCAGCAGGTACCTCTCCTTGGAGAACTGAGGGGCACAAGGAGGCATACGAAGGTGACGCAGTGGCCTGAAAAGGGAGCAGCCATGGGGACGCGGACACAGAAACGATATGTCCCACAGGTGACTTCCTAAGATGCTCAGAAGCAATTTATCAAGGAAGCCAAGTAGCAATGGTCATCTCAGATTTACCCATCCCCGAAAAGCAGCAAGCATGCACAGTCTTGAGGGATCACCTGAGTCATCCCCTCTTTGGCTGGAACCCTCTGGACATTACAAAGAGACAATGCTACTTAGATAAGTAGCAGTAGTCATCAATTTATTCATATGAAGTCATACAGTTCACAGTTCCTTGCTGATCTCTGCTAACAAGCCCCGCCCACTTGTTTTTAACAACTGTCATCCAAAACATTCTCATCTGTTCACATGACAACCATTTCCACTATGTGGAGTCTGACTTCTCTGGAGACCTCCTCGCACCACCTGATCTCTGTCTTCCATGTGCATCCAATCATACCTCTTTGTTCTACCCTAGTAATCACACTGCAGTTCACATTTAAGGCCCTCTAAACCCTACTCAGTGTATCATCCCTTAAACCCCAAGCTCCCAAGATCCCCCCTAAATCCCTAATCTACCCTGGGATCATCCCTACTATGCACTGCCTTTTGGTCATCATGCCTTTTTGAAAAATAAACTGCAAACTTTCTATGTCAGAAAAAGGGCACACTTTTACCTAAGAGGGTGGAATATGTAGCACTGAGACACAGTATCAAGATCAGGTTAATAACAAATGCTTTATATAATGTTGCACTGCTGTTTATCCGCTAAAGTGATGATGTCACTCACTGACATCTGACATCATGAGGAGGGGCTCTTCTCTTCAGGGAACATTACCATAACAGGGTGGAAAGCTATGTCTGGGAAACACAGCCAACACTGAAATACAATAACAACGGATGTAATGGTTATAAATAAAACAATATTTGATAGGCTTTAGAAGGACTATTAAATAATAAATAAAGTATTCTGTTTTAAATGTATGGGTTTTATTTGTGGTAGAAGTTTATGAATAGCACCGCTGATGTTAAACTCTCTCGACAGCCATATTGAAACACATGAAATAATTCATCAAATCAAATTATTGTGAGATCCAAATCTTTGAATCTATAATAAACACAAGATTTAGGAATGACTCCCTGGTAGGCCATGTGTCAGACCTGCCACAAATGAAATAAAACAATCCTTTGCCATTTGCACAAGTATGAGTACAGGTGCGTTGGAATGCTTCTCTTTGCTGACCCCCCCTTGCGCTCCATGAGACACACAGACATGTATACGGGTGAGAGCGAGCTTGGGGGGGGGGTCAGAGCACAGGGTCAGCCAGTGTGCAGTGCTGCGCAGCTGAGGTTTAAGGGCCCACAAATATGCCCATTCTACCACTGCTGGGGCTTGGACCAGTGTGCTTCTGATCACAGGCACAGAGGCTGAGCCCACTACACCAAGTACTGCTCCAAGCTTCGTGATTATTGATGTTCCGTAATGAACTGTCATTTAGCCATCAGACAGGCTGCCTGAAGATGACCATCTGGGGTTTGAAACATCCACCCTTATGACGTTTTCTTCAGTTTAAGTCACTTTGCTGCATAGATATATCTGTCTGGCTTTTCTCCTGATAGAGCAGCAAACCTTGGATGTGTAGACCAGTATTCATGAGGACACTAGGCTGACAGCCCTGCATCTGAAGTGCAGCTGAATAAACTATCGCTACTTAGCAAGGGTCAATGGATGGACCGGACATGCGGCTGTGCAGGACACCTGGACACGTTGGCAATACTGATTGAAGAGCACAGCTTCAATTGATTTATATTAGCTGTGTCGGGGAGGCAGTCCACTCTACATGATTGAGAGCAGGGAAGACCAACTGCACAGGACATGCTGTATTTATTAACAGAGAAGGGGTATGCTGAGAAAGGTGAGCCTGGCAAGGTGTGCTGACCTGGGCAGGTATATAAACTAAACTGGACAAAACAGGACATCAGATGGAACTAAATCTGAAATCGAACTAAATCTAAAATCTAAAATCCATTCTATGTTAAAGACATCCTGCCAGCAGAGTTGGGAGATCAGAAGTCCATGATTTGCTTTTTGATTTTGGTTTTTGGGCACTACATACACACCATCACCAGCCTTGTTTAGCCTAATTCTGCCACCAGAAAAGGAGGGTGAAGCATCGTTTCCCTGACGAAAGGCCAGTGGCTGGGGACTGGAGGGTAAGGGGTCCTTATGGGTTTAAACGGCCCATAAGAAGACATCCTGCAGTAATACTGTCCCAGTGCTATTCAATGTGAGAAAGAAAAGGCTGGGCCGGAGTTTCAGCCCCGATTACCTAGCAGACTGATCAATAGAGGAGGCCCAGAAAGTGAATAACTCACAAGCAGGGAAAGGCAGCATCTGAAAATAGAGGAGGAGCGATCTACAAACCGCCACACTTCCAGCACAGCGCTGGGAGCCAGCCCCAGCCTCAACAACACAAGCAACATCTGTAACACATTAACCCTTAACAAGTGCAGTGCGCCAGATTTATCAGAGATAATGAAAGGCAATAATTCTACAGCAAATTCCCACAGTAATTTTGCTTCATTTGAGGATGTACTGCCTGTGTATGTAGGTATGTACTCTGCACCCAAGCTTGAACCGGAATGCTGCACTGTCTACTCTCATCCATCCATCCATCCATCCATCATCATCCATCCACCTCACATTTTTCATTAAATTCTCCCCCAAGTTAAGGTCATGTCGTTGCCCCCAGTATGCGTTCAGAGCATTTGAATACTGACTATGTTTTCTAACATTTAGAAGACAGCAAAAAAAAAAACACAACTGAGCACATCTGGCTTCAGAATAGTCATATTACTAAATAAAACTATAAATGTATGTACATATAGAACATAAAAATGGACAAAGAGACTAAGGAACACATCTGAAGCAAACAGAGAGGCAGATGGGCGGCTTCAGAGTCAGACACCATAAGCGTCTCCTATAACAGCCAAGCCAGAGACAGAAGGAATAGAGGCCAGTCCTAAGAGATATACATTACCATTTCAGCCAGAACTAAACAAACTCAGCTATATCCCAGTCCAAGGAGCCAGATTACTGCTAAACTTCCTCACAAGTTGAGGGTCTCTCAAACCAGCCATGAACTTTCAAACCTCAACAACTTACTTCAGTCTTAAACTCCTATCGAATGGAAGAAGGTCAACTGCTATGACATTTACACCAAAAGGGGTAAATATCTATTAAACGTTCTCACGCTGGTCTGCATAAACCTAAATACGCTGACTCCGCAGTTAATTCCAATAAACATCAGCAGGTCGAAGAAATGTTTCTCCTTTGTGTCCGGATTTGCTGACAAAGAGAGCCGCTGGCAGCTGCAGCTCACCTGCGGCCGCATGAAGGATCCCCTGTAGATGCAGCAGGAGGCAGCGGCGGACAGGAAGCCCCAGAGGCTGCAGCGCTCCGCCATGGCCCCCGGCGCCCGCCGCTCAGGACCGGACTCACTGCCTGCCTCTGTTACAGTCCTGCACCGCATCTCCCAGGCCTCCCTCTAGCGGCCCGTGGCTCCGCGGCCACCTCGCCTCGTCCCCCTCAGCCGGAGGGATTTGGGAGGGAGGGAGGGGTACAGGCAGGCACATCCCTCCCACTGCCAACCCCCCCCCCTCTCCGGGACAGCGAGAGATGGGAAACACCCCTAAAGAAGCTGCCACGCCTCCTCGCTACTTCAGATGCAGTGCTGAGGTGGTGCCAGCGCGGCACAGTACAGGGCCCGCATGTACTGAATTATTAATAATGCAGACTTTTTTTTCCAGGTATTTACTTTCACATTAGTTCAAAAACATCCCAGTGTGTGTGAGGGCGTAGGAACCAGGGGGGACGAGTAGCCCCCCAATATTTAATTTGGCTTTGCCCCCCCCCCCCCCCCCCAATAATAGTCCTTTACATTTAAATTATTAAGTTCTGTCCCACCCGATATCAAACTATCTTCTACACCACTGAGGATGTGTCATGCAGCCTGTGGGTACGCTTTGGCTGAAATGCATATAGGTGACCTGAGAAGGCTGATAATGAAGGAGGCAGAAAACATGAAAAAGGACATGAGAAAAAGGGGGCGTAACCCATGTGAAAATAGGCCACTATCATTGTATATTACTACAAGGCACTATCAGAGGCGGAAGTCTCAGGTCCAGAAAATAAAAATCTAGACTGAGATTTTTTCAACCATCCAGTTGAGTACTCTATGACTATGACTCTTTTTAGTCAATTGGTTAGTTGAAACAAAAACCCTGATTTTTACTATCTGGACTTGAAATTTCCACCTCTGGGGACTGTTTTATAGTCAAACAAATACAATGTTATACTGCATAGTGCACACACTCATTTATTGTTTGTACTTTTGTCTGGGTATACTACACAGGAAATTAATTCTCCTTGAATGCTAGAAATTAAAATCCAAAATGACCCCAAAGGAATACTGCCAGGTGATGATTGGATGTCTGCCTAACACAAGCAGGTGACAGGAACACAGGGACATCACCATCCATCAAACGTTTTGATAGTTGAAAAAATGCTAACAGTAAAACAGATTCAGGACGTATGAGTGTGATTTTGATCAATACTGACTATTGACATATTTTTCTCCCATATCACAAATACCAATACCTGGCTTATCTCAGAGCCACTGTATCACTCAGAGTTAGTTGGGAGATCGAAAGTGGAAATCCTACTTCTAAGTGGTGAATGACCCGGCAAAATCCCTCGTCCTGAAAATGCCTACCAGTCCAGTACAATCAGCTCCATTACTGCTCTGGTGCAGTTTCATTTTTAATATTGATGAAGTTTACATATCAAGCGGTAATATCGACCAAAACATTTTTAACGAATATACTGAGGTTACCCGATATATTGTGTACCTCTATCAGGATGTACGTGAAAAAAATATTTGCTATTACACATTTAGTTTTTTAGCAGACACTTTTAAGCAAAGTGACATACAATTGAGAGAACAACTCAATGGTCTTTCTCAAAGGCCCAATGGTAAAAACACTCTGTTGAACCAGCCACCTTCAGGTCATAGTCACAGCATCCTTGTCTGCACTTCCATGCACAGGAAACACTTTGGAAAGAACATGCTAACAGCAATTGTTTTTGTTTCTTCAATAATCACAAAGATGATTAAATGTATACCCCGCCTACCACTGTATGTCACAAAACATTCACCCAGGGTGTGTGCGAGGTGAAGACTTAGAGACCAATACCTGAGACTAAAGGAGAAACACTGTTCCACTGGAAGGTTGCAGTGCTTGATGGTGAACGGAAAAAGGTTAGAGATGTATGATAATAATTCTTATATGCTGCAGTGCCAGACGTCCCTCATACTTGTCCCATTACCATAACCATAACCAATCCTGAATTTTTACAATATTACAGCTATAGCATAGTGCATAGTGCACAGATTTGGTTGCTTTTCAATTAAATCGTACAGGTTACAGGTCACATTAATGGAAATGATTTATCGTGGTCTTATTTTGTTACACCACAAAAACCTGGCATTTTAACAGGGGTGTGTACACACAGGCAGAAGCTGTGGTGTTAGGGTGATGACAGCAATCAAACCCTCCTGGCACAACAAAGATCTGGAACACAGATACTTCTAGTACCACAGGTGCACATAGATCTGATTGAGCTATGTCCTTACAGCTACTGGCCTTATACCCCGCTGGTGTGGGTCTTGCTCATTATGACTGAGTACCTCTCTCTGATGCTTCACCACTCCAATGAGCGTGTGGCTTTTCCTTGCGATTGTTTTCACCAGTGCTCTCTCTAGCTCTCTCTCCCTCTCTACTCCTGGCCGCTTATCGTAAATGTGTGTCTGAAGCGTGATCGGATCAATCGTCTAGATCAGTGGTCCCCAAATGGAAAGCCATATATCTGGCCCCTAATAAAGCACCGTCCACATGGCAAGTGGCGAATTTTTTGCGCCGCTGTATGTCAATGGGGAAAGCAGCGCCGCCGGGTTTTGCCGCTTTGCCGCGCCGCTCAAAGTTCAATCCGATTGAACTTCGACCTGGTTCACTGACCAGTAGCAAAGCGGCATCCAGCCAGATATAATGTTCGGTTTGTGACGGGCAGGATCAGCGGCTTGGAAACCATACTGCTTAGCAACATGGAGCAGGAACTATCAATTGCAGTGTTCCAGTACCCTGAATTATTTAATGTCACTTTAAAGTTATACTGAGTTTTAATTCAGAAAAAAATTTATTGACCCTCACCATTCATATGAATTTTCCTCATTAAATTAAATTCACGTTTAGTGTCGCGTTCTAAGTTTCTAAGTTTTGCGAACTGATCGTGAGCCTTTTTTTTGCCTCTTTTCGACCAAACAGCAAGATAGCAAGTGCCTTTTTTGGTATAAAATGGTGTAAAACACTTTACAATCGCTCTTGTTTGTATGGCAAGCGCTCTTTTGTGCAGTAATGTTCACCCGTCCAGCGGCTTTCGCCTGCGCCGGGCGGTTTGCCGCTTGCAGTGGCGGAACTAGACTTTTATGCCCGGGGTGGTCTAGGCTATTTCAGGGGGTGCATAGACTATGACAATGAATGTGTTTCTCGAACAGTTTCTCAGCCTGACTTGTTTTACATAATTTGGCCCCTGGGGAAAGATAACACAGGACAACAAAATAAAAAAAAAATTCAGCTACTTGGCAAAATGTATGTGTCACATACTAAATTGAGTGCGCTGATTCCAAATCTGAAGTCAGATTTATTGTAGCACGTCAGGACTTAAAGTTAAAAATGTTAAAAATTAATCTATACATTACGCAAAACTAAAACTTGGTACATCATTATCATCCCATTGATGCATTCAGAGTAACAATAGATTCAACTTGGGCTTATTGAATAGGCCTAGTGTTCAAAAGTGCTTAAAGCATTTGTGTTTGTGGATGGTAGTAGTATCCTGTTGTAGAAACCAACAGCAGTCGCCCATCATGTTGGGATTAAAATGGCCTTGATATCTTGTTTCCATGAGCGAAATATCTTGACGGAATCTCTCTCCATTTTGATCGCATACATCACCCAAATTTGATGGAAAGAAACCAGATGGGAATGTAAAAAGTACATTTTTAGAGACATCCAGCTACCGAGTTTGTGATATGCTGTCAGCATGTTGTTAACGAGTTCAGCATAGTTTTCAGCTCGCTTGTTTCCCAGAAAGTTTTGCACTACTAGCACAAATGCATCCCAAGCAGCAAGTTCAAGTGGGTTGAGTAAAAAGTGGTATCACAAATGAGTTCGCGAATTTCTGGTCTGACAAAAATTCCTGCTTTCAGTTTGGCATCAATTTTTCTTGAACCAAATTGCTCCCGTAGGTACTGTAAAGTATTTCCATCATGATCCATTGATACAACAAAAATTTTCATAAGGCCCAGTTCTATATGGAGTGGAGGAAGGTAAACTTTCTGTGGATCGACCAATGTCTCATGCTGCACATTGTACCGGCCGACTGTGTCTTCGGTTATAGGAGGCCAGTGTCTCTGTTGGTGATGATCTTTGTCATCACGACTATTCCATACGCACAAGAAGCACATATGTTTTGTGTAACCCAACTGTAAACCAAGGAGAAGCGATATTACTTTCAGGT
>JAODKL010000040.1:30741249-30752781 GCA_026780765.1 Petrocephalus schoutedeni
GAGCTTTTTTTGGTCTTTTCCTGGCTACAAAGGAGGCATGAAACAGAATACATTATCTCATTTGCCTTGTTTAGTGTCATGTAAGGAAGCATCTTTGGAACAATCAGTTGAGTGTTCAAGCCCCTCTATTTCTTGTCCATTTCTGTTTTCCTGTGATAGAACTGACCACCCCCCATTTCCTTTTCGTGATGTTCCATGCCCTCATGAGCTGTTTCAGTACTGGGGGTTCCAGAGAGATGATGTAAGAGGCTCCATTCCCATTCAAAAGCATATAGAATATCTGAGTGGAATGTAGCTACCTTGTTAAAATACACATCTAGCTCTTTAATGGAAGATAAGATATATAAGATATATATTGGTGGTTTACATTCCCATAAGATTCCCTGAACAGCAGGGTTTCCACATGTGCAGAGTGTCATGCCAGATTAGACAGATAGATAGATAGATAGATAGATAGATAGATAGATAGACAGACTGACTTATTGATTGACTGATTTTAGTTGTATGCTCAGAACCTCAGGGTCTCCTGATATCCACCACTGTAAGGGCCACCCACATGTATCTTTTTATAAAATAATTTTCTTTGAACACTTAACCTCCAGTATCAAGGAAAAATATTTTCAAAAAGAATACTCCCAAATGTCACAAAAGTACTAGATCACTTGTCTCCCTCTCATTGTTGACCATAACCAGACCTAACTGGAACAGAGTTGGTTACCCATGGTAACCCAGCTAGCAAGCAAGCATTTGTAAGGAATGGGCAGTTATCCTAGCCCCCTTCTGCCACAAATCCCATTACGACTACAGCTCAACTGCTACGCACTTAAAGTTTGGGCTCTTTTCCATGGCTTCACATTGGCCCAGAAAGAAAGGCGATTCACAGGCAGCAGAGTGCAAACCAGCACTCCATCTTCCTCAGTCCAGGCTCTTGTTATTAAACAACAAAAGAGGGCGTTCAAATTCATAGCCCGCTAATCGAGTATGTCTCCAGAAAAATGTTTCATTTTAAAGGTTGCACTTGTCACAAACACTCTATACATTCACCCTGCTTCTTTATTAGGAAAAGGAAAGAAGCTCTTACCTTTACATATTCACCTCTGATGTCCATTGGCAGGTGGCTGGAAAGGTAAGACAAGGATATCAGCTTGCTTTTAATTTCACTTAAACTGACAGGAAGCCGCTATTTGTGTGTGGCTGTGAAGCATGACATTAAATATTTGTATAGATATATATGTATAGATATATGTGACATATGCACATATGGGTATGTTTGCATGTGCATGAATGAGCATCACTGTGCTAGCATGCATGTCTGTCTATGCAGTGTGCGTCATACAGGATGCGATGATATCCAGTGGCTTTGAGATACCCGAAAAAAAAAAAACCAAAATGGTGGGAACAGAATGTGCCGAAACTCCTCCTGACCTCTGGCATCCTTTGAAATTACATTGTAGGAAATGTTACGCAAGGCGCTGCTAAGAGTCAACCAGCAAATGGCTGACAGCTATTGGCCAATTCTCACAACACCTAGCAACAGTTTGAATTACTGGTGCACCTCTCAGGCCACAGAGAAGGAAACTAACACAACTCACTGTCGCTCCCCTCCCATCTTACAGAAGGAAGCACATTTCTGGATCAACATGAGTTCAATGTCCTTGAGAGGAATCCAATTTGTAGCAAACAGCCTGTTTCTACCTGTACGGCGCCTATCTTCTAAAATCTGCATCACCAAGCAACATTGAACATTAACCTAACAACTCATAGAGCTAAGGAATCCAGGAAGCATTTCCTAATTGTTTCATGGATCAGAGGACATGTACATATATAGACTTCACAGAGGACTCTTCTGAAGGTGATCATTCTTCTGAACATGACACTGCACTGAAATATAATATATGCCTTCTGTCACTTTGCCATTTTCCATGTGAAAATAATTTCTGTACATGCGTGCATATACTGAATGGATATTTAACTACTTTTTCTCTGTTTCCATTCCCTCTAATGACATCTTGCCCCCCCCCCCCCCATCCTCTTTGTCAGTCTTGTGGGACCCAGAGAGGCTGCAGGGAACAGAGACATGTTGTTCTTCTCAGTCTCGTCCTCAGACCCACAGCAACTATCGCAGATGTCAGTAGCCGAGGGCTACCCTCTATGCATCCACTACTCTGACTACGCATTAAGGTCTGTAATCCCGGGGCGCGCGGACAGTGCAGTGATTTCCAAAGACGCGAGGGAGGCAGTCCTCTCCAACTGATTAATGTTTCATCAGATGGACTGCCAGCCATTCACGAAATGGCAGACAACCACCATTTTTACTATTTTACAAATCTATTACAAATAGATGTAAAAACAAACTCCGCCTGTCACTTGGAGAATTGTCCCCTGTGGCTCTGACTATTGAGTAATAATTGTGGAAAATAATATCATCTATATGCACACAAATCACAAATAAATACTACAACTGTAAATCCCATGTCTCTTTATTAGGTATTTTTGGGGGGGGGGGGGGGGGGGAGGGCAGTGAAGCCAATGAAATATTGGGGGGTACCCCTCCCTCTGGTTCCTACGCCCTTGCACAGGTCGGGATGTTTCTATGAAATGAACGAACAATCAGTAATTACAATACTGCTGAATGTGACATATCTAAGATCTAAGTCTGTTCTGGAAGCATACTAGGCAATGTATGTACATAAAATATGAATTTCTTTTAGAAGGCTGCAGGCTTGCTTTATAGTCATGGGTGGTCTGCTGTTGCCAGTATTCCGACGGTCATTACACAACAGCTTTGTAAGTTGTGGCCCCTCGAAAAAATGCCTGGCGTTTCTGAGAAGATCATTCAAGTTCAGCTGTTTCACACGTCCCTAAACACTGCCATAGATACCACATACCACGCACAGGTTCATGGGCATGCCCCATGCACACATTCACTTCCTTATGGGAATCATCTCCCTAAAGCCAGAAACTCTCTCAGGTTACATTTAAACTGAAATAAGGAAAATAATGGCTTTGGATTGGGGCTTATATACAGACAAATTCAGCTTAATTACCAGCGGAACTGCCGTACTTACAGGATGCCCAGTGGTGCAGGCTAATGTCATTCCTAGTAAGCTTCCCAAAGTTGGACCATTGGAGATACCACAAACTAAAATACATCGTAAACTCTACTCAATTATTATACTTAGCTACAGTATCCCCTAACCTACAAACACACACTAATCCAGAAGATTAAGGCTACTGATTCCCTGCACTAGTATAATTATTAAATTGGGTGCTATGTTGAGACTGGAACAGACCCCTGACATCAGTGTGAACTTGGCCCTCATAAGCTAACAGCACCTCAAGCACCACTCAACCGCGGTGCATTCCAGACCGGATTCCTCCGGACTGGGCAGGAATTCCTGTTGAGAAGTTACAGCTGTGTGAGGGCTTTGGGTCCCTCTCACTGGAACTTACAGGCTGCCTCTTGGAAGCCATAGGTCACATCCTTCTCTGGGGGGTGGAGCTTCAAAGCTGCTTGAACATAAATCAGCCAGTCTTATGGCTCCAAAAGTGATCATGAGGATCCCATGAGGATGCATCAAAATCACAAAGTCCCTTGCAGCCGTGCTACTTCTATTATATGTTAGGTAGCAACTCATGTGTCAGCAGTTCAATTAAAAAATCACCCTAACAGACAACAATCTATGATGCAAAACATCTGATTATGGCTTGCTGTGGAACAAAGTTTTAGCCCATCCAGTATTACCCCTCCACCCTACCCGAAAGCATACCAAAGGAAAACAGGCTTCCTCCTCATTCCTGCCATAGAAAAAAAAATGAAAATAAAAACATAAAAATAAATTAGTATTGAAAAAGATTTTTCTCAGAGCTGTACGGTCTCAGCCCTAACTCAGCGAGAAAAGGGCGTCATTCTCTGGAAAAGAAAACTTCCAGGGCACCAAACCTGAAACGCGTTGCATAACATCTCGTCTCTACCCCAGATCACAGGCGAGCAGTATTCGCATCGTGTTTTAATATACCGATTGTAAGCACTTATAACATACACATCTTATGATAAAAGAATCTTTCATTCAAAAGTGTTTAACTACTTGTTTTCGTATAGAATTGTAAATTAGGCTGTCACGCTAAAAAGTGGATGTTTGTTTCAAGTAAACGTGTATTAATGCCAGACGTATTTTGTTTTTAGTGACTGTAAAACATTTTGCTATCAGATTACATCCTACTACTATATACGAGTGAAGCATATTAGATCGAACACGCAACGTATGTCTGTCGGACAGGATCCTCTTATTGGCTTTAGTGACCACAGGTGATCTACGTTTCAACCCGTTATACGCTTCTTAGAGTAAATTCCCGTCTTATGTAAAATAGTCCTACCTCAAACCCATCGTCCAGAAACAAAACAGATTATCTGCTCCTATAGCGGATGTCCTCCTCCCTTTCCTGATCCACCGGCGGAGCTCACGTTCAGTTGCGCACAGTTGACAGGAGAAGATGAGCGCTTCTGTCCGCTGGGATCTCACAGCCGGAGTCCCCACCCAAAACCTCGGCGTGAGGGCAGTCCTTCATGGGAGCGATTTTTATGCTCGCCACTACAACTCCAGTATCCAAGGGCGATACCAAGTTTAGCAAGTGCCATCTGTTCCTAAAGTTGTTCTTTAGGAACCTTAATACTTGGAAAGAGCTGTCACTTACCATTCTAATCATCCAGCACTAGGGCGCTGCAGGGGAAATGCTCTTTGGATTATTTTGTCAATTGTTTTCCTGATTTATTAATTTGCTTAAGCATTTGCGATGAACATGGTTTATCTTTAACGTCTGCACACTTTAGTTTCAGTATGATGGAAAATAACAAGATTCTGATATCCTCTTCTTGGGAAACAGTTTGAAATAATGCAGCTGGACTGTGATCAGTATTTAGAAGATTCGGTTTTACAGGATGTTCTGCTCAGTCTTTCATATAGAAAGTGAGGAAGATGGTCCCACATAACTGGTTGGAAGAGATGGATGGATGGAAAATGTTTAAATGTTTGGGACCATCCATCCTTTAGCTGTTTGTCTTGGCACGAAAGGTGTGTTACACTCATATAACAATAACAATAAAACACATACAGGAGTGTTTACAAACTCACTGAATGAAATGAACTGCACACATTGTGTGGAAAATTTGGGTCAAACGCAGAACTTTCATAGCTCCCAAGATTTGTCAGAAAATCCAGTAAAATTCTGTGATTGCAGACTCAATTTAAAGAGACCAGCAAATTGCTTCAGTAACCTTCCTTACAAGTATCTCCAGTAAAACAGATGGTCAAAAAACGAAATCGGCCCATCAGTTTCAAATAAACACTGGTGATGAAACGCACAGCGTCACTGGAGATTTATGAGAGGGGGAGGGGTAAAACTTTACTAGGGATTTTAATTAAAATGAACGAGAACACAATATCTTAACTAACTATTGTAAAATTAGTTTGAGGGGCTAAAGATTCTCTATGTAACAATGGACAGAATGAAAGGCATTTTTTCAAAAGACATAGGCCTAATATTTTGATTTATTCCAAAATTTCTATTATGATATTTTTTAGAAAGAAAAAAACTAAAAATAATAATGATCCCTAAGAAGTATAATTTGCTTGTAACATATCAAATGTTCCTTACAGAGAATAATTCTCCTCATCACACCCCGCACTGCACTACGATCTCTCCAATCCTCCAGCACTGCTCGACTGGTCCCACCACCCCTCAAGGCACAAGGAAGGCACACCTCCCGGCTCTTCTTTGTTCTGGCACCAAGTTGGTGGAATTAACTTCCCCTAGATGTCCGAACAGCTGAGTCACTGAATGTCTTCAAATGATGACTTAAAACACACCTTTTCCAGAAATACCCGAATTAGCACTTCTGGTATCATACGCTGAGCTCTTTTCCAAAAAAAAAAAAAAAAAAAAACCTTCACTTTCCCAAGAGAGTATTAGATCAATGGTATTCATAGGCTTGGTTTTATTGAGCTAGTATCGGGAAAATTCATTGTTGAGTCTTAAAGCACTCATGTAAGTCGCCCTGGCTAAGGGCGTCTACCAAATGCTTTAAATGTAATGGAAGTCATGTAGTGTGTGTGTGGTCCCAAGTAGGCTGGTGGTCGTTGTGCTGGGTTGTGTGTGTGAGTGTGTGTGTGTGTGTGCGTGCGCAGCTTTTTAATTATTACAGTGTGGGGACCCCACAATGTCCCCACAATGTGATAAAAACCTGCTACTTTTTACCTTGTGGGGACATTATTTTCAGTCCTCACAAGGATAACTTCAATTACATAAAAATCTGTGTCTGCAATCAAAAAACATAAAATTCCAAAAGTCTCATATTTTGTTTGGTTACTTATGGTTAGAGTTAGGTCTGGGTAGGCATTAAGGGTGTCATAGTTGGGATCAGGGTTATGCCCATCGGAATGAATGGAGTGTCCCCATAATGATAGGAATACATTGACTGTGTGTGTGTGCGTCTGTGTGTGTGTGTGCCTGAGGGTCAGGGCATTGGTGAAACATACTTGTCAGTCAATGCCATCCAACAATCTGACTTGCCATGTGGGGAATAGCTGTACTTAACTGTGTCAGACAGACATTTTTCATGTGAAATGAACATGCTCATTATAGACATTTTAATGTAAGATGTCACAGAAGTGGGCTGGTATGGTGGTGCAGTGGTTAGCAGGTCCATGTGGGTGGAGTTTGGAGTTCTCCCCATGTCATTGTGGGGTTTTCTCCAGGTACTTTGGTTTCCCCCCTCCACTGTCCAAAAAACATGCTGAGGTTAATTGGAGTTACCAGTTGGTCCATAGGTATGCATGCATGAGTAAATGGTGTGTGAGTGTGTTGGCACTGCATCCTGGGTCATTACCTGCCTTGTGACCCTGAATAGGACAAGTGGTTTCAGAAGATAGATGGATGTCATGGAAGAAGAGGATAAAGAGGAATGCAAGAAACAGCACAGCAGCCCTGACTTTACTCTGCGTGGCCTTATTCAGCATAGAATAGCATAGAAGATTCAGAAAAGAATTATCTTAGTGAAGAATATCACCTGGTCAAAGGCTTCGACTCCTGGGCTTCACCCAGTGGCTTTTCGTGCTGCTCCGAAAGAGCTCTGTTGGGCCCCACTGGGCTGGTCATCGCCATCCTGGGCAGGCTGTGGTCCTCTAGCTTCTCTGCCATAGGCGGCTTCTTCTGAGCCTCAGGGTACAGAGGGCACTGCTGTGACCTCATCTTCTCATCTTCCGACTGCCCTGAACTCTGCTTGGTCTCAGCCTGCGAAGCATTAGTATCTACAGGGTGTGGTTTTACCAAGAGAGAGGCTCCATCTATGGATGACACACCCTGGAGAGACAGCACACTCAGCAGGGGCGAGTCAGCAACATGGTCGCCCTTCCGTATCTCTGGTACGGCTCCACCAGCAGACTTCTTGGACTTTTTTCCTTTCTTCTCTTTGCGGGGCATAGTGGCCAAATGCGAGCATGTGTCACTGGACTGGGCGTGGCTGGGACTGTGGAGATGTACTTCTCGGTCATCGCTGTACCTCTTTGCTAGCAAGTTCAGACCCCGACTCCCATCATGCTCTGCAGTAGTCTTGGAGGTTCTTTTATCTAAGGAACCGCTATGTACAAGGTTCGATAGACTTCCGAACCATTTAAAACCTAGGACAAAATAGACAGGTAATATAGCTGCAGTCTGGACATACAGTACATGTATACTACAGCTTAACATACACAAGTTCATACTTAATTATTACACCTTCCTAAGGTCTAGCTCATACTTCACTTTTCCATATGTGCTTTCGCCCCACAGACTATTGTGCGTGCGGAAACTTGTGTTCATTCTATATCTGGCTGCGGATGCAGATGGCCGCGGTCCGTTCAGCTGTGATATTTCATCAGACCAGCAGAGGGCAGATGTATTGCAACAAACAGAAATACCAGCAGTGTAGTTAAATGGGTAAACTTTTTTTCAACAGTTTTAAAGTTATTACTAGGCTTGGGTAGTATTAAAGTAATTTGGCTTACCACGATATTTTGAAATCCTTACAACAAAATTAGTACTCACCAACACCAGAGTAGTGTTGCTTTTGGAAATACAGTATACTGGGGTATAATGATTTAACTGTACAGCTGTTCAGCACAACTACTACAGCTATAATAACTATTCTTCCTCTACTCTTTCTTGGTGGACCTCTGATCTGTAGAAAGTCAGTGCTGCCACCTACTGGAAACACCTATTCAATTTCCTTGCACACGCACAGACGACCCACACACATGATTTCCACTGGCTACACATGCACTGTCCAGTGCAAGCCCCTAAAGATGAAATTTACATAATATAAATACACAATAATGCACACAATAATAAAATGACCTACAAGGATTGTGGAAGCAGAGAGTGTGTCTATGGATGCTGTGCAAATGCTCAGCACCTTGAAAAGTTATTGGGACCCACATTTTTTGCTGTGATCCACATGCTGCCAGGAATATGCAGGGAGGAATATGCAAAAATGCATATACACAATACACACAATATACACAAACACATCTCTTGGTACAACCAAATTGCCAAACCTATCTGCTCTAAGGAAGTCAAGTGATGGACAAGTGATAACAGAACAGTCTGTCCTGACAGCATACTAGGCAATGTGTATTTAAAAGTCTTCCATCTATACGCTAGTAACTCCCTCCATAATGCTTTGTCATGTATAGAGTGCCACCCCCCCCCCACCCCCCGGACTCTATAGATCCAGACTGAAGATGTATTTCTTTATCGTAACCTACCATGAATTTAGCTGCTGCTTGCTACTGGTCAGTACTGGACTGAAGACTAGTCTGCAAGAGAGAGCCGTACTACAGACAGCCTGGCAGGAGACAGCACTGCACCAAACCACATCCTGCTTCCTGCATCCTGACCTTCTTATTGCTGCCATGTCTGGCATGACTGGGCAGCCAGGTGACTTTGGGCCTCCAGAGTTTTTCTCTTATCCTTTTACATAGCTGTTACCCTAAACAATGGTGAGTCCGTAAGTGCACTGTTGTTTGACTCTCGTTATAGTGGACTTGACCAGCCATATTGATAAAGGTGCTATAAAAAAACACACCCTATTCAATAGTTACGTATCACTTCATTTAACTTTCCAAAAGACAGCATTTTAATCAAACAGATTGAAAAGACAGAAAAGAAAAGTTATTTTAGGCCAGAGATGGGAGAAAGAATAGTAAAGATGGGAAAACGTGATCAGGAATGTTGGGCGTAAAGCCGCCCGTATTGGATAATGCTTCCTATGCTGGACATTTTTCGATTCCTTTAATTACCGTCATAATCATATGTCTTGTATATGGTGCTTAAAAGCAGCATGTAGCCCTGGAGTCGTACAGTGAGTCAGGTACAATGCATGGCAGCCCTGTTAAACACCCTCTCCCTATTCGAGGTGGACCTCACCCACTCGTACAGGGAACAGAAGTGTCACTATATGAACTTTACGGTACACTGCCCACCCTGCCCTCCTGTCCCCTTTGGATGTATCTATACATATCATGCTCTTGGGTAAGCTATTGTCATTGTATTTGGGCACCTGTGAAACACCTATTGGGCCTGTGCCCAACCAAGAGGCACAGGAGGATTGTAGTCGCCTTTTCCAGTTACCCTCTATAGATAAATATTGCTTACCAGCAAGGCATCGCCTGTTCGCACGAACACTTACCCAGTTTGCGTTTGTTCATGGTGATGCGGCCTCGCTGGTTGTTTTATTACCGGTTTCTGGATTGTTCTCCGAAGACCGCACTCATGGAGTCCAGAAGATCGCAGGGTGGATTGAAGCAATACTTCTGTAAAAAGCCAAAAACGCAGCTTCCTTTATTACTAACAGAAAGGAACTGTAACTTCACAGCAGCAAATTTTGCAACTCATTACCAAGATAGATGTGCCCAGCCTAGCTGAACCCTGGTAAGGTATTTATGTTCTACGCCATCCCCTTGTCATCCACTTCAAAAATAACTCATTCTTGCCATCCTCACACTTAGACATCCTCTTTCTATAATTTTACCCTCCATTTTTTTGCATAAAGTCATTCATCAATAACTTGGGGAATAAACTTTTCATGATAAACTGCTTATTCAGTGCACACTGCACAACAAAACAGAACTAAATGGCTATTGTAACGGAATGGCTACAAATACCCTCAGTGGCTACTCTGCTAAATTAGACTGTAACGTACGTCTGTCTGAAAGAGCACAGCTCTGAAAAAAAATTAAAGGGGAAAAGTCTCACTTTTTCTAATAGGGAAATTTCACTGCTATTAAACGTGTGGTTTTTAACCAAAAAACAGCAATGGGGTCAGGGATTAATGAACAGGCTCACCTAGGCTGCAGCCTAGGGGCCCAGAATGATCGGGGGCCCCTATTGGCCTGCTAGTGTTTATTATTATTTTTTAAATAAAGTGATCTTTTATTGGTCGGTTATTTGTTTGTGAATTGGTGATTGGTTAAATCTGAATGAGGAGACCAATTCTAAAAGTATACTTCATTTTGTGGCATGCGTAGTCTGTTTCTTACATAAAATCGATTTCACAGGCCTGATCCATGAGATTTATGCCAGGAAGGTACAGAGACAACATCCCAATAGTAAAAAACTTGCTTTATAGGTAAACATAATTGCATACTGCTGTCTTAATGAGGAAATGTTTAACGTCCAACTACAAAAAACATGTTTTAACATTTAATATTTCATTAATTCAGAAATAAGATACAATCTTTCCCTTCAATGTTAGATATTAGATAATTCGTGCTGTTTGGCTACCTTGTCAGTATCGTGCACAGCTTGCATACAGACTAGCATGCAGTATATTCTGTAGTATACATCTTCTTTTTGCACAAGACCAAAGTATTTCTGGACACCACTCAGACCACAGGCTTTACAGGTTAAGTGCAATGCTCTGACGCTTCTGACCTAGTGATTTTAAATAACATTTCGTGTGAAAGACGCGCTCAGGTCTAGGCGACGTGTTGGTAGCGTCAATTATACGGCGTGATGCGAAAGTCTCACCGCTTTGTTGTTCGTTCACTGTGATCACTCTCGTTTGGCACAGCATCGCATTCTCTCTCACTTTGTAGAAATTATTTTATAGCCACTAATATTTAATGGTTTTATAGTTAACTGTCATATCGCTTTGGGAATTAGTCACAGATGAGGGCCCGAGGGAAAATGTAGCCTAGGGGCCCCTGAACTCATTAATCTGCCACTGAGTGGGGTTAATTATTAAACCTAACAACCTTGAGAGCATGGAATTATTTTATGGCAATTCACGATGGACAACTTTGTTCTTTCTCTCTTTGCTTCTAAATTGTGTTTCTTGTTCCAAATGAAGCATGTTGAGTGGTCAGCAATGTGACACGATCACACATAAGTGGCATAGTGAGATACCGGCAGAGTTAGTCGAGGCTGAACGACGGGGCTCACGAGTCATGACTCATTGTACGGGCAGTGCTAACTCGCTGTTCTGTGCTCAAGCCC
>JAODKL010000040.1:30759046-30773631 GCA_026780765.1 Petrocephalus schoutedeni
CACCCACCCCCCCCCCATCCAGCCAGCCACGCCCAGCCACGAGCATTGCTGTAAGGCCTAAAGCTGCGGAACAGACTCTCGGCCTGGATCCTGCCGGGTTTCTTTCCTCGCCAGTGCTCTGAACATTGCGTGGCACTGCCCTTGATGTCGGGTTTAACCTGGTGACTGCACCTCTGGAGGATTTCGCTGGGCACGGCTCTGCAAATGGGCCCTATCCGATTCAGACTGCACTGCTACTCCTACTGTTATTATATGATAATAACGAGCCCTATCTGTCAGACGTCAGCTTAAAGGGGGCTACCCTTCGGTACGGCAAGCATTTCATCACTCTGCCTGAAATCCTACACAAGGCAGTGGCTAATGGGAGATCAATTATAAAATCCACTGTTAAATCTTAACCTTGAGCAGCACTGAGCCAGAGAGAAAGCGGCGAGAGGAAGGAGAGCTGAATAATTGGACTGGTGCGGTGTGAGAGGGCAGGGCGTGGGTGGAGGGGAGAGGAGAGAGGTGGATGCGCCTCCTACCAAAATGGGGCACGTCGGCAGGGGCGTCCTAAGAAGCTGCTGTCAGAGCACAAGGCACTGTCTGTGTCGCACTGCCGTGGAAACGGCCCCGATGTTTAGAAGGGGAGAAAGAGGACAGATGGCAAGGAGGAATGGTATAAATGGAGGAATGGTATAAAGCAGGAATGGAACGAGGGAGTTATTTTTGATTAATCTAATGCAGTGCCTCCCAATCCGGCCCTGGGGGACCCACAGACGATCCGAATGTGGATCGTCTGGCAGGGAGCTGGGAGGGAGCAAAAACGTGGACTGGCTGTGGGTCCCTGAGGACTGGACTGGGGAACACTCACTTAATGAAATGATGCTTTATTTGCCATTTGCACAAGTATGAGTACATGTGCATTGGAATGCTTATTTTCCCATGTCCCAACTTTCTCTCTTTAAAGAGAAAAACATGCAACATTATATATTTGAATATATACACACACATACAACTGAGGACAAAGCTTGGGGTCTGAGAGCAGGGTCAAGGCATTTATTTCCTGGAGCATTTCGGGAGGGGGGTAGAGGTGTGCTGAGGGCAGGGCTTGCTGATCACAGTCAGAGTGAGCGAACCCACTGAGCCACAGACCACCCCAACGCTGCACCTTAATGGTCTTTACGTGGTTTTTTTTCACCACATAAGAGACGGACCTCGGAAACCACAATAAAAAGCACTCTGAGTAAGCTTCCTTGATGTGGCGTTCAGGGAACACCTGTCACTCCCGTCTTACTCAATCTAAACACCGCAGACGCGGTCACCCCGGCAGCCTGGCCCGAGACTGAGTCCAGCTAACAGGTAATAAGCAGCTTCCCATGCTCAGGTTCGCCTTTCACCGTGGCTCCTTCCTTCATAGGCACAGCGGGATCTCCCCTGGTCTTCATTTACTGTACCAGGGGGGGTCAGCCCCCAGATTCAGGTCGCAGGCGGGAGAAAATGTCCAAGTATCATTGCACTTGGAATATATTTATTGGAGCCGGGGCAGAGAGGACGCCACATGAGGCCCTCCGCACGATCTGACGGTAATTTGGCTCCTCTAAGCATGCCGACTGATTGATGGCTTTTATTATTCCGTTCTCCTGCTGGTTGATCCAGCACTTGGAGCTGGGATGAATTTTACAAAGGTGGTGGTTGGGGGGGGGCACAATTACAGGAGAAGTGCAGAGAGCGTGTAGTCATCAGCATTTCTGCATCAGCACCTGCGCCTACCTGCGGAGCCGAGCGGCACATGGCGAGCGCTCTGATTGGCCGCCAAAGGCACAGCCGTTCTGTTTAACTCAAGGACAGATGTAAACTCATCCCCGCATCCGCGGCTCAGTGAGGGGCTCGCCTTCCCAAGCTGGTTCCCCTCTGAGGGGCCCGACACGCACACCGCCACCGCTCACCGCTGCCTGCTTCCCACTTCAGGATGCTGCCTCCCTCTTTCCCTTCTGCCTGCTCTGTTTTCCACCAGCATTGTTTTTTGTCCTCGTCTCTATCAGCCTAGAATTCGGCAGGTTGTGTATGTTACCACCGAGTGGCTGAGTGCACAGTATACGCATTCTAACCGACCCGTGTATACAGTTGATGATGCACTGTGTATATTTACAGTAGGACATTATTCCAGTAATCGTACTGGGAAGTGGGGGCTGGGCTGGAAGCATTCTGCGGCAGTTCTGTGTCGTCCTACCGTGCAAACACAGAGCTCACTGCTGCTATATTTAGCCCCTTTGACTGTTACACTGGCTTCCCCACATGCAGTTTCCCCTTGGAAATGTAAACAAGACCACAGCATGCAATGTTACAATGGCTCTCTATCTGCCATGTGTTTCTCTCGTGACCTTTGGCTCTCTCCAGTCACTGCCTTCCCCCGCCGGCATCTTGATCCTTTATTGTCTCTTCTCTGTCTCCCTGCCCCTGTCTCGACTCTCCAGCATGGGGACCAGATGGAAGGAAGAGACTAGTCTTGTCGCAGAGAGTCATGGGAACCCAGCAGGAGCAGGTCCAATGATTCCAAGCCGCCTGTGTCCCCTTACTGAGCTCCTTTACATGCTAACTAGCTGACAGCATCGCTGCAATTCTCTCACGCTACTAATGCAATCTGCTATCTTATCATCAGTCGTCCTTTTTTTATTTTTTGGCACCAATAAATAATTTTGATTAATTGGCCCATGCATAAAATCTTCAGTTGGAGTGGTCAGCAGCTCGATGCAGCTCTGGCTACGGCCTCTTCATAAACACATTCCGCAAGGGGTGAGACATCTGGCTCTGGCAGAGCACCTGTCGATCTTTTTCTCTTCTAAAGGAGGGTTCAGATGTTTCTCCAAGAACACAGCCTTTATTTTACCTTCCAGAATATCATTGCAGGACCTCCACCAGGGACTGCCGCAGTGAAATCGGGCATAGCCCACATAGCAGCTATTATTACACCTCACTGTTACTGTAGCACGTGCCCAAACCCATTGAGAAGTCCACTGGGTTAGGAATGCGAGACGGCAGCAACTAGATACCTGGAGCATTCGGCGCACGACAGGCAAGCTCAGCCGCTCCACATGTGAACTGCTCTCTTTCTTTGTGTATGGAACAGTGGGCACTGCAATCCACTCATTTATTTGTGTCATCCTTGAGAAGTGGCAGGAAAGAATGGTGACTGCAGATTTTAGCAGCGTAAAGTTCATCCAAAATGCATTTTTGTTGCATTCATTCAGCAAAGGATTTTGCCTAAAGCCATGTACGAGTGCCGATCTGACAGCATGGTCAGCCAGCATCCCTGGGGGGGTTAAGTGCCTCGCTCAAGGGCCCAGTGATGATGTGATTACTGTGCCGGCCACGGGATTTGAACCCAGATCATTCCGCGAAAATAAACAGACCCCTAAACTGCTGAGCTACACACCATCTAAGTCTAACACCGTCAGTCAAAACATAGAATGTTCTCACCTTCAAAAGGAAGCTGACCAACATTTTTCTTCGCACAACTGATATCCATATCAGTATTTACAGCTAAACTGTTTTATATCATTACCCATTTAATCAGATCTGGTTCATCCAGTTGCCCTGTTGGTTGTTCTTAATGCACCCTATTTCCACGGTCACCTCCCCCTCCCCCCCGCAAAGCACAAGTAATAGGTGGCGAGTTGTGGATTTCAGTAAAGAGACACAGATTCCTCTTTCCTGGTGGCAGTGCTGGTCTGTGTATCACTCCAACCTGCGTCTGACACAGTGCTGGATATCCAACCTGAGCCTTGGATCTCTTTGCCGTTTTTTTGGTCTTACAGTTCAGTAACATTTCATCCCATTTTGCCGAAAATGAACAAAATGTTCCAAGAGATCATTGTTCTCTGAAGCCTTGGTTAGTAATCACAATCTGCAATCAGTGTAATCAATGCAACAGATGCAATAACCAGCATACAGTATGATTAGATTAATCCTGGGGAAGCCACGGGGTCATATTTGACCCTACCTTTTATTTCTGCCCTACACTCATCAAAATAGAGTATTTATTTTCTTGCTTTACAGCCCAGTGTACCATATACTACCCAAAAACAAAAGTAAAATCTTTTCTTTGATCAGTGCGCTGAATGTAAGGTAGACATAAGGTATGGTTAAATATGACCCCGTGGGTTCCACAGGGTTAAATAAAAAAAAAAAACCATGCAGTGTGTGTTTCATTTGCCTTCATATTCTGGGGCTTATATGGACATCCAGGGTGAATTTAGTGAAGCATTCTTCTGAACAGACATCCCTTCTTTGTCTTGGACCCACACCAGACATAGACCTTGTTCTCCTAGTGTGAGAGCCAATGAATCTCAGTGTCTTCATATACCATAAAGGTATTCATCTTAGTGAAGTATACAGATATAGCCCTATCTTCACGGGAACATTTAAAATACGCTGAAATGGATCACACTGATAAACCGCAGAGCTATTCCCCTGCCATCTTCCCCATTTTAATGTCATTATGTGGAAGAGAAATGTCACTGCTGTTTGTTTTTAATTACTGGTGTCTGGACATGGCTTTAATGAGACAAACATCATTATATAGCTCACTAAATGAGGCACATTGAAAATCACTTTCAAACACGGTTGCACTATTAAGTTGTATAAAGAAATGTGATATCTACAGGTTGATTTTCCAGAAGCCCAGTGTTTACCACAATTATTTCCACATTTACCTTTACCAGCAACATCAAACATAAAACCTAACTATTAAAGATTCTGTCTATTCTAGAAAGGGACACCTTGGAGAGGAATGCAGTACACCGTAGGACACTTGCAAACATGCATTCACACATTGTCAAACTAAATGATCGGAGATAGCTGGGGTTTTTGACAACGATTCTAGACAATTTATATTTGCGTGTTTTCTTTGCTCGGGTCACAGATATGATTACCAATAATAAAGTAAGGTAATTGCTACAGTTTCATTGGCTTGCACTGTTAGACATGACTAGAGCTAAATTAATTGCAAGCATTACTTGAGTAGTGCCTGTAGTTCACCCTTTCATCCTTCACAATAGGGAACAAGAAAAATTGTGATTACTTCATTCTGTCGTGCTTGATTTACATTCTTCATCTCGGTAAATGTGTTTGCGTAGGTGGGCAAGGAAGAGAGGTAACTGATTGATTGAGGGGGGCTCAAAAGCCATCCATCCATCCAACATCTCATCATGATCACGCTTGTGGGGGGTGGGGTTCAACGGCCATCTAACAACAGCTCATACTGGTCAGAGTAATGGGGGGCAAACGTGGTCTGGGTGTCAAGGGGGCTCAAAAGCCATCCATCTATCTTCGAACAGCTTAGCTGGGGTGGGCACAGCCTATGTCAGACAGCATAGGGATTAGTGGGGTAGGTGGAATAAACCCTGTATCAGATGCCAATCTATTGTAGGCAGGGCAAACTATATACATACACAGGGTCAGGATTCAAACCCCCAGTGGTGCTGCACCAGCACGCTGTCCTGGGCCAAGCTGTCCAGTCTCCCCCTGCGGAATGCTGGGATAGGCACTTGCCTGGTCCACTGACCCAGCTCGATTTGGAAAGCACAAAAATCTATGTTTGGACACATGTCTTGTTACTGGAGCAGCTTAAGCCTACAGTACAAAAGGCTCTTTTCTCCTCCTTCAGAAAGCAGACCTGTTTGATAGTGGTGTGATGGGCAGCTCAGAGTTCTTTCACAAAGCTAAAGCTGCGCTCACCTTGAGTTAGTCTTTGAGACCACCTCTGCTCCCTTGAATGCAAACGATCTTGAAGCAAGATCCTAGATTTAATAATGAAGCGTCTCATACCCATGCCGTGTTTGTAATTGTATCTGTAAAAGCTTATAACCTCTCTATTACAGGAACCAAAGGTGGTGATATGTGAGTGGTAATATGGGGTAAATGAGGCCAAAACAGGCTGTGACCTGTACCTCCTGAGATAGGCTCCAGGCTCTCTGGGATCCTGCAATGAATAAAAGGTTAAGATGAATAAATGGATACAGTGGCAGCAGTGCTGTACCTGTGAGGCACGAAACTACAGTAGGATCATCATTTTCGAGCTGAGCACTGCACAAACGGAACGTTACATACATAGTACGGGCTTCACGAGCTCTACCACCACAAAGGGCCTGGATGATTCCTACCAGAATGCGTGCAGACATTAACAACAGTAAACAATAATGTGTATCTCTTCTGATCTAATGAGAAAACCATAAGAACAGAAACATTTTTCGCAGTCCCCCTCCCCACACACACATATTTTGTGCCATGTGGTTGCCATTATGTGGAAGTTACAGCCCTGGCTAGATGACAAGAAGGAACTGAAACAGTGCAGATGGTGCCGGCTTATTCCACACAGCACTGACACTAACACGGTATTCTGTGTTGATATCTCGATATATTTAGCAGATGCTTTTACCCAAAGCAAAAAGCACAAGCCTGGTGATGAGTACCTATAACATTTACCGCACATATAACAGTACGGGGGCTGGGGGTGAGACAGGGCTGTTTCCTTGGTAGTCTTTGGACACTTCAAAAAGGTGTGAATTTGATGCAAGATATAGCCAGGGATGTAAAACTAAGATGGATGGTGTGTAAATGTTTTTCATGGTCAAAATAAACAAGTGCAGTGTCATTCTGGATAAAAAGCCCAGCACAGAATGAGCAGTGGGGGTCTGGCCAAGCACTAGATATCGTACTGTACGAAAGCTGCAGGACCAGCCCACAGATGCCATGTGCTACTTGGAAGCATGGGCCGGTATGATTGGAAGCTTTGTTCTCCTATCACCTGACTATCCCTATGCATATATATACCATAGCGTGGCTAAATACTGTCTCCTTATTGGCCTAGAGATGTCACATGGGTGTCAATTATTTACATGCAACTGAACAGATAGTTCTGGCAGCCTAATGAATCCTTCTAAATGTTTATTTTTCATATTAACATGTCAATCAATCAACTCAAACTTGAATCAACTGGGCTTCACATATTACACCAAGCCGCTGATTATTTTTGTATAACTGCGCACCTCATCGAGGTTTATCCCTGTGGTTTGCACAGTCATGTAGAGAGTGCCCTGCTGCTAGTCCACCAGGCACTCTGGAGCAGCAACCACCTATTTTATATTCCTTACACTGGCTCCCGGTGGATTTCAAGATTCCTTTTAAAATTCTGGTAGTTACATATAGAGCACTAAACGGTCAAGCTCCAGTCTCTCTATCTAGTCTTCTTCTCAAACCTAGACATGGGCTAGACATGGAGAATTAATCCTTGTCTGGGAAACCGACCCATAATGTTTTAGTCGTCCCTCGCACGAGATTAAAGACTAGGGAGGATAGAGTCTTTCAGTCTGTGGCTGAGAGGCTTTGGAATAATCTCCCATTACAATAACGTTTGGCAGACTCTGTGGATTCTTTTTAAAAACAACAAAAAACTCTCTTGTTTAACCAGGCTTTGGGTTAGATTTTTATTGATATAAACTGTATTATAATAACCTGTGTTATTTTTTAATATGTGTCTTAACATTTCTTGTTTATTCCTTTTCAGTTTAATTTTATTTTGTTGTACAGCGAAATGTGACTAGATGTCTATGAAAGCTGCTTTATAAATAAACCTTACTTAGTTGCTTACTTACCAGCATCCAGAGAGTGATCTGTCAGTGACAGCGCACTGTCAGCGATTCCAGCCTTACGCGGGGTGGGTATAACTCTGACCGAAACGTCTGTGTGGCCAATGGATGTGTGTGCAGGCTCGACTGCGTATGCTTGTCACCCTGTCTGCTGACTGGACAGTTCTGCAGTTTGATCCTGTGGCTGTATCCTCTCAGGATACTGGATTGCAGGGTAAAGCAGCCCCCCCTTTGTCAATCACCTGCCCTCCTCTCAGTCCCATTGATCGCATTGTTACGGATGGTGAGGAATCAAATAACGCACGCCGCCTCATCAATACAGGCTCCCACGCTCCCTTCCCCTGCAGTACCTTACGCACCTGCAGAATTCAGTTGCAGAGGAAACAAGCACTGATCCCGAGAGAGTTCAGCCTTGAAAACTGTTACGTACAAGGCATACAGATGGTGAAAACACTGCAATGAAATTCTTAGTTGAAATGTTGCCCTCTTTGCAGTGCAAATATAAAACATATATGTAAATGAGAGTAGCTAATGCAACAGTACAGAAACAGCAAAATAATAATAAATGGATAAGGATGACAAACGATCTGAGTAATGCAAAAATATTGCATGTTTCTGCACATAACACATATCCAAATGCAGGCAAAGTGCATCTAAAACTGGCCTAATGAGAAGAGTCTTTACAGAAATGTAGCACAGGGAAGTCACTGCCTAACACTGACCTAACATCATGCCCAAAACTCAGATGCCCATAACTCATTTTTAAGATCACTGAAAATTTCAGAGTAGAGGCAATGTATAATAATGCTACACATCTCCATGCACTGTGTGGCTCAGTGAGTAGCACTGTGACTCCATACCCTAGGGACTGGGGGTAAAATCCTACCCTTGCAGTCTGTGGAGTCTGCACGTTCTTCATGTGTTTTACAGGTACTCTCATTTCCTCTACAATTCAAAGACACGCAATTAAATGAACTGGCAAGCTCCCTGTGATCTTCACGAGTGGAGGCTCAAAGCGCTTTAAAACCGTTCATCACTTATTTTAAGAACATTGCTTTGATATGTCAGTAAGACCGTACTAACCTTTTCCAAAACCAAACTACTTCCGCCACTTGGAGGTGCGCTCGAAAAATACACGCGACATTCAAGTGCCAGGGGTCTCGGCAAGACTTTCCGAAGTGACAGACGATCTTTCCGCACCGAAAGATATTAAACAAGAAATGCAACAAAGCAGAGCCAAGCCGGCATGCACTGTGTTGAAAGGTTGCACATGAAAGCCTACAAGAAACTCGGGCAGAGCGGCACCTTGTCAGAATGCATTGAAAGCGTGACAGCGAAGGAGATACTCCCCCTGCAAAAATGCATAACAAGAACCAACTCACCTGCCCCCTAAACCGAGAAAAAAGAACCGTATGGCACTTTGCAAAGCAAATTGTTTTTTGCATTTCTCCTACGCCATATAACAACACGGTAAATGTCAGGAACAAGTCAAAATTGCTTTGCCCTGATACCAACACACATAGGATGATAGGGAATTGACGACTTAACATTTGGCGATACGATTAATGCAATTTATTTTTTAGCAATGTCATTTGTTTTAGGTTTCTCGCGGTTGGGTTTCTGTCAGGTACGGGGGATTTTGGGATTTTGATTGGCATTCGATGGACAGCTTCGTCCAATTAGGAAAAGCCGTGCGGTCACGTGTGCCAAACAATTTTACCAGTTGGAAGAAGCGAAATATAGAATGAATGAACTGAATGTAGAGGGACTGCGAGGACATCAGCACGGTAATTAAATAAGCAGATGTGGCATTTAATCGCTAAGTGTGGCTCAAATACGTCAAACGTTTAGGTAGATATTAGCAGTTTCGGGGTCGTATTACGCTGTGCAACTATTTCAGATTTTAGCTCCATAGCTTAAAATAGCCTATAGTAGCTGTAATGTTTTTAGTGTTGTGCTTGGAGGTGCATTCACATAACTTAATATTTCATCTGGTTTATATAAAAAGCACGTTAGGCAGACGTGTGATATTCTGTTCTAGGAATTTTATTGATTAAACCAATGGTTTCCAATAAAAAAAAAAAATCGCGTGAACATTTATGAAGTATTGTAGCCAAGCACCCAGCAACCGTGTTTTGGAATAGTGAACCAAAAGCGTCGAAAGGATGAGGTAGTTCGACCAGCAAAGTTGCCTTCGGCGTTGCGCCGGGGTCGTTTTAGTAGACCGACGTGGGAAATTTGATCAGGCTAAAAGGAGATGTAAACGCTCGCTATCACATTGCACGGGCACAGAGAAATTACGCTTTCTTTAAATATATACAGGTTATTTTTAGTTAAATAATTGTTTCGAATGTGCGCTGGATGTCATTCCAATACGCGTCATTATAAATTGATCATGTATTTCGGTTGGGCAGCCGGAGCAATGCGAATTGTCCATGAGTTTCGTTGTCAATTATTGTCCCAGTTCCCTGCCGGGGTCCCGTCCTGCCCCCGCTCCCCAGTGCCACAGAGTCCGGCGCTGGCTGGCTGTCACTCAGCGACGTGCACACGCGTGCGCGTTCACGGCTCCGCCGGGCTCTCCTGCCAGATGGTGCCCCAAAAAGCGGCGAGCGGCACACGCTGTGACCGTAAAGAAAGTGGCGGCGCAGAAACGGAGCCGAGAGCAGCCTTCCGCTACAAAGGCTGCGGGGTCCGCACCGATAGATCGCAGTAGCCGCGACTCAGTAAGTGGAGGCTCAAAGTGGGCATTTCTGTAAGTTGTGCTTTTTTTTTGTCGGAAATAAAGAATAACGAGGTGGATTCGTTAGTACGCCACGGCGATCTGTGCAGCCGGGGTGGTGCTGACAGAAAGGCTGATGGGCAGGTGAAGCAGGAACGGTAGATTACAGGAGGAAAGAACGTCCGCGGTCCGTTTCGCTTTCGCTGGTATTATTTTATGTAGACGGGAATGCTGGGGGCAGGCGAAAGTAAAGTGTACCGGCTTTTCCGGATCTTGTACCATGTTTGGTTACGGAACGGAAACATTCACCAGGATCGCCGTCCCGGACAGGTTCTGTGTCCCAGGTTAATTGCTTTGAATTGGACGATTGCGTTGTTCGGCCGAAGGGGCAATCGAGGAAGTTTTGTTTTCGCATCGCCGCCGCCTTACTTCCTTTGTGGGGGGGCTTCGAGGCACTTCGCGGAGATCATCATCCGAAGGTACGGCGGATGGTCCCGGTGCGCCCATCGCCCGGTGCCGGCAGGTGCTCCGGAACCCCCCCAACCCCCACCCCCCCGGCTTCGCAAAATAAGTCGACTTATTTCTGCCCCGGTCGGCGAGCGGGCCGTCGCCGGGCTATTGTGGGGATTTTCGCTGATGTTTGAACCCGAAAAAGCGAATGTTATATATAGGCGAATCAACCGGTGAAAGGAGTCGGGTTTTATTTCACACTGAAAACGAACACGGGCAGATAACTAGTAAATTGTCTGATAGAGATTTCCCGAAGACATAAACTAAGCATGTTTCTGGTGGTAACCGCTGCCGCGTTTCTTTCGTTTTGTAATGCCGGTTAATATCTTGGTAATAGTTTATCCTTTTGATGATCTTTTTTTTCTTCTAAGCCGCGCATGGGAAAGTATTCGTAGTGTTCGCGTTAAAAAGGTCATTTCTTGCAAATCAGATGGCAGAAGCGGTTTCAGAATATGCTGGGCGGCGAGGAGCGTTTTGCATGCGTGACTGCGGTCCATAATAAAAGATGTGCGGGCGAAGGTGGGCTGGTCCGCGGGTGAAGGTGGTCAGATCCCCGTACTGACGCAGTCCCGATCACCGCTCAGGTGTTCCACGGCGGCCGGACAAGTCGACTTAAACTTCGATCGTCAAGGCATTTTTATTTCCGCAACGTCATGCACAATGATCTTCTATGAAAGACTTATTGATATTTGCCTGTAATGCTGCCATATATTATCATAGTAAGCATTTTTTATTAATACTTGCACCTTTTTATTCAGTTGTAAAACATTTATTGATGCACGGGTTGATAGAGTGATTTCATTTTATTAGAACAGCTGGAGAAGGTTTTTATTGTGGCTTCTGGTGTGCAAGGTGTGCAGCGATCAGCAGCAGGCTGGGATTGCGTTTCACATCACTGACGGTGTGCAGGCTCCCGGACAGTGGGTTACTCTGCAAAGGCCAGCCTCCCTGGCCATTGACTCTCACTGCTTTGTATGATCTGCTGATGCAATCAGTCAGGGTCTTAAAAAAATAGAGGGATGTGGCTGTTGGGAGAACAGTGTGCCCTGCATTTTTTGATACTCCAGCTGGTTGCATCCCCAATGTACCAAGTGAAGCATCCTGTTGACTTTTCATTTTCAGGGCTGAAAGACATCCAAGAACTCCAAGACAGTATTTAACGGGTGCTGTTTTGTATGTGAGGACCATGATGTAATGTTCCTCCCCCCCCCCCCCCCCCCCCCAAAGCTCTTCAGTTTGGTCTGACTTTTCCTGTCTGGAACTTCCTGAGTCTCTCAGTTGTGAAGCTCCCCTTGTTTTCTTGGTGTGTTTTGCGGGTTCTTGTGGTTTCTGAGAGACACATTTCAAAATCTTCCTGGATTCCTCACCTTGGTGGCATCTGAGAATTGGGGCTTTGAGGCTTTCTAGTCAAGCACAGTTAGAAGGGTAGTCAAGGAACTTGTCAGCCCCGGCTTTAAAGTGTCTGGATATCTACTCCAGGTGCTGTTGCATTATGGGAAGTGTATTAAGGATGCACTGTTTGATAAGCAAGTAACTTTGTGCTTGCTAAGAAGGTATTAAAACCTGTTCCTTAAATAGTGAGACTTTAAGGTGCATTCTTCTCATTGCTAAAAGCCACCTAAAAGTTTAGAAAAAATACCTGATATGGACTGAGACATAAGCTTGTACTTTGTATGAAGAGATGTTAGCAACACACTGTTACCAGGGGAAATGGTCCATTCAGGCATGCTCATGCACTATGAATCTAGAAGTGTATGAAAAGTTTAACCGAAAGTCAACGTTACAGAATTGACTTTCACTTACAGTTGTCACTGTTTAGATGCATTGTGTGCAAAAACACATGGACAAATGTTGAGAACAGTTCACTGTTTCACGAATGAGAACCCACATATGCAAGCTGTGAATGCCTCACTTTTGCACACATTTTCTCAGAGTAGCAATGTATAAGGTAATGAGCTTGCGGGGGTGTATTTGGTATTTTATTTTATTTTTTTTTGGAATAAAAATGAGGATTGGAGCCAAGCATCTCCAGTGGAGCCACGGACCGATTTGCTGGAGCCAGGGACAGAGGCTGCTGTTGCTGACTTCCCCACATTTTCAGGAAGTCAGCAGAATCTCCCCCAAAGCTCTCCAGAAAGACTGCTGTATGACTTACTGCTGTACCCCTTACCTGACCTGGCCAGCAGGTGGGAAGTGCTGCTTATGGACAGTAGGCACGGCCAACAGACGCAGGATAGCAGACACCAGATATTCCCCAGGCCTTTTAGAACCTTATAAGGCATTTTAGATGGGGAACAGGGGGAAAAGGGGAGCCTGTTATTGGCTGGTATGTTACCAGGCGTTCAAATTAAAAATAAAAGGGCTTTGGTGACAGATTGCATTCACAGAAAATTTACACAATGCTGAAACCTGTTTTGAGCATGTGAAGGCCAGACGGACTATTGTTATGAGTATACGGATGACATATTTCATAACCAAGAGACTTGGTGTGCTTGGTGGAAGCAGACTCATTAACCAGCATTAAACATTATTGCAGCCAGATCATTGTCTGGAGAGTGCAGAGTGATCATTTTGTTACTGAAGTTGTATAGTGTGAGTTGTTAATTCAGTGTGCGGCTCATAACCTGCGCCTGTTAAATCCAGCAGTCCATTAGACTCAAATGCATTACAAAATACCATTGTTTCTCTCTAACCTGCTCCTGCTTCTGACAGTGGGCAATGGGTTTAATGTATTTCAGTGCTGCCTCAATTATTTAAACGGTTAAATCTAAGAGGAGTGAATTCTGGTACAGTGATCATGTGGTTTGCTTTCCAGAATCAGGTATAATACATTGAGCAGGTCCCCAGTATGACGGCTTTTGGTGTTGTGGTCTATAAATGTGACTCAGGTGACTTTCCAGGAATCTACATCATTTGATACCCCAGAGTTTCATCTGGAGTTGATTTATGTCACTCAACACTGTGTTAATTTATTTGGAATTATTGTCTTGCTGGGTGACAGCTGGTACTTGCTGGGTCGGTAGCCCCTGGCTTTGCGTGTTTGGGTGGTTTTCCTCTGGGTATTTGGCTCCTCCCACAGCCAAAGGAGATGCAGCTAGGTGATTTGGTGCCTTATGCACTGCACGTAGCATGTGAGTGTATGCACGCTTCAGGTGACTTCTGTCACATGTAGGGTGGATTTTATTTAAAAAACAAAAAGTAATTGCCACATTGTGCGCTCCTGATTTTGGAGTTTGGTTTGTGGCTCTATATATTGGTGTTTAGCGTTTAAGATTTTTAGATGCTTGTTGTAGGAACACATGCATTTAGAGAGGCATTTTGTTTCCGAGTCAAGTCAAGTAGGCTTTTACTGTCGTGCCAGCCATATACAAGTATACCCTGGTATGAGACATTGTTTCCCCAGAACTTCGGTGCAATATAAGACACATGGAGGGGCAGTATGTGCGCAACTATAGGGGTAAACTGTAGGTTAAAAACATGAGAGCAAACACAGGGGGGTTGGAAACAGACCGCACACGACCCAATAGGAGAGTAGTCACATAATATATATCTGAATTGGGTGGATGGAATGATATGTAGACTATCTGTACAAGCGATATGTACAGATAGTCCTTAATCTCTGGCATGGAAAAGTTATTTTTCTCACACGCAAACTAGAGGTCGACCGATATGGGTTTTTCAGTAGCCGATGCCGATATTTTGGAGTCAGGGTCAGCCGATGGCCGATA
>JAODKL010000040.1:30778703-30800894 GCA_026780765.1 Petrocephalus schoutedeni
CCCCCCCCCCCCCCCCCCCCCCCCCCCCGAAGTATGAAGACGGGGTTAGGGATGCCCGGCTCTTGGCACATCCTCACAATAGACTGGCCGTTTTCGCGGATCCTGACCCGCCGCCCACTTCACGTTCCGGCGCGCTTGCGGTGCGCTGTCCTCGGCCCATCGGCTGCTGTCCTCTGGGTGCTGTCCTCTGCCCCTAGCGCAGTGTCCGGGCCAAGAAGGACTCCCGCGTGGTTTCCTTTCTGATCACGTTGCTTGCTTCTCCCACGTCCTCTCTAGGATATCGATGGACTCATCCCTATTGCACCGTTTCCTGTGTAGGAGGGGCTGTGTGGTTCGCGGGTTAGGAGTCCCGGAAAAGTCACCGCTTCAGATCCCATGGCAGAGTATTTATATGACTATTGGACCTTTAAGCGGGGCCCTTGATTCTCAGAACTATTCCCAGAAAAATGGCTAACCCTGGCACTCTGACCCTAAGCTTCACTTTCACCGTTATATGTGTGCGAGTCTCATAGGAGGACTAGGGGGGTATGTGAATACCGGAGACTGCTGCTCCGCATGACTAAAAGGCAGTCGGACTGCCAGCCTCTGTCCTGCAGTAATTCCTAAAGCTGCCTCTTGTAGACCATCAGCCTGGACCCCTGGGTCTCCCGCCTGGGATTTGTAAGACTTGGTGATCGGGTAAGTCAGAATCTCCGGAGATTGTGGGAACCGTGGCCGCGGCTTTTAAACGGCCCCGGAGAGCTCCGTGTCGCTGGTGCTTTGATCTGCGAATTCCGCCTGGGGAGATGGATAGTG
This sequence comes from Petrocephalus schoutedeni, assembly GCA_026780765.1. Classification (NCBI taxonomy): domain Eukaryota; kingdom Metazoa; phylum Chordata; class Actinopteri; order Osteoglossiformes; family Mormyridae; genus Petrocephalus; species Petrocephalus schoutedeni. The sequence goes on from JAODKL010000040.1 coordinate 30,779,499, forward strand.
TCTGGTGGGCCGCAGAGGAGTGTCACGCCGCATGCAGACAGTGCAATAAACGAAGACAGATGCTGGAGTAGCACTGAGGAACACGACCACAACCTAATCCCGCTTGTCTTCGGCTGAGGGATTACTCCGGCCCCGTCTCTCAGCGCCAAGTCGTCCCGGGTCAAGAGTCTGTTTTTGCGTGGAGCCCCAAAATAGCCTGTTTTGGTTGTTAGATAGTTATCCTTACAGAATGAGAAAGCACAGGAATAGAAAAGCTAACCAAGTAACTGAGTTAACTATAGATGGATGCAAGTTTAGATGAGACTATTACAGAAGAACATCAACAATATTCCAGTATTTATAATGCTAATGCATAGTATATCACCATTATTTTTGATGTCTGTGAAAGACAATGCTTCAGTCTGACAGTGTGTCAGAAGTGAATTATTTAGTATTCCTAATATGTCCTGCTGAATAGAACTAGATTCTTTAGCCCGAAGATTTTTACCAGCTGGTGTGACGCTCTGTTAGTGTGCGGGATTCTAGCCAGCCGTGGATCTCAAAGCAGCTGGTATCTCTACAGCCTCTGGGAGTGTGCGGCACAGTGGTTTTTAACAATGTGTGTCGAGACACGTACTTTGGACAGGGCTACCGAGATCACTGCCTGTCCATGTTGTTTGAGTGTGACGGGGATGTTGTGATGTCATCGAGCCTCCTAGTAATCCTAGTAGGCCGTGGTTTGAGTCTGAGCCATACAAGCCTTCCGCTTCGACTCCGTTTTCCCCAGGAAACGGATTTGCGTCAGCCAGGATACCTTGGCTGGTCCCTGCGCCAGCTCCTCCGACGGACCAGTCAGATGCCAGCCAGTCGTCAATGGTGACAGACGCCGGTCTCCTCCAGCTGGCTCGCGGGACCTGGTTGTAATGAAAGTAAGCGACTTGACGGACGGCGCTTGCTGTTTGTCATATTTGGCATTAAACGTTATAGGCTGTGCCCCAGTCCTTCAGGTCTGGTGTCCGAGGAGGGTGCCGTCTGTGACCTTGTGTAGACGGCTGTGACCTTGCACAGCTGCGCCAGTAAGGGAAATATCTGTAAATGGTATGACTTTTATAGGTGCAAAATAAACACTTGAGAAGCTGAGGTTGGTTTCAGAGATACAGTATGAAAATAAAATGGAGATTCCTTGCCCCTGATTGGATCAATGCCAGGTTTTTAGTATGTCATGCTTCTGTTTCACTGCATTTTATTAATCTTATTTATTATTAAGTAATCTTACCCTGTCTGGATCTGGGATTGTATATGTGTATGTTTTCTCTCTGCGTGTTTTGTACTTGATGATCTCTCCAGCAGTAGAGAGCCGTCATTCTGCAAAAGGTTGCAGATGCCTTAAGATCGATGTCGATGAAATATTGATGAGCGATAAATATTAAAACAAACACATAAATATTGATGCTGCACCTGAGAGAAGCGTTTTCTTTACGGCAGGCTGTGGTAAGGGCTGAAGCTGCACTGAGCTGCAGTAAGTGGTGCTTTAAGGTCTCTGCTGACTTTCCTGCTTCCTGGCTCACCTGTGCTTTTCTGGGATCACTCTAGGGTGACAGCCTAGGGGGGTGCGTCGGAAGCACTCATTTTAGTTGGACAAGTTTGATTTGGTTATGAACATATAACGGCGACAGGGTGGCACTCGCTTTGAGCCCGAATACATTCGGTGACTCAAACTTACCTGTTAATTTTCAAATCCAATATTTTGCATATTGTGTGTGTTTGTTTGTGTGTGCGTTTGTTTGTGTGTGCGCGCGTAGGTATGTCATCTGGCCCTAAATCATGTTCCTCTCAAGAAGACACGTGATACCTAGGTGCCTATTTTGGTGCACTCTCTGACACTGAGAGGCAGGTCCTTCACCCACCTGACACCCTTTTTAACCCCTTGGCTTAAGCGTCAGCAGACTTACGCACACACGCGCACGCACGCACCCACACTCCTACTGTACCGGAGACGGCGTAGCAGCCAAGGTCATCCCCTTAATTCGGGGGAGGCGGGAGGCTGCTGGGTGATTTCTAGCGGGAACAGATGGCGCTGTGTGGTCCTGTGACCCAGCAGCTCAAGGCTGAGTTGGCAGTCTGCGGCAGGTGTACAAATTTGCACCAAGTGTCAGGTTTTAATGCTCAGCGCGCCGACTTGTGAAAGCATCTGCGATCACGGTGACCCTGTACTGGATAAGTGGCTGGAAGATGGATAGATGGATGGACGGATGCATAAATTAAGGGATGGTGAGATGTATTAGCCTGATAATCTCAGTCTCATTGGTCAGTTTGAAATATTAATGGATTATAGTTTTCAGTTTAATTAATTGAGTTAACTTTTGAAAGTGATTTATTGTAGTCATTTTTAAGTATGTCCAGACAGGCCCAAAAGTTGCTTAAAGGAACTTTTTATATTTAGATGTTCCGCCACTGGCTCATCCTGAACAGATGTGGGTATCAGAGCTGATTGGGGGATTGGATGTGTCGACACTCCCGCAGAGAGCACAGGCACCGGGGGGGGTCTCGCCAGTTGTGTGCTCAGCCTCAGTGGCGAAAGTGGGCCTAATATGGTCATGCCTGACACCGCCAGGCGGACATGTCAATGCCTCAGTACAGAGCCGATGCATCGCTGTCTTGGAGACGGTCGGTGGCCCTCAGCTCTGTCTCCGGCACCTGGCTCCTGGAGAATCTGGCCCTTCTGAGGCCTCTCCGCTTCACTGGGAAGTCACCACGAGCGGCGTCCTCAGCGACTCTCAAGCAGGACGACGGTGACGGAGCTGGTGGTGTGAAAACCTCCTTAGCCCGCACCCCCGAGCCCTGACTGGGGTGGAGTCCCTACTTGGGTACCATTGCAAAAAGGTAACAAAAGCAATTCGTTTCCTGATAATGCTCTGGGTCCCAGGGGCTGGGAGCCGCTGGCTGTTCTTGCTGACGGAGCTACACGTCGACAGAAAGTTTGGTGGAGCACATCAGCAACTTTGCAGCAGATAAATCATTTAGCATAAATAAATGATTAAGCACATTGATTAATTATGCTACCGCTGCTTACAATATTTCTTAATTAATGTTTTATTTAGCATTAATTTACCTAGAAATAATTTCATTTTTTTCCCATCTTGTTACTAAAATCTTGCCGACAGCTGATGCCACCGCTCTGCGGTCCACATTTTACCGTTGACATTAGTTTGTTCCTTAGCTGCAAGAATTAGACCCACTCCCGTTATATTTACTATTAAATATCTTAAAATGTTTTGTTCTAATTATGTAGGTCATTGTTCCGGTCTCGAAAGCTTAGGACTTTGCGTCATGGCTTATCTTTGTCCACTAATTATCCAAAGTAATGAGTGATCATAGTAGAACAAATGTGTGGAAGGATCGCTTCCCCCACAATGGGCTAATGGATCAGACAAATTATGTCTGAAGTGAATCCAAACATTAGTACCTGCTTATAATTAAAATGGAGTGATTTGATAAATGTAATATATGCCGTGTACACCAGCGGAACAGTTTTTATTGTAATATCACAGACCATTTTTTTTTTTCCTCACTGCCTCTACTTTGCTTTCAAATATAATATAAACCATTGTGTGTTATGAAACCCTGAACCCTGGATAGCTGGGCAAAATATTTCCTGCAGCTTTCAGCCTGTGTCCTGCACAGCAGCATCAGGCTGCCCCCGAAGGCTTCTCCCACCCGGCGTACCCAGGAGGCCACCACCACTGCAGACACGGCCCGCTCTCCTCCTGCGTCAATTACGTCTGTTGAACATGGGTGACTTCTAATAACGCCTCGCCAGGTCGTCCTCGCAGTGGCTCTCAGCGAGCACACAGGGTTAGATCCACGCAGACGGCGTGATGCTGGGCCGGGCTGCCTGCCATTTATCGCGGGGATGATTGAAATACGTAGGCAAGAGTGTTCGAGCAAACGCACTGTGTGTGTTTTTATAGATTCTCGTAAAAAGGCTCCAGACTTGGAGTATTCTCTGTTTATATAAGCACAAATTATCATTTATTGTTCTTGGCTCGCTCAGCGTGTGAGACGGGGAGGCCTGGACTCTGGGAGGCAAGGCATAGTCAGATGGCAGACCCTTTTAGCTACCTGTGCCTAATTTCAAAGCACAGAAAGTGTATCCTTTTAAATGAGCCAGTGCAGACACGGCAAGGTGGGGCCCTAGCTGCAGCCTGCAGTGTTGGGCTTTGGGAGATGTTCTTGCTATATTCCGCTCTCATCAGTAAAAGTCCTGAATGAAAAGCTACAGTCTTACTGATTAACTGGGTTCTGTAGCCTGTGGGGCCAGTTTTCAGAGGCTCCCTATGAGCTTGCATAAAGGTTTTCCAGGAAAGAAGAAGTAAACCGAGACTGGAATCTCTTACCCGCTTGCCAAAGTATTGCTTAATGTCCTCTGCAGCAACTGTTCTGTTCCTCTGCTTCTCCTCTGCTGTCGAATGGAATATCAGGAAGGGCAGGTCACATGATGCTGGTAGGGATGGGCACTGAGAGTACTGAGCATTTGTCAGCTTATTGTGTCGACAGTACTGCATGAAAAGTTTGCCCCTGCATTCAGAAATAGGACAGAGATCTTAACGGATTGCTATACAGATCTGTACCGTAAAACATGCGCATGCACGCGCAGATCTGGCAGGGAGCGCAGATCTGGCAGCCGCAACTACTGATATTGGCGGGGAGAGTTAAAAGGTGGCAAGCGTGGTTGCAACTAGAATCAATGCGGACAGTGCTCGCTGCCGAAAGTGCAACAGGTATTTTGCGTGTAAAGGCTTTGCATTAAAATCATTAAAATCATTTGTTTGTATTACATTTCTATTATAAAATGTTTAAAACATTGCTGTTTTTTTTGTGAAATTTTATTTTGCATTTCACATTTTAATGCAAATTTGTTAAATAATAATGCAGATTTGTTGAATAGTGATTTGTTAAATGAAGCAATGTTAGTTATGTTGTTAATTAGATTTTTTTCTTCAAAACCTACCGATAACAATACCGTTAAAGTACCGGACCGATAAGCAGCCCCGGAAAGAGTAGTAGTACCGTTAAAATCATCGAAATCCTTCAGGCAGAATCTTTCAGTTTAACCGACACTGCTGTGCCTCACACTGCCTCCTTCCCGCGACGAGGCACTCTCTGTCAGGCCCAGATTCTCTCCTGGGCTTCCCAGAATGCACCACAGTCGCCCCCGTTTCTGGGCCATCGCGTGTGCGTAGAGACGGTGGAAATAACCTCGATGGTTTCTATGCCTGCATGTTATGTTTTTGGTGCCAGTTCTGCTTTCCGTTTAGCTTTTTTTCCCCCTCCTTCTTTTGCGGTCACCTTGAATTTGCCCATAGCCTGGGCCTCTGCATCAGTGGAGATTGTGCGATGTTATGCCTGGTATCATAAAGCCTCGCTGAGGATGAGGGAAGTCATGCAACGCAAGCTGCTGGCGGCTAGGTTAGGTTCAGTTGTGTAGAATCTGAGTCTGTATGATTCTTTGGGACAGACTGGTGCTAATTGCTTAGTCACTTTTCAGTAAGGAAAGAGTCTGTCCATTATACTTTATATATATTTACATACATTATATATTAATTTTCCTCTCTTTCTCAGAAACCATTGTTAGAAAGGTTCCAGCTGATGGTAGGTAAAGACTCATTCTTAGCCAGCTGATGTACGATCTGTGGGATTGTGGGTCTCTGGAAGATGTATTGGCGACCTGAATTCAGGCCCTTGTGCGGTGCCTGCAGTGGCAGTCTCTGTATTGCAGTGGGACTGGGGATGCTAGCTGGCTACTCAGGAAGCGAAATCCATCAGTGCTTTGGGAAGGACTACTAGAAAAACTAATAACATTTTAATTGGACCTTAAGGGATGATTTTGAATCTCTGGTAGCACATAAGCCCAGTAGTACAGGGAGTCGGGGGGGATGGATGTCACAGTGAACGATGCCGTTTTGATCCTTTAAGGTTATATGGGGTCTCCTTGTGAGAGAGATGCAAGCCCAATAAGGCAGAAGGGAACACTGAAGTGAGACTCTGCCAGGGACGCGGGTTTAAGTCACTACTGCCACACACCTAATTAGCGCTGGTTTGTAGTAAGAAAATGATTCTGATTTTGGGAAATAGTAGGCCATTGAAAGGATGGAAACAGAGAGCCTGGGGGAATTGCCAGGATGTTTTTTCGAATGCAGTCGGGGTTTCTGGCCCACCCAGCGCGGCGGGTGTACAGTAGCATGTGCCTAGCTCCTGCAATGTGGCTGCATCGTGTGTCTGGGCAATTAAAACCCGTATAATCTTAGTGTAAATGTTCAGAAATCTGCCCTCGCTGAGCTCCAGATGCATTCAATCAAGTGAAAGTCATTAAATTATCATCCCACCGCCTGCTGGCTTGTATACGCCAGTGAGCCTGTAATGGGTAGATATGTGTAGAAATTGCAGGTAAGTGTATTTTACACCTTTCAGCTCCTACTGTAAATGAGAGCAGGAATAAAGGTTGTGTGTCTGGCTTTGTGGATGGAAGCTCCCTGGTCCCTCAGGACCCCAGACTCTCCTGACACAGCATTCTTTGTCCTTTATTGCTGAAGGTGTTTTTAAGTGGATGGAGTCATTCTTCAGGAAAGCAGAGCTGTGTAGAGGACGCTTTCTCCCTGGAGTGCACTTGAGTGCCATGTTTTGGTAGATCTCTGCTGCAGGAGGAGCTCAATTAAGAGTGAGCAGTCCTCCAGACTTCCTGGGAGTGTCAGCTGCATCCTGAACATGTTCTCCCTGCATACTATAGGCACTTTGTTGGGTACGTCTTCCTGCTACTCACAACAGCGACAAACATTAGAAGGGGGTAAGATGCATGATCTGAGTAATTCTGAATGCCGTGCAGTCGTTAGCTCAAGACTAATTGATTCCAGAATCTCAGAAACGTCCATCCTCCTGGGATCCTCACTCCTTACGCTATCTAGAGTTTAGACCGAATGGGTACATGAGGCAAAGAGGAACCAGTCAGGCGCTGTTCTGTGGCTGAAAGCACTTTGTTAATGAGGGAGGTCAGAGGAGAATGGGCAGATTTGTTAAGGCTGACGGCTTGGCCAGAAATGCAAAAATAACACTGGTGTGCAGAAAGTCATCTTTGAATGTGCAAATCTTGAACTGGAGGCAAATGTGTCCAAAGCAGGGATACCCAATAAAATGGCCCCTGCGTGTCTATAGAGGGCGAGTAGGTTGCAGTATATTGTACCGAGTGGTTTGTCTGTGGAATCCGATTATCAAAGATCTTGAAAATGGTCAAATGCTTTGTCGGATTTGACTGCAGACCAATTAAAACTCTGCCATGTCCTCTAGCTTATACATTGGTCCTTGTGGTGTCTCTTGTTTCCTGCACTGTTGGAGTCCGGCTGCGCGTGGATTTTCGGGACTCTGCATTTCCTGTAAGTGATGTCATGGATTGCAGTTATAGTACACTTTTTTTTTCCCCCCCCCCCCCCCCCCCCCCCGTGGTGCTTCGGCTATTGTTCTTATGCTATGGAGAATCGCCTGATATGAAGGCTTTGACGCCCGTCTCATAAAAGTACAAATGTTGATTATTCTCCCCGCTAAAAGGCAAGTGGCACAGAGCTCACCTGGTGGGGAAACAAGATGCGAGGTGCGGCAAAACCCTTTTTATTGAAGAAGTGGGGACAATTCTGCCACTCACAGCAATAAGTGGTGAGAAGGTGAACTTGTTCTAGCTTATATACATGTATTATTTGAGGCTAAATATAATTGAGTTGGGAGGTCCGCAGGTGCACTCAGGCATGTTCATTGTGGGAGAATTGTGTTGCTCTGTCAAAGGGCGCTTGAGATTTGATTCTCCTGCCTTCTCCTCCGTGTCCTTCCTGACGGCTCTGGCTGTGGCTGGGAGGAGGTTGTGGGTGGGCGCGGGAGGTGTCAGGGATGTTGAAAACTGAATCTGAGCTGCTGGACACATCGTCCAGCTCCTTACGATTTCTTAGATGTTGCGTTCCTTGTTTTCTGGTATTTTTGTTTTTACCAGTGTAGCTCTTGCTCCAGGACAGTCGGCGGAGAGCTGGGGAACGGGGACTGATGGGCCTCCTCTGCTTTTCAGTAGGGGGCAGCACTCGGACGCAGCGCCCCCCCGCAGTCTGCCTCTGCGTCCACCGAGGCGAGTCCAGAGGGGAGCACATGAGGAGGGCGAGCCGCGGGACTCGGGCCCTGACACAGACCACAGGCAGCCCCGCGGCCAGAGCCCAGTGTGAGCTGGGAGGCGAGACTGCGGAGGAGCAGACGGCATCTCGGTCACCCGACCTGCAGGCATGGTAACGTGTGGAAGTCGGAGGGTCAGGCCCTGTGTCCTTGGTGTGTTTGAGTGTAAAATGCGAACGCGTATGGATTGTTCTGCGTTCGTGCATGCGTGTGCGTGTGTGCACGCGTGAAGCCTCTCTCTGTCTCTCTCACTCTCTCTCACACACACACACACACACACACACACATGCAGTAGGTGAGGCAGAGCCCAGCTGGCGGTGAAACCCTGTGCCGACTCCCCAAAGGAGGCTTTGCCTCTGATGGATGGTCCTGCCCTCTGAGCTGACAGTGCTCACATGATTAAAGCGGGTGGGGGGGGTGCTCGTCATTAATCTTCTCTAACGAGCACACTTCCCGTGTGCTGCAGACGGGCCGGGCTGACCCTGACTCCCGTACACCGCGCACTCCCTTTTGCGACTTTGCCCATCCATGACACCAGAGCATCCCGATGATTCTAGATGCCCGCATCCCTAAAGTTCTCTACTCACCATCCTGGCCTTGCCCATTTGGCTTTCCGCCTGCATTTTTCCAGTCCGCCACTTTGCACAGAAATCCTCTTCTACTCACCTTTGAGTTTTCCGGCACATTCTAACTAGGCTGACCTTTACTGTTTCGGGCCCCTGCTTTGACTAGACCCTCAGATCTGAGTTCTCAGCCAAAGTGCCCACCTGTACCACATGCTACTGGGCCCCAGACTGTGGGTGAGAACATTGCCCTGCATGCACTCTGTATCCATCCATGCTCCCAAAGGACTCTGCGTCAATGTCCGACTTTCCGCTGCTTGTGTGACTATTGAGTGTGTTGCCCAACTTACACACGTTCGAAAGACCCCATAGTAATCCGGTCATCGTTAGGGTGACCACTATCCTGCGTCATGCAGAAAAACCAGCGGCTGGGGTCAAGGCACCTTCGGCTGGTTACGGATGGTGATGAGTTACATTTACATTTATTTATGTAGCAGCCGATCTTTTCCAAAGCGAATTCAGTTTTCTAATCGGCCTGGAACGTTGCTGGGGAGTTTAACTAGTTAGCTAGCACAGATGCATGCAGGCTAGTGGCCCGGTGGGCCGACTCACGTTTGACTTGCACGTCTGCCTATTAGGCCCCAGCCGCAGTTTCCAGGCTGCCTTGCATCGGATCATTCTTCACTGTAATATGGGCCACTGCGCTTGTCACAGACCGCGTTTATGTGGCAACTGAATGAGTCTCGGTGATGAGGGGAATTTTCAAAGAGTGCGACGTTGTGGGGGGAAAGTGAGGAATGCTGTCGGATAGACATTAGTCTGCCGCGCAGAACGGTACAAAGCGGGGCGTTAATATCCGTTCCATCTATTTTCCATATCCGCTTATCCAGTAAGGGGTCGTGGCGAGGCCGGGCTCACAGCGCGGGCGCACTGCGGGCAGCGCGGGGACGACAGTCCTCCTAACTGCATGATTTCGGACTGTGGGAGGAAGCCGGAGGCTGTGGAGGAAACCTGCTGAGGGAGGGGATGCAGTCTGTGTGTGGGACCGGGGTCCACGCTAAGGCCGCCTCTCTATCCGCCCCCCAACCCAGAGGTCCATCCGGTCTTTTGCCAACGACGACCGCCATGTCATGGCCAAGCACTCGGGCGTCTACCCCTCGTCGGAGGTGCTGGAGGCGGTGCAGGCGCTGGTGTCCACCGTCGAGTGCGCCCTCAAGCAGGTCTCTGACTGGATGGACGACCTGGACCGGGAGGACACCCCGTCCCTAGACTCTGGGGAGGGCAGCACTACGTAAGGCCCTCGTTGGCGGTGTTGGGGACATCCTACCCGTGTCTCCCTTGCTTCAAAGCTGTAATTGGATGGGAAGGAATGAAGTCTGTCAGATGCGCAGTATGGAGTCTCAATAGTATCTGGCCCCACTTGGTCGCAGCGGGTGGATGTAGCATTAAACTCAGAGGAAGAAAAAGCCATTGCTAATCAAGGTGCATGGGTTACCCAATACTAGCTAGGAAGTCTGGCCCCTACCCTATTATATTTTGTTATAAACTGACCTGACTTTGCCGGCCCTCAAGAACTGCTCTGCTGATTTATTCCATTAAGTGCTCTCATGCCTTCTTTGACTGGAGACCAGGTAATTTGAAAGCAATGCAACTGAGAAATATCTGTTGTTCAAACCAAGACCTAATATGGTATTTTGCAGGTAATTTTTAATGCTAGATTGCCGGCATTTCTTTAGTTTTACTATCCATTTTTTTCAGACAATCGTCATTTTTTACAAGGCTATTTCAGCACTGAGAGGAGATTTAATTTTAACTGGACAGCAGTGAATATTGTTTATGGTTGGAGCTCCTGTTGGCTTGCTGTTTTATGGTGTGTCTTGCGACAGGGAGCAGAGCAGCAGGGTTCTCTGCGGTGTGACGCGGGTTGGTCTGCTGGCCAAGGGGCTTCTCATCAAGGACGACATAGACCTGGAGCTGGTGCTGATGTGTCGTCAGAAGCCCACGGAGAGCTTGCTGAGCAGGGTCTCCGACAACTTGCCCCTTCAGATCCAGGTTGGTGTCAGCAAACTTCACGCTGTCTGTGACCTTGGTGCTTCTTAGCATTGTGTGTATGTGTATATATACTTATAAATTCCATGCAGATGGAGCATATTCTTTCTGGAGGCTGGACGTTTGTAAGCCCTGCCATGCATTTCTTTGGCAGAGCCTGACAGAAGACCGGTATGAGGTGGACTGCAGCGTCCCGGAAGCCTGTGTTCGTGTGCACAGGTCCTGGGAACCTCACCTCACCCTGAAGGTCACCCTCACGTCGGCGCAGATGAGAGACAGTCAGCACCAGGATGATGGTACTGCTGGTATCTTCTCTCCGAAGAGGAGAGAGGAGAGAGCTGGATACTAGGATTCTTGAATGTGGAAATCGCATGCTAAAACTGTAATAAATCTGCACACGTTTTTTAAGGAATCCAGCATGAATTGGCAAATACACGCTGCAGTTTCAAAGGCCTTGAGTCATATCGTAAATTTACAAATGCATACAGTGACTCTATAGGCAGAGAAGTACTGTTTAACGACATAAAATACGTAACCTGCCTGGTTTGTGTGGAGCACTAAATGGGTCTGGTGTGGGGAGAGAGTCAGTGGGTGAGCGGCGATTAAGACACTGCAGCAGGAATCTCTCAGCCTGCCCGTCCTGTTTGTCCTCATCCTTCCAGCAGAGAACGTCGAGCTGGAGGATCCGCCTGACCTGCTGGGCCAGCAGAGGTGCCTGCTCGCTCTGGCAGCCCTGCGACACGCCAAATGGTTCCAGGTTGGATGGCTTTTCCCCGCCTCGCCGTGCCCGCGGCCCCCGTCTCACCCGAGGGCCTGTCACCTGGGGCTGAGGGTGCGGCGTGTGCTGTTCAGCTTGCCCCTTTAGCCGTCACCCTCTCGGGGTAGATGGGTTCACAGTATGTGAAAGATTCATCAGCTCCGATTTAAGCTGCTTAACCTCCCATTGACCTTCAGATGTCTTTGAGGAAAGGTGGCATTTGTAGAATTAAAACTTCAAAGATCTAACATTAAATATGTAATTCTTATGTTTTTCACCTTTTGCACTGTTCTTCCCCTCACCTTCAGTTTTCAGCTTACACAAACGGGCCGTTTGTTACAGAGCCCATCGACGCTGTTAGGAAGGTGTTTCACGTGCATTGGTCCAAGTAGACTTCATCTCTCACTTCATTACTGTCCTGCTCTGTCTCGTTTCTCCCTCCCCAGGCCAGAGTCACTGGGCTGCAATCTTGCCTTATTGTGCTCCGGGTTCTCAGAGACCTCTGCAACAGGGTCACCGCCTGGGAGCCCCTGAAAGGATGGGTGGGTGGACCCTGCGTCCTACTGTCTCTGCTGGACGGAGATGCGGGCTCTGTCGCTGGAATGGCCGGAATAAACTGATGGCTCGTTGATTATGTTGCAGCCCCTGGAATTGATCTGCGAGAAAGCCATAGCCACGTGCAGCCGGCCCCTGGGTGCTGGAGAGGCTCTGCGGAGAGTCATGGAGTGCGTGGCCTCCGGAATCCTCCTCCCGGGTATGTCCCGGGATGTGTGACGGCCGCGCATGTGTCTACTGCCTGCAGTGCATTATGGGGGAATTGTAGCACACGTAACCTTTTTCTGGCTGGTGGCCAAAGTAGGCATCATTTGAGACCCATTCGAGTGTCTCTTGAGCTGATCTTCATGATCAACTCTGCATTGATCTTGCATTTCAGGTACAACTTGGCACAGTCAGCTGCCACCAACTACAGTTTGCATCTAGACTAAAATGTATGTGTGTGAGTGTGAGCACAGGCACTGGGTGCTGAGAGCTGTCCTATGGCCTATGAGAGTCAGTGATACTGAGTATCAAACTGGCAGATTAGATATACCAAATATTTGAGGATTAAGATTTCCAAAGCTTGATGTGAATTAGTATTGCTTTGTTGAGGTGTGAGCATTAGATGTTTTAGTGTATGCTAGTGTAGCCCTGGTTAATAATGGCATAGCCTTTTCCTAGTCTGGATGACTGAAGTGATCACTTTAGTTGGTGAGTTTAAAAGGAGTCATCTGTGTATGTTTTGATGGACTTCCAAGGTGGACCGGGACTGCACGACCCCTGCGAGAAGGAACCGACGGACGTGCTGTCAGACTTGACGGCCGAGCAGGCCGAGGCCCTCACCTGCAGCGCCCAGGTGAAGAGTGGCTTCACCGTAACGGCTATGTGCTGTGATTTGGTGTTGCACAACAATGAACTATACCTGGGTTTAGGAGGCACACAGAGTGTGGTGTGGTATTGAATGTTGAATCGACTGCGCAGCCCACTGGAATCTTAAGGTTGTCTTAAGTCAGCAAGATGAAACATCCTCAGTCATGTAAATGAACTTACCAGCAGTACAGCTAAAAGATATGAACAGCAATCAGTATGCGTGGATCCAAGTGACCTTCAGCTGAAGGTGTCGCTAAGTAAGTAAAATTAGAAACACGCAATCACCCCGTGGAGATGCATCTACGCTGCTGCATCCGTGTGAGAGCACCTTCGCTTACTTACCCCCGCCGCACTTCACCTGTATGTTTTCACAGCTGAGATCATATCAGGCAGGGCGGGGCTGCTTGCCAAGTACACTCCGTACGAGCTCCCGGTAATTGTGCGGGGCTGCCTTGTTTACTGCAGGGATCCCATTTCTGCACGGGCCTCCAGCTTTGTTCTTGATTGCACATGTGTTCACAAGAGAAAGGTGTGGTAGCTGTCAGCACCAGTTCCAACAGCAGTCTTTCCCATTTATACTTTCATGCAGCTGCTCAGGAAATACATTTGTCCATCCTACTGGAACAAATCGAGTAAAATACCTTACCTATTTAGAGCAGGGCCCCTCACGGGAGTTCAGTCCGAAGCCTTTGGGAATTCGGGAGCCTCTGGATAATTCCCAGGCTGATTGGCTCAATCTTTGCTAATTCCCAGCATGCCTTGCGACTCCTGGCCTTTGGGCGGATCCACAAGTTGCTGGAGATGGACCCGCTGCCCTCAAACAGACCTTTGCAGAAACACCTGGGTCTGGATAAAGAAGGTGATGTGACCCAGCTCACTATGATAAGGATACAAACGTGTGTGTGTGTGTGTGGGGGGGGGGGTGGTTTGCATAGATCAGATTTGGGGATCAGAGTGAGGTGCATGTAAAACCTGAAGCTACTTTACTTTTGGGGACATTTTTCCCCCATTTTTCCCCAAGGTCCCCATTTGGATAACCTCAATTTGCAATCAAGAGAGTAAAAATGCCTAAAAGTCTTGTATTTGGGCTAGTTAGAGTTAAGGTTAGGCTGGGTTGGGGTTAAGGGTGTCCTGATTGGGATTAGGGTTTTTCCCATGGAAACGAATGGTTTAGATAGGTAGGTAGGTAGGTAGGTAGGTAGGTGTGTGTGTGTGTGTGTGTGTGTGTGTGGGTGGGTGACGTGTATGCACATGTGTGTCTTTCTGCATATGCTTGAGAATGCAAGCACACAAACACCCCCACGGCATCAGTGCAATGTGCCTTTTCCCTCTGTCCAGGACCAGGACTGAAGAGACCCCATGAGGATGGGTCCATGGACGACAGAGACCTGCTGAAGAAGATGAAGTGCAACCTTAGGAAGTGTAAGGAGCTCCGTGGCCTGGAGTAGACTGGTGTGGCTCCTAACCCCAAGCCCGATCATGTGGTCAATGAAGCCCCAGAGATCCAAAACACTGTGATGCTTCATCTATCTCACCTAAAATCTGTCACTTCCGTGGTTCTATATATAAAAATGGCAGCATCCAGCCATCTTCTATCCAATTTTTGTTGCCAGGGTCACAGGATGGTAATAATAATAATAATGTTAATAAATTTTAACTGAGATGTTTTCAGGTAGAGGGTAAGAGGAAAAACAGCCAGGTAGTTAATTTATTCTATTATCCTTGACCCGTATGGGTTTTGGCAAAACATTCTTTGTTTTTTGTGTTACCGTGTCCCAAATCTGTGAACAAAGCACTGCTGCACTAGCATACCTGCAGTTTTTGCCACGTTTCAGTTTGATGCACTGCGCCGTTCCTAGCTTTTCCATTTTTCTGCATCTGCTTTGCATGCTAATTGCTTGCTAGCAATAATATCTGTAATGGCAGATTATTTATTGAGGTGGTTTTTGTGGGTCTCTGGGCGTCACTGGCTTGCCTGGGGTCCGTGGGCAGCCCATGCAGGATGCTTCTGATGAGCTCGGTCTTAATTATGTGCGATGAAGACATTTAGTAAGCAGCAATCTGCCATTATCCTGACACCGGCTTTAATGAGCCTTTTTGTAAAATAGAATTGCTGTAAGGCAGTTTGTCGTAGTCAAGGACTGGAGGAATATGAAGGAAACTCTGTGTTTAACGGGTATTCAGCGAAACCTACTCACTATTGGGTTTGTGTCTCGTCATCCAGTTCTTGACAATAAAGCAATAGACAGCAACCAGCCAATGAACGCCCTCATGCGCCTGAACCAAATTCAGCCTGGCCTGCAGTACAAGCTGCTCTCCCAGTCTGGCCCGGTCCACGCCCCAGTCTTCACCATGTCCGTCGATGTGGACGGCACAGTCTACGAAGCCTCAGGGTCCTCCAAGAAGGTGGCAAAGCTGCGCGTGGCAGTTAAGGTACTCATGCGTTAAACTGGACCTGAAATGTCTCTCGGACCTTCAAATGTCAAAGGGTGAGATTTCATTGTCCTCACTGGTCTTGAGGGCTGTTAGATGCTCATTACAGACTTCAGAATGGTGCTCTGCAGACTGATGCCTCTGGAATATGCATTGACGACAAAATCCAAAGCACACCTTTTAAAAATCAATTTTAGCAAAGATGTAGTAATCTCAGCTCCTGCTCCCTACTGGATTTGGGGCCCATTCGGGTCAGATAGATGCTTTAATTTCCCAGGATTTCCCCCTCTCTTTATAATCCAGCTGTCCTGTATCCAACATGTAGTGCTGGGTGAGACCACAGCAGATGTGTTGTGACCTGATTTCTGTATAGCAGTCCTCAAGCGGCACCCAGCTGTGATAGCACTGAGATGTCTGTGGTTATTTTTATGGTTTTTAAGATAAGGATATAAGACATTTTTCTGAATCGTTTTATATCTATCAAGATATGAATTGAGATGATTTTCACTGGCACGAACCGTTCAGGTCCTGCAGGCAATGGGATACCCGGCCGGCTTTGCTACAGACCTGGACCCCCTGAGTGCCGATGAAAAGTCGGACGGCGAGGGCAAGGCCGACGCCACGTGCCCCTACTCAAGCAATAAGCGCCCTGGTACCATCACGGACAGCTCGAACACGCTGGAGGTGACCGAACACAGCCCCCGCTGGGGATAAGCAGCCGGCGTCATGCACGCGTGAACTTCAGCAACACAGCGCTCCTGACCGCCCGCTCAGCTTTGCATTAAGTCCCCGTGAGGCGTGCCCGAATCTCGCGGATCGACTGGGGGAATGCAAATGCTTTATTACCGGTTTTTGTTCTGTGGGATTTTTTTTATTTGCATAGATATAATCCAGGAATTAGACCGACTTTGACTGTGTGAATTGTATATACATTTCCAGCCGTACCTAGGGGAGCTTAATCTTCAGACAAACGGCAGTTCTGGCTCACAGGCCCCCACAGTCGCTCCGAATGAGAACGACATTGTTGATGAAACCAGTACATAGAGGGCCAATTATTTTGTCGCTCCTTTGCATCAGGAACTTAATGGAAGTTCTTTTTGCACATCATTTTTTTTTTCCAACTATGCAATTGACTACTACTGTGTTGGGTAAACAGGCTATTGAAACGACAGTTATGGTCTGCGTAGTGATTTTATTGCAAGAAATATGGGAAAGCAAAGTTTATGATTTTTTTTCCCTTGCAGGCTGGCATTATGTAATATTAAGGGGTGCCTTTGCACACAATTTTGATGTTTTCATCTCTGTGTTAAGTGTGTTAAGTACCCGTCTTTGGTAGCTGTTCTGACAGCCCTAGCTCCTCTCATCCTCTAAATCCTTCTCCAGAAGCACAGTGAACTGTACTGCTTGTACACCGGGTCGCGGGTCATCCTCAATGCACACGCCTGCCCTGTCGCCGGTAGGTCCGATCTCAGGGTCCCATCCTGACATCCAGCGGGAAAAACCCCATCATGGAGCTCAACGAGAAGCGTCGGGGGCTGAAGTACGACTTGATATCGGAGAGCGGTGGCAGCCATGATAAGCGCTTTGTCATGGAGGTGAGTCTCACTAAGTTGGGCAGTGTGGACACCTTCCCTGCAGTGTGGACACCTTCCCTGCAGTGTGGACAAGTAACTGCTGCATACTCTGCACCTATATACACAGTGCCTTGCAAAAATAATGAACTCCCCCTTAAAATGATCAGATTTGCCCGAATTACAAATTACACTTATTCGTCCTGAAACTCAGTCTCTCACAATAAAATTTCAAAGTCTAAATCAATTATTTGTCAGCAAATCTTTTAAAGCAAATCAAAAACTCAGAAATGCGGCTCGCATAAGTACTTAACCCCAGCACTTTAGTATTTGCTGTAATAACAGCTTTAAGTATTTTGGGGTAAATCAGCTACCTGCTGACTTGCTCCAGGCCCTTTGGGTTGGTTGGATATCACTTGTTGACTGCAATTTTGAATGAAAGCCACAGGTTTTCTAAGGGATTTAGACCTGGACTTTAACTGGCCCCTTCAGAACATTCAACAATTTGTAATCACTCTCTGTATTTCTCTGGCTTTGTGCTTAGGATCATTGTCCTGCTGAAAGATTAACTTTTTCCCAAGCTTCAGTTTTTTTGCAGATTGAAGCAGGTTTCCTTGTAATATCTCCCTTCCCTTCGATTTTGACAAATTGCTCAGTTCCGGAAGATGGAAAGCATCCCGCAGCATGATGTTGCCACCAGCACACCTCAGTGCAGGGATGGTGTTCATTGAGGCATGGCCCGTAATGGGTTTGCCTGACACATAGTAGTTAGAATATTGGCCAAAAATCTCTGTCTTGGGCTCATCATTCCATGAAATCTTGCCCGATATTTGAGCTGGGTCATTCTCATGCTTTTTGGTACACTCTAAATGTGCTTTCACGTACTGTAGCACTTCTGACTGAGGTGTTCATTTTAGCCACCCTCCCACACAGTATACAGTATGCTCTGACTGGTGACCATTGGCCTCATTTTGGCTTCCCCAGTCTCCACTTTGTGCCGTTGCTGAGTTTTGAGGGATGGCACTTTTGATGCAACATTGCTTGGATGTCCAACCTCATGGATATTTTTTGTACCATATTCAAAATGTATGCAGTTCAATTATTTTATCTCTAACGTTCTTATAATGCTCAGGTCTTGAGTGTTTTCACTCCTTTCCTTTACACGGACAGTGTAGCCAATGATCGTGACTGTTGTATCCCTGGCAAGGCCTCATTTTCCATCTGTATCTTTACTTGTTCGTCTGGAGCTTCCAGAGCGATGAAGACATTTAGTAAGCAGCAATCTGCCATTATCCCGACACTGGCTTTAATGAGCCTTTTTGTAAAATAGAATTGCTGAAAGGCAGTTTGTTGTAGTCAAGGACTGGAGGAATATGAAGGAGCTGAATACTTATGTGAGCCGCAATTTTCAGTTTTTCGTTTTCTATAAAGAAATTTGCTGGCAAATAATTGATTGTGACTAATTGATTGTGACTCTGTATTGGGACGCCTGCCTTTACGCACACATTAACTTTAATGACATCCCATTCTTAATACGTAGGCTTTATTATGGAGTTGGCCCACCCTTTGCAGCTATAATGGCTTCACCTCTTTTGGGAAGGCTTTCCACAAGGTTTAGGAGTGTATTTATGGGAATTTTTGACCATTCTTCCAGGAGAGCATTTGTGAGGTCAGGCACTGATGTTGGACGAGAAGGCCTGGCTCGCAGTCTCTGCTCTAATTCATCCCAAAGGTGTTGTATCGGGTTGAGGTCAGGGCTCTGTGCAGGCCAGTCAAGTTCCTCCACACCAAACTCGCTCATCCATGTCTTTATAGACCTTGCTTTGTGCACTGGTGCACAGTCATGTTGGAACAGGAAGGGGCCATCCCCAAACTGTTCCCACAAAGTTGGGAGCATGAAATTGTCCAGAATGGCTTGGTATGTTGAAGCATTAAGAATTCCTTTCACTGGAACTAAGGGGCAAAGCTCAACCCCTGAAAAACAACCCCACACCATAATCCCCCCTCCACTAACATTTACACTTGGCACAATGCAGTCAGGCAAGTATCATTCTCCTGGCAACGGGCAAACCTAGACTCATCCCTCAGATTGCCAGACAGAGATGCGTGATTCAACACTCCAGAGGACACGTCTCCACTGCTCTAGAGTCCAGTGGTGGTGTGCTTTACACCACTGCATCCGACACTTTGCATTGCACTTGGTGATGTAAGGCTTGGATGCAGCTGCTCAGCCATGGAAACCCATTCCATGAAGCTCTCTACTCACTGTTCTCAAGTTAATCTGACGGCCACACGAAGTTTGGCGACTTCTGCACACTGGGCACCTCAGCATGCGCTGTTCCCTCTCTGTGATTTTACGTGACCTACCATTTCGTGGCTGCGTTGCTGTTGTTCCCATTTGCTTCCACTTTGTTATAATACCACTGACAGTTGACCGTGGAATATTTGGTAGTGAGGAAATTTCATGAATAGGATGCCACCTGTGCAATTCAAACATGGTACCATGCTTGAATTCACTGAGCTTTTGAAAACAACCTATTGTTTTACAAATGTTTGTAGAAGCAGTCTGCATGCCTAGGTGCTTGAATTTATACATCTCTGGCCAAGTGATTGGAACACCTCAATTCAATGATTTGGAGGGGTGTCCCAATACTAGTATACTAATATAGTGTATGTTATATAGAAGATTAGGAAGGCTACATATGCATAGGTGTGTATGTTAGTGTGTTAGTGCCTGTCGGCTCAGTTTACACTCTGCTTTTGGTACCCTGCCCCCCCCCCCGGCCCAGGTGGAGGTGGACGGGCAGAAGTTCAGAGGAGCTGGGCCCAACAAGAAGGTGGCAAAGGCCAGTGCTGCCCTGGCCGCCCTGGAGAAGCTCTTCTCGGGGCCCAACGCGCTCGCCAGCAGGAAGAAGAAGCTGCTCCCACAGGTGTGTCATTCGCTAACCCCCCCCCCCCCAAAGGAAGGCAGTCTGGACATCAGAGTCATGGATTGTTATGCTTTTCAATGTAGCTCTTTATTAACTTAATTACCTGTGTGGAAAGTGAACTCACTTTGTTTCCCAGCTGTCAGTCAGGTTCTAATTAATATCTATATCAAATCCTTTGGGGGTGTGCTTCAGGACCAAAGTTGGCCACTTAAGCATTAAAGGAGATTCTCAGTTGAATGTACTGTTTAATGAACAGGAATAGATGACTGTATTCTAGATTCTAGTCTAGATTGTGTTACAACCTTTAACCTGTGTTCTGGTCAGCATTCATTTCTCAGAGGCTACTACACGTACAGGCAAGGAACGTGTCCTGTTGCTGTGTGATTGGGCATTACCATAATTCTATGCAGAAGTCGAACCGCTAAGATCCTCCAGTGAAGGAATATTCATAAGCACCTGTCTTCTGTGAACACTGGCCTACGTGAACGGGGGTAGCGTCCTGTCCAAGAGCGTTAAGCTGAACACGGAGCCTTTGCTGCAGATGCCCCCGGTGCTCGGCTGACCCGTCACACGTTTGGGGTGTGTGTGTCGCCCTAGGCGAAAGGGAGCCCCGTTTCCACAATAATGTCTGCTGCTGCCCAAGCGAGCCGGGGCCAGGCGAGGGGGGCGCTAACGAGAGGCGCCTTGCTGAGCACGGCTACGACCCCGGGATACATCGCGGCAGGTACGTCTGCGCGCGTTCCACTGAGTACATCGCGTAGCTGCAGGGAGGTGCTTTTAGGTTCGGGTCCCAGGGGGAAGCCGGCTTTTACAGAAAGGTAGCTTAATTAGCAAGAAATTTAAGGCAGTCTTTCTCAATGCACTCCTCGGGGACCCCACGCACAGTCCGTGTTTTTGCTCCCTCCCAGCTTGGGAGCAAAAATGTGGACTATCTGGCAGGGAGCTTGGAGGGAGCAAAAACATGGACTCGGGTCCCCGAGGATTGGATTGGGAAACACTGATATAAGACATCGTGTGTAAGTTAGAGCAGCGGTAAGATGTCCCCCTGTGTGCCCACAGCCTACGGAGCTCCGTACGGATACAGCAGTGCCCCTGCAGTGGCAGCCCCTGCATATGGTAAGTACACACCCTGCTTTCCTAGCAGCGTTTCCCAATCCGGCCCTCGGGGACCCGCAGACGGTCCACGTTTTTGCTTCCTCCCAGCTCCCAGTAGGACTGTCTGCCATTGAAACACTGCCCTACGGGTCCATCCATGTTCAGCCGCACAAACTAGGGGGAAAAAAAAAAACCGTCCCAGAAGCAACGTGGACTTTCCGCCCATTTCTGTGCTAGGATTTAATTTTAAAGAGGCAAAATTCCACTGCGGTTCTGCTGGCTGGTTTGTGAGGCACATTTTGTAATCTGCTTGTTAGTCGTATCGATAGCTGTCGTTGAGTGTAAGGTACATATCGGAGCACTGCAGTTTGCAGATAATCGCCCTGTCCCTCTCATTCTCCTCACCCGCC
>JAODKL010000040.1:30812480-30827182 GCA_026780765.1 Petrocephalus schoutedeni
GTAAAAATAGTTCTAGATGAAACAAATTAATTTTCTAACCTGCAGGAAGGGGCATGTTACCATCTCACATGCACCGCAAGGATTTAATGAAGTACTTTCAAAGGATAAAAATGTATGCAAACACAAGCCAGAAAGACCACGAGCCCCAATCTCCTGCTGCTCTCTCTTTCTGCTTCACTCTGATACATGCACATATTTACATGTACCATGTCACCTTCATACTGCTATAGCGTAAAACTATTCTGGATTAATTCTGTCTTTCCTGCTCCGGGATATACATGAGCCAGCTTAACTGCCCACTGTTGTCTTGCTGATAAATAGATCCCTCTGACCTCCAGGATCAGAGCGGTGCTGTACTGCCTTCCAAGATGAAGGCGAGTCACAGTTCACATCATTAGGTTTCTGTTTTCTTTTTTTCCAGCAGGCAAAACACATTGCTAATGCTGGCATGATTACTGCTGTGAAATTAATACTTGAGCTGAGAAATTGCACGGCGGCCCAGAAGCCTAGTTGAGCGCTCCACACTGCTACGGGATTAGAAAGGGCTCAGGCAGAATCTGCCGAGGGCCTAGGAGCACAGGTGCGGGTAACCTGCACAGGGCGTTCAGCTCAGAGCCGCAAACGCAGATCATTCACTGCCTTGGGATCAGAGCAGAGGTGCTGAAGACGGAACGATTCAGTTCTGCCAGGGCATGCTGTTGCCATGTTAAAGTTTACCCTCAGTGGAAGTCGTGGAAAGTGAGCATCCAGAACCCGGACCAGTAAGCACCTAGAAATCCTCCCTAAATGTGAAACTGAACGTAAATTATTCAAACTATTTTTACAATGCTTTCTGACATCTGAATACAAAGCAACCTACGACGGGTCCAAAAATACTAACGAGAAGTAAATATTTAAAAGGGTTCTTCCAAATTCATGACTTACTGAAGAAAGATTAAGAAAAACATGGCTGATTCATTAATCCCATTTCTCATACTGCTGTGGAGGATTGCCAACTCAGCTGTTAAGCAGTCTTTAACTGCGCTTTATTTCATGCCGTGAGTATTAACTAATAGGAATATATGAAAGTGAATGTACTACATAGTACCTTCACTTATCATGATAAGCTTAACATCATATCTTATTTAATTTATTGTCTGTACTCTAAGTCAAGTGTCTCTTATGACTAAAAACAGAAAGGAGGCTTTTTTAGAACTAAAATATGTAACAGCCATTCAAGGTAAAGCCTCCCTACAGCAGACACAATTAGCCTACTGTGTGCCAGATCCGGCACGGGGAACCAATCAGACCCTCATCTTGACGTCATCGTCACATGTGATTGGCTGCATACTTGCACGAACTCACATGAGATTGGCTGCACACTATTACCAGAATTTTTGGTCCTTCATCAAAGTGCACTCGCTGTCCCCCTGGACAGGAGGTCCATCTTATTGAGCCTGAGGGATTATGACGTAAATTCTGCGCTAACTCAAAGAGATGCACAAACAGTGGTGGTACAAGCGGGACGGGGGGGGGGGGGGGGGGGGGTTCGCAGGAAGGCCGCTTGCTGTCTGTTTCCTTTCGGATCTTTTTCACACTTCCGTTCAGTGAATTGACTCTGCTTGGAATCGCTCCCTGTTTCATTAAACAGAAAGACGCCATGAGCTCGAAGTAATA
The DNA here is from genome assembly GCA_026780765.1 of Petrocephalus schoutedeni. NCBI lineage: Eukaryota > Metazoa > Chordata > Actinopteri > Osteoglossiformes > Mormyridae > Petrocephalus > Petrocephalus schoutedeni. The sequence continues at coordinate 30,814,137 of JAODKL010000040.1, forward strand.
AACTAGATCGGGATGAGCCAGCTGTGACTTTTCCGTGATGAATTATCTCCAGAAGAGCTGCGAAATGAGATCTGGAGCCCTGGAAGTCTCATCTTTGAGTTGTGGTCTAATTATAACTTTGAGAAATAGAACAGGGTGGGGGGGGGGAAACAGTCATGCTACAGTTTTGCCTCCCCCCTGGGACTCTCTCAGCATGTTGAGGCGATGCTTTTCCCTGGAGGCACGGAGGCACTGCCTGCCTCTGACTGTGCAGTCTGGCTGTCCCTGTCTTAGCTGGTGTCCGTCAGTGAGCCATATCACATGCAGGCTCTCCCCCTACAGAAACACAGCGGCCCTGTTATCACTCAACATTCAATTCCTGCTCATATTGCTGGATTTTTCAAATGTAAACTAAGGTCGAGGTCTATCTTTTTATCTTATATTATTACTTTTCCTTATCTTTTTCTGAATATTTTGTATATTTTATATTTTGCACAGCTGCTCGGAGTGATCGGGGCTACATTCCACTACATGTTGTATGTGTACAACTGTGTATGTGACTTGAACTGTGTATGTGACTTGAACTGTGTATGTGACTTGAACTGTGTATGTGAATCTTGAACTGTGTACATGAATCTTGAACTGTGTATGTGACTTGAACTGTGTATGTGAATCTTGAACTGTGTATGTGACTTAAACTGTGTATGTGAATCTTGAACTGAATCTTGAATGTTACAGGTAAGTTGCACCAGTCCTCTCATTATACTTCGTTGTTTTAGCTAATAAATTGTCTTGGTGTTTTCTTCCCTCTATCCACCCTCTGTAAACCCTTATCCCATTCAGGGTCTTGTTATCGATTCTGGAAGCATCCATCCTGACGTGAGATTAATCAGACAGCAGTGCTGTGAAGCACGAGGGAAGCCAGCGTGACGTGTGGTTGCAAATGTACTTAAACCAAATCCATATTCTCCCGCTGCTAAGGAGCTTGAAACCAAACCAATGGCCATCTCTATCTCGAGAGCTATTACCATAGGAACATTTATCTTTTTCGGTATCCTTCTTGATGAATGTGTGCTCTAGCTGTGATGTTCTTGACAGAATCACCATTATTTGATGTGATGTATATCAGTGGATATGATGCTTGTCCAACAGTGTCCCTGGAGCAATTATGAGTTAAGGGCTTTGCTCGAGGACCCAATGGTAGCATCATTCTGCCAACCATAAGGTCTGAACCAGTGACTTTCAGATGGTGGGTACAGAGTCCTATCCGAAAGGGCCACACACCACCCATCTATAGATTATCCACAAATGTTTTTGGCACATAATGACACAAGAGTGACGTTTGACAGTCACGTTGTCCGAAGGTTCACTGGGCGACACCCCGCTAGCCCAGCAACACCCAGGAACAGACCAGCGAATATCCTCAACCTATAAACATCCCAGCCAAAGGTTCCAGGCAAAGTGAGAATACCATGTGCTATTTGTCTTCTTCTTTGCCTAAAACAAGACACTTCTGTTGGGGGTTGACTTCTCACATGGCTGCCAGTTTGCTGGATTCACTAGAAACCTGATACCTGGATGGAGTGCTGCAAGCTTAAATAGTTAAGCTTCTCAGTCATTTTTATGGATCTTACACTTGGCACATTTTCTCAGTGCTGATTAAATTCCAATTTGAAATACTTTCCCTAAATTCCAACTTAAGAAATGCAAGCTAATCGGCCCTTAATGTGGGTATTGTTTTTTAACATTTAGCTCAGAAAGGCAAGCATTGCACCCCAACGACATTAAACGTTTAATATATTTTTAGTTACATATAGCTTTTATATGAAATACGGAAACTAACTCTATAGCAATAAGCTTTCAGGTCATTCAGGGCAATTTATTTACACTGATGTGATTTTTTGGAAGTAAAACACTTGATTGCCGTACCACTCTGGGTTATTCTTGGAATTTGCCCAAAACTCTAATAGAGGACACTAACAGAATTTTTCTCACCAGAAATAAACGGGACTGAGCTCAAGTTCCGTCTCAGTAATGCATCGGCCCCTAGGCAGATGTGCATCAGTACAGCTCAGCAAGTGTCATGCATGGTGCCTGTTTCAGCATAGAAGGGTGGTGTTTTTTTATGATAAGTCGCATGATACAGTCTCAGTTTAAAAGTGTTTCAAACAACATGTTCTGAAGGAGGCCTTCAGGCTGGGCTTAGTGTCAGGAAAGTCTGATGCTATTCAGGTCAGAGCTATTCTACAACTGCAGGGAACTAAAGATAAGTCAGGGCTGCGCTTTTTAGCTGATGAACTGTTTTCAAGTGTCACATTCTCATGTGCACCTCGACATTCTGGCATTCTTCTGCAGAAGCAGCAGGGCTCTGAGCCACTGTGTTGGTAGAGGGTGACCTGAGAGGCTTGGCTGGGGAGGGGGGCACCCATGTAAGCGTTCTCTGGCTTGTCCTCTCTAAGAAAGGAAAAGCAAACACGCACGTTTGTATTTGTATCTTTGTAGGGACCGTCCATTCATTTCTATGGGAAAAACCCTAATCCCAACAATGACAACCTTAACCCCCACCCAGCCCCAACCTTAACCGTAGGTAAATATACAGTAAGTCTCCTTTAGTGTTTTGATCGCAGTCACAGATTTTTATAAAATCAAGTTTCCCTTTGTGGGGCCTGAAAAAATGATCCTTACAATAGCAGGTTTATTTCACATTGTGGAGACACACACACACACAATATAAATAATTACAGGAAATATAGTATCAATCATCAAATTGAAAGTTTTGTGTTTTATAATTATTATATGTGCCTTTGTGTTTAAGTTGCATAAAATATATTGAGAAGATTCAAGTCTTTCTTTGCTCTTATTGTACTTTATTGGTTTTGTATTTTATTGGATTGAGGGTGTATGTGCTATTCTCTTAACAAAAAGAAAAACCCAGGGCTTACACATGAAACTAATGATTGGCATGAAACTAGCCTTCTGGATAACTCTGGCATATTAAGATTAATATTGTTTGCCTTAATTGACTTTTATTGCTATTTTGCTATTTTTATTAATATGCATTGTCCCTGTCAAATTAACCAACAAGCAAACAAAGATGCCAGTGAACAATAATTCTTCATGCCGTTTCAAACTCGTAGGAGGTCCCTGGGGAGGTATTCTCCGGCTCTGAATACTCCTCCACTCTTCGTCGGCTCGGGGTCTGTAGGTGCAGCTTGTGGCCACTCAGGTGCTCTTAAACAAAATCTACACCAGATTCAAGAATACAATTCATATCCTGTGCCGACAATGAGTTGGGGAGCACAGGTGGAGCAGAGAGAGGGTGGCATCCGCGAGAGCAGTGCTCTGGCCTGGCAGGGGCCGCCCCGGAGGCAGCCAGGTAAGGCTAGCTCCCAGGGGAAGGCTCCTCCATGCTTGGGATTTTTCCTCATTAACGGTAAAATGCAGGCTACTCGAATTCCACTGAGCAAACAGCTGGGGAACATGCTCCTGCCTGGCCAAGCCGGCATTCTCCGGCTCCGCTTCTGAGCCCCCCTCTGTCAACAACTGGACAGTAACATAAAAAAAGCAAAACTTTGCAAGATAATTGTTTCCATTTGTTACAGGCAGGATCATGTGCATTTCATCAGCTGTTGTAACTTACTGGTGGATGGAAGCACTGTTTTTAATTCATTCCAATATCAGTGGTACCAGTGCACTGCGGCGCTGGGGGGCGGGGGGGAGGGGTGGTGGGGTTCCTCCAACCCAGGGGACACACTGTTCCAGTACAAACATACAGGCTCCCAAGAACCCACTCCTGTCAGGTTCGGGCCCTAATATGGCACTGCGTCGCGGGTCAGCGGCAAAGCCGGGCTCCCCTGGGTCTCGAAAAGGCTCTCCGCTCCTGTCCGAGTCTGACAACAGCGCGATTTTCCCACAGGAAGAGAAAAAGCCCAGTGTGCTCACTGGGGCGGCCCATCACAGATCGCGCTGCTGGGAACCCAGTGGGCCCCCAGTGCCAGACACCGCTCACTGCATTTAAGGAAAACAGAAGAAAGACTATGCCATTACAGTACAGCATTTATTTGCTCATGTGACACTTATATTAAAGTGACTTTGCATAGCTCACAATTATACCCCCTTATTCAGGGCATACCAATGGATATTATGCCCCAGAGCGACTTGCCCCAGGATCTACACAGCACCAGCTCTCTGTCATCACAGAACCCAATACAGCTCCTTGGAGATGGACTAACAGAGTGCTTATCCCGAAGAGGATAGCCAGACACTTTCAGCCCCTATTTATCTGTTTATAAATTCCATCCATTCAAGATTTTGAACGATAACGGCAACAAATGAGATATTGGCGGAATTGTGATGTTTACTATAGACGAGTTGCGTTGTGTCCAGTGAGCGTGATTTCAGATCTCTCCCTAAGCACACGATGATCTTACAATGGAAGCTTGCAGTTTCAGTGTCACACAGAGGTTTTTTGTCTTTTGAAACATTCGATACCCTTTGAAAATGGAGACTGGAGTCTATACAGGGATCGAGTTGTTTTCCAACTTCTTGGGATCTTAACCAAACTGAATTTAGGATTTTCAAAAAACTTACAAGAATGATGGGGAACTGGATTCTGCTCTCACAGTGCTCCTCAAAGCAACATATAAATCATCTCAACGTGCTTTAAGTTGCTACAATGCCCTGGTTTATTTACTGTGTGTAATATTAAGATCTCATTACACAGTTATTCCATGCTCCCATAATGAAACATTTACATAGTATTTATAAGTGCTTTGCTTTATCTTCCATTTAGTTATTAGTCCTCAGTATATAAATTTGTGTAATGCATTCTCAGCAACCTCACTAGTCTTTTGAAAATCTGCTGTGTGTAGTAGACACTTAAAAATGTGCCTAATCAAGTAGCTGTTCCCCATTTAAAGTCATTACTAAAAATGAAAATCAGCTGAAAGGTACTCCATAGTATCCATGGCAAGATCTGTAGAAACATGCTTTTGGGAATTATTCCCATTCAGATGTATTCCAAAAATAAAGCAGCACTCGAGCGTTTTGCTCTTACTATGCCGAAATCTATCACAGAAATCTCGAGGGCTGCCAGTTTTCATACTTATTACATAAAAGTTATCTGTTTTCACAAAACTCGCCCTCTGTTGTAATTCCACTTTGGTCGCACCCCTCCTCCGGCCAAAGAACTCCTTATTGTTGTCCTTTCCCGGGGGATTCCTCCAGACCCCTCCACTACTCGCTTGCCACTCCATCCGACTTCGACCGGAACCTGGGCTGATGAGAAATTCAGTGACGACGGAGCCCGACTGCGCCAAAGACACACAGCCAGACTCGCCGTAAGTAACGGCTTCACCGAACACAGAACTCGTCAACCCGTGAAATGGTTCTGGAGGCAGGTGCTTAAAGTTTGTGTAATTGGGCGTGCCTAATAAAGCGAGCCTTATGTTACAATGCCTCCATATCTCTCCATTGTTGTCTATGGGAGACGTCAAAGTCAATAACAGAATAGTCTAATATATGGTTTGTCGGGAACAATTCAGGTCCAATGAAGCTAATTGGTTCCTTGTGATCCAGCTCATAATTCAAAGTGCAGAAATAAACACATTAATCTGCATTTAAAAAATATCACAGAAAAATATATATTATACATTATGCAAGTAACAGGTTTATTTTTGCCTCCATCAGGACATTGATGTTTTGCTTTTCAGTGCGGTTCTCATCCTCTGAGATGTGTGTTGGTAAACAGTGGCAGAAACTTCAGGACAGAAACATATTTCAGGTTCCTCATCAGCAAACAACTTGTAAGCGAGGCCTACACTGACACATTATATTTCATCACAAATACAATTTCAGTTTTTGGAAGCCAAGTATTACTAAAAATAAATGATTTTTTTTTGCCAAGTAGAGTAACACTGAAAAAAAACCTGTATGTGATCTGTCTTTAAAAAAAATGTCCTAAAAAAGGTGGCACATACCTGTTTAATCTTCAGATGTGAACCAGTCCGGAAATGAGTGATCTGATGTATATATTAGACTTGCTGTGGACTGCAGACTTTCTCAGCCCCAACACACACTCCTAGAATATATACTTCTTTGCATGTTGATGACTTCTTTAGCCTAGAAGTCTGTGACTTTTGCAAAGTCCCTGCTCTTCACTTACAGGCCATGCTTAGCACATCAGGGGCCTTGTGACTGTCCAAGTTTCTCTGTCTATGTCTGTTTGTGTGTGAGCATATCTGTGTATTTTTAATTATGAGCAATATTATACAAAGTTCCCACAAGCCTGACCCCAAAAAAGTGCTTAGAAGATGGAGGGATTATATAGAGTTCAGCACTTTAATGTAAACAGTCCATCCATCCATTTTCTGAAACCACTTATCTGGTTCATGTTCATGGGAGGGGGGGGGGGTAATAACCCAGGACAGGGGGCCAGCCCACTGCAGGGCACACTCACACCAATGGACAATATGGGAACGCCAATTAGCCACAGCATGTTTTTAGACTGTAGGGGGGAAACCGGAGTACCTGAAGGAAACCCCACAGAGAGAACATGCAAATTCCACACACATGGAACCCGGGCGGAGACTCAAAGCCCAGTCCCAGAGGTGTAAGGCAACAGTGCTAACCACTATGCCACCCCATGTAAACAGTCAACCCAACAAATTGTTAAAAAGATTTAAGATCACGTGGTTCTCATGTTACCCTGGACCTATTTCAGTGTGTAGTAGCCAAAGTGAGCCGCAGTATGTGCCATAAAAAACTATTTTAAAAAGACCAAATATGTTTAAATTAAGGAGAGGTTGCTTAATATAAGCAAATTACCTCAAAAAGCAGCAATAAAATCTAAATCTAGTTATAATTTTAAACAAGGAAATATGTAATAAAACTGAGTGCTTGTCTTAAACAGGCATCCAAAGCGTACATGTAAGTAAAGCAAAGTTATTAAAAAGTGATTTATTGCCCAAATACAAGATTATTATAGCTTTGTTTTCATTTCATTAAGTGTTCAGCCACTCCAAAGTATGGAGTTTTTAATAACTTTAATACAATAAACATCTCAGAAATTAACAAACGTCTCTGTCTGATTGTTTTGTGCTGCTAATTGTTCATGCACGGTATGAGATGAACATTAGTTAAGCTCTGCCGTTTAAAAGCAACAGAGATTAATGGGCTTTTATTCTGAAACACAGCAATACAACAACTAGCCCACCCAGAAGATGTTGGCTCACAGAAAGGGAATGACAATAAAATGTGTGAACCTCCTTAAGCCGGCCACTCCTAGGCGTTCACACTCACAGCCGTGCGCTCTCCCTCACGCGGCGGGAAGCTCCGCTATCACAGCACCAGAAGACGGGATGCCGCGTCTCCGTGCCTCGCTTCCCATGTGATCGGATGTGTCTGCCATCAGGGAAAGATACTCGCGAGATACAAATTATGGCACGATAGCTTTTTTCTGTGCTTTTTACTTCACAAAGCAGCACCCTGAAAGTACGACAACAAAAACACTGCTAAACAATTATGCTTTAAAAAAAAAAAAAGTCACTCTCACTTGTCTCACAAATCACATCTGCACCAGCGGGCTGTAAATCAAGTCCTCGTCCCGGAGATGACATTGTTTATTTTCCGTCGCTCTCAAAACAAGAGCCGTTTCCTTATTCCTCTCCTTTTCGGTCACCTGACCTCATCGCTCCCAAAGCCGCGAGCAGAGAGCCCAGCCGGCTGCCAAAACTCACGCAGCGGTCTACCTCCGCTCACGGGACGCCTTGCCGAAAATCACCGACGGGGAAACACGGGGGGGGGGGGGAGGGGCCTGAGCGCACCTCCAGTAGGGCTGGCTGCCGGCTGGTCCTAAGCGTGGCAGGTGGCACGCGTGGCACAGGTGCCCGGGGGCTCCTTCCTCTCGGCGTGCCGCGTGCACGGGGCACAGAGCACCGCCGACAGCCGGCACAGGCCCCGGCGGAAGACACTGTTGGAGAGGCTGTAGATGAGGCAGTTGCAGAAGCTGTTGCTGATGGCCAGCCAGGTGGTGAGGAAGGAGACCACTGGGTTGCTGTAGATCCCGGAGCTCTCCAGCAGGAAGTACAGGATGTAGGGCAGCCAGAGGATGTAGAAGACGCTGGTGATGCGGAAGAGCACCATAGCGTAGCGCCGGTCCGGGCAGGCCTGGCCGTCGCCGGTGGCGCAGTCCTGCGGGCCAAAGCGCATGCGTCTCTCCGCTATGTCGCGGGTGTGCTGCTGGCAGATGCGGAAGATGTTGCCGTAGGTGAAGCAGACGGTGATGGCGGCCGGCGCATACAGCAGCGCCACGATGGAGGAAGTGTAGTGCGCGTTGGTCTGCCACGACTCGGCGCACCACCGGAAGATGTCGCCGTGGTAGCCCGGCTTGCCCTGGCCGAAGAAGGAAGGCAGGAAGACGAGGCCGGAGTAAATCCACACGACGGCGATGCAGCCGCGCAGCCGGCACGGCGTCACCAGTGTGGGGTAGGACAGGGGCCGGGTGATGGCGATGTAGCGGTCCACGCTGATGCAGGCCAGCGACGCCATGGAAACGCTCTTCAGCACCGACACCAGGTAGCCGAATATCTTGCAGGTGATCTCCTCGCTCTGGCTGCCCAGGTAGTGCAGCAGTGACAGGGAGGGCACCACGCAGCTCACGCCCACCAGCAGGTCGGCGTAGGCCATGGTCTGGATGAAGCAGCTGGTGGTGTGGTGGTTGAGGAGGGGAGCGCAGTGGAAGACGAAGATGACCACCAGGTTGCCGGCGATGATGAGCACGGTCAGGAAGAGGATGACGGCCAGCTCCAGCACGCAGGTGTTGAGGTCCGGCAGGTATCCCACGCCCAGGAGGCAGAAACAGGGCTCGCTCTGGTTAGCAGCAGAGGAGGAGTTCATTTTTGGACACGTTGTCAGTCCTGCATGGCTGCAAACCCACACTGGCCGTCCCTCTCCCTCCGTCTGCTTGAACCCGTCCTCCAAAAAGCTTGTCTATTTATTGCCCCAGCTACCCCTATCGTGATGCCCCAGTCTCTGCTCTATAAGAGGCCTGTGCCGGAGTGCCATGGGCAGCCTTCCATGCTGGAGGCTTGGGAAAGAACTCCTAAAGGGCAAGTGAAAGGTGCCTTCTGGACCCGGAGAGAGGGGGACAGATGTTTGGCTCCAGTTCTCCCAACCTTCTCTTCAGCACTCAGCTCCGGAGGGTGGGCTGGGGGGCCCCTTTAAAAAGCGCTCCTGGACGACGTCGCACCTACACTCCAGTCCGGGGGAACGAGCCGGAGCCAGAGATCCCATAGCACAAACTGAAGAGGGCAGAACACAGACACACAGCTTGTCCTCCACGACAGCAGAGACCCAGCACTGTGAGAGAAACTGGCCATATGAAGAAGTCGGCGCGTCGCAGCAGAGGAGCAGAGGTTTGTCGGGGGTAAAAAGCTGCCGCGGTCCCACAGGCTCTGGGGTATAAGAGCAGCCAGCAGCTCGGCTCAAATGTCTCTCACAACACTGTGTCCCTGATGTAGTGTGTCTCCTGCTTGCCCTCTCTCTCTCTCTCTCTTGCTCTCTGTCTGCCTGCTGCAGCACCATTGGTGGAAGCTCCTCCCCCCCTCCTCTCCAGCCAATGAGTGACTCGAGGAAAGACCACATTCCCCGCCCCCCCCCCCCACCCCCATACACCCTACCAGCCCGGGCTGAAGGGGAGTATACAAACTGATTTAAAATTCTTTATTAAGTACAGGGTATATGTGTAAGCGAAAGATACCTTGTAGACTCTGGTTTCTCCGCTGGTATGTGTTGCGTACATGTGCTTGTGGGTATTATATGTCCACCTGTGGGCTCAGGCATGTGTGTCCCAGTTTCGCCTCTTCTTGCACCTGCTCCCCATCAGTATTCATGGGCGGTTCTCATGAATGCCGGACTCGGCCGCCGGCGAAAGGCTCCTCGGCCGAGGCGGGAGATGCAGGCCTCCGCGCTCCGCCTGCCACGGGTCACGACTTTTCCAGGACGTGCCCGAGAGGTGGAGCGAAAAGCGACGGAGCTTTAGCACACGCCTGCCGTATTCCTAACAGTACATGTCTAATCAGGCATATATTCGCTGTGTCACAGACACAGGGGCACACAGATCTGCCACCAGCACCCACTGGGTGCTTCCTGACACCTCCCAGTCATTAGCGAGGAGGGTCGCACTACAAGCACCCAGCTGGGTCTTTATTGAATCTGACTGTTTGCCTATTGTGAGACAATGGGAAAGGGGCTTTGCAGGTCGATCCTTCCCCCAGCAACCCAGACACCGTCTGACTTCATTCCTCCCACGGGGGCCGGTCCTGTCGACGTCTTGGCTACTGCACTGGAGAGCATTCCAGTGCTGCAGCACCTTCAGTGTCCCTGTCACTGCGGTACCATTTTCATTTAACATGGAGGTCTGAGATCTACTCTAAGGATTTAGCCTTCAGATCACAATACGACTGAAAAGCATTGGCTTATTCTACCCCCTTTTTGGTGGTTATGATGTGGGCCTGGCAGGGATGGACAAGCAAAGCATTGTGGGAGTGGTTTGTTTTTCTTTGACGCCCAATATGTGTGCGTGTGCATGTGTGTGTGTGTGTGTGGGGGGGGGGGGGTCTCGGTCCAGGCAGCACCTCCCCTCACACTGTGTTTATTTATAGTCAGGGGTCGACAGCGGCACATCTGCTGGAGGTATGAACCCCACATGGGCTGACCTGCAAGTGAAGGTGCAGGCCCCCTGTTACCATAGAAACCTGCAATTCCCTAGGCAAACACGGCAGCTACCCTCCATCTCCACAGCAGCAGGGAATCTCTTATCCTATACCCCCAGGTCTTCTATCCCTGAAACCATTCTGCGCCAACTGTACACTCAAAGTTTATGGGAAGAAGCCTTTATTGCTACAGACAGTAAAAAAAAATATACCAAAAGCACCACGGATGGCTCAATACCACATAACCTCACAGAAAAGCTGAACATGGGGCCCCCCAGAGATGTGTGGTGAGCCCCCTTCTCAACTCCCGCTACACTGCGGACTGCATGGCCAGATACCCCACTAACTCCATTGTGAAGTTTGCCGACGACACAGTGGTGGTGGGACTCATCTCCAGGAATGACGAAAGGGCCTACGGGGGTGAGGTGGAGCGCCTAGTGAAGTGATGTGAGGCAAATCACCTCTCCATGAACATCAACAAAACAAAAGAGATGGTGATTGACTTCAGGAGACAAAGAGGGGCGCTAACTCACACTCCAATACAGATCAATGGAACCCCTGTGGAGAGAGTCAGCAGCTTCAAATACCTTGGTGTCCACATCAGTGAGGACTTCACTTGGAGCACACACACAGACTTCCTCATCACTAAAGGCAGACAGCACCTCTATCACCTGAGCAGTGAGACTCCTCAACCACAGCACATAATGGACAAGGACACACACACGGTCCTATACTATCCATATGATGCACTTACAGTGAGAGCTATACCTTATACCTTCACAGTGCAATCTGTATATAGTGCAATTTATATTTACACTTCACAGTGCAATGTTATGTATACTTATGTGTATTATATATATTTATATACATTTTATCTTTCTGTGATGTTGGTATTTCTTTTGTATGTATAGCACAGCTGGGGGTACTTTTTAACAGAAAAAGCATTTCACTGTATGTTGTAGCAGCTATAACTACATGTGACAAATAAAGAATCTTGAATCTCGAGAAAGTACTATGGTCCAGTACTAAGGTTGATCAGCTGGTCCTGCTGCATGCTGGCTAAATCCTGCTAAATTGAATTCAGGTGGGAACGGAAACCCAGAGAGGGTAATTGATGGAGACTAAAGCTCAAAGGATCTGTGACCGTAGGGATGGTCGGGCTGGCTCAGCGCTGAGGATTGTGAAGATCTGGGACCCCCGCTATTTCTGTCTCAGCACAAAGAGCTGCCTGCAGAGCTTTCTCTCTAATATTCCCCATCCTCTTGCCCCCCCCCAACACTCCCAAAAAAGACAAAAGAAAAACAGTGTCTTTGGTTTTTGAGGCACAAGACAACAGACGCTGCTTGGGATTGTCACTCCTATGGCTGAAGTGCAGAAATCTCATAGCTACGGCTACAGGATGAAACAGCATGGTGATCACCAATAAAAGGAGCTCTCATAATTACCTTTCATATTCACATGACTGCTTTTTAGCAGCTTAATAAATAATAGAGCAGCTACACAAAGCTATTGACAGGCCCTTGACTACAAGCAGAGCCGTATCATTCCCTTGACAGTGACCACAATGTTGCATGCAGAGCCCCTTTCAAAGAGAAGGTTCTGGTAATGTGATGCTACGTCGATCGCCCATGGCGGAGTGCTGACCATCCGCCCACGCCGCTAGCGCTCGCCATTAAGCCTCAGGGGATGCAACTTGACGCGTCATCTGGGGCAAGACATTCCACATTTGCGGTCAAAGCCTTTGAGCTCTAGCAAAAATTCCTGCAGAAGCCTTTGACAATGATGCTTAACGCAGGGGAAAAGATATTCTATCTGGAAATATTTTTTACTTCTTTAATGCAGGGAAATTGTGTGACTCCTGGCCATCAGAGCACAGATATTCAGTCCCCACAGATATTCAGTCCCTTCTGCACTGGTAGAGATCTGGTAGAGCTTTCGCCCGTTTCATCTAGACAGGGTCGCCTATCCCAATCCGCTCTCTGCTTCACCGGCTCCCCAGAATAAGGCAGAATTGTGGATTCCAATATGAGAGTGTCAGGCTCCTGATAAGCTGGATTGTATGAAGCCAGACGTCTGCAATACCAGAAATATCCCCGGCGGTCTTATCACCGCAGCACAGCGCCCCCCCCCCCCAAGAGGAGCAGAGAAGAGAGAGAATCCCCACAAAAATAACATCACAACACGGGAGCTTCAAGTCTGGGACAATGCCGGGATGGGGGGTGTGTGTGTGTGTGTGTGGGGGGGGGGGGGTGCCTTTTAATACTTCAAGCTGTGAAGAATCACAAAATAAGTGTGACAAATTGTTTCACAGAAAAAAAACAGATTGCAGACACATTCGCTGGAATTTCCTGATTG
>JAODKL010000040.1:30827325-30872162 GCA_026780765.1 Petrocephalus schoutedeni
TGTTTCCCCCCCCCCCCCCCCCCCCGCAAATTTCTGAATGGTGACCCCTCCCGGACCCCACGCTCTGAGGCTTTTTTGTGTAATCCCCTCTTTTTTGGATGATAGAATAACTCATCCCGTCCACTGATGTATTTTACGTACTTGAAAGGTGCATTTAGCATGAATTACCTGTCAGAATGGATGGTCCTCAGAACAGCCACTCTGTGCTTAATAGGATAACAGTGAAGATATTAAGAGCAGTTTCACTCATGAGTTAGCCATAGATTAGGTTACATACATAAAATACAAACAGCATCTTATTATTCTACATCTTTGGATGAATGACAATTACTATGTAGCACATGCTTTTACCTTAAGCAGCATGCGACTGAATGCTATTTGCGGGTTCGGGACCTTGCTCAGTGGCCCAATGGAGAAATCACTCTGCCCACCATGGAATTTGATCCAGTGACCTTCTGGTCACAAGCACAGCATCCTAACCCACATTTACCCTCTGAACCCCCACTGGGGACGTGGGGAGGGGGAGGCCAGCTGGATACTAATCCAGGGCACACAGCTGGTTTACACCTGGACAGGACGCCAGTCCATCGCAGGGCGATAGGACCACAATCATACTCTATGGCCAATTTGGAGACACCGGCTAGTCTGACAGTAAGCCTTTGATCTGTCTGAGCAACATGGGGAGAACGTGCAAACCCCATGCACAGCTGTGATGGGACTCAAAACAATGCTGCTTAAATTGCTCCATAAATGCAAGATGGTGAAATCAAAATTAAATGTTTACTTTTTCTAGATGATGTATAAAGGTACACAGCTTCTAAACTACACCAATATCATTGCAGTATTGAATATGAACATGAAAATATATGGAACAATACTCTACAGCTCATTCAAAGTCAATGGTTAATAACCGGGTCTGTCAGCTTACCATATAGTTTTTTAAGAAACCAGATAAATGACACCAGACAGTGACATGGAGAGAAGGACTTCTGAGCTTCATGCCTCTGGCTAAAATGTCTATGGAGTGTTTCCCAACCCAATCCTTGGGGACCCCACAGACAGTCCACATTTTTGCTTCCTCACAGCTCTCTGGGACCCACAGACAGTCCACATTTTTGCTTCCTCACAGCTCTCTGGGACCCACAGACAGTCGACATTGTTGCTTCCTCACAGCTCTCTGGGACCCACAGACGGTCCACAGTTTTGCTTCCTCGCCGGCTCTCGGGGCCACACAGACTGTCCACAGTTTTGCTCCCTACCAGCTCTCGATAAACATGGACTACCTGCGGGTCCCCAAGGACCACATTGCGAAACACTCCTCTAATGTGTCTGCAGAGAGTCTTCAAGGGGTCCAGGAGAGGTTGTAGTGTCAGGAGACCCTTCGAAGGGACCCCCCCCATAGCCAAGTGGTTGCAGGATGAGTTTATTTAAACAGACCGGGTGGAGGGTTTTGGGTGGGGTGGTGTTTCATCTTGTAGCCACCTGGGACCCTGCTACCCCAGGATGTGGATTTTACAACACGGTCGTTGCTATGGCACCCCCCTCCCCCCCACCAAGAAAAAAAAAATAACACCTTAGACATATTGTTAAGTGAATAAACCGGCCTCATGCATAGACTGGTTTATATGACTCTGAAAACTCTGACCCGTGCAGACCTCCCCTGGACCACCAGCATAGGCAGGTGGGTCTGAGCTTGTACACAGCTCTCTGAGGGCTCTGTGGTGCTGAAACAACACTGAGCAGTGAGTGCTGGATAGCAACAGTATCCCCCAAGGCAACAAGGCAGCACATGGTCCATCAAACCATTCTGACTGAAGACTCATCTTTTCCTAGTCAAGACCTGAACTTTTCTGTGTGATACAACATGGTCAACATGGTCACTATCATGAACAGGCGTCTCTGGGCTGGTTTGAAAGACTAATAGAGCACTTTGTTACTACTAAACCCATCCAAACATTGATCTTCTAACAGCGTATCCTGATCACAGTGGCAGTGGGCCTGGAGTATGTTCCAGGTAGCATAGGGTTGGAGTACATTTGCTGGACGGATGGTGGTGCCACTGGTGCTACTACAAGTTATGCAATAGCAATTATTGATATAGACATAAGTTTATAGAATATATATAGATATACAGACACACAGAGCACACAAGCTGCAAATAGGTGTATGTGAAGCTGAAGGGGAACTGATATTTGTCAAATGCAGAATGCTGTTATGTTCGGGCAAATCCCAAAAGAACTGTTCTTAAAAGTCATTGTAACACATTCATAAAGCATTATAAACATATAAATTTTTAAAGTATCTATTAAAAAGGCATAACACATTATGTCATATTTCATATGCGTTATGAATGCTGTATGAAGGTCTCATCTATAATCACTATAAATCTTTCTGTGGTGATTAAAGCGCCAAAAAAAAATACAGATGGTCCTCAAGTCACGATGGCTCGACTCATGAGTTTTTGATCTGAGGACGAGGACAGTGATACGACAAAATTGTAAAAGTATTTGAAGTTTTGCGCAGCAGGCAAATGTAGCTGTGTATGCAGTTCGATACGTTGGGACCCTGCCGGGAAGCACGCATCTCCCACGGTGTGAGATGCCACACTCTTGCCAGCGATCGACACAGTTCAGTTATCTTGTACCTTTTAAAAATTCAACAGCAAAGTCTCTTACCAGAAATCATGACCCAATTTTCTCCACAGTAGCTCCGTTAAGACCCATAAATTCCTCTACTAACCTGATAGTTCTTTAAATGCTCTTAGGTTGCACTTACTGGCCCTTGAATAGTCTTACTAGGTTCTTACTTTGTTAATAGTTATACTATAGTTATATAATTATACTATATACTATATGTAGTTGTGTAACAGTTGTGTAGTTCCAGCTTCAAATCTGCTTACACCTGCATCTGGCCATTCATTGGAAGCTCAGTCTAACTGCACTTATGTCTAGTCAACTCCTTAATAGTACGTATGTTTGTAATGTGCTGTTTGCCTCAGTCCTATGTTGCTTTGGACAAAAGCACCTACTAATTAAGTAAAATGTAAAAGCAGGAACTGAGCTGGTAATAATGAATTGTAAAATTCGGAATTCTAAAATAAGACGGTGAGGCAGCTCCTGGCAGAATGTTTCCCAGTGGTTGCATCATTCTGGGCGTGGCCTAGGGGTAGAGTCTGAGGTCCCTGACCAAGGTGCCATCTGATAACTGCTGGTCAACATCTGTGACCGTCTCCCCCTCAGAATTTCTCCGTATGTGTGTCGGGCGGGCAGCAGAGCTATACCTGACATCTCTGAAGGCCTCCCAGGTCCCAGAAGAACTCTGGTGGCTTCTTTCCTCCATGCAAAACTCCAGCTGATGCATCTCCAACCACATGGGCCGGCAGGCCGGCCTGAAGTGCCATTGTTTCTTCCGCGGCTTGCATGACAGCAGTGGCTTACTGAATGCACTTCACACAGTGCTCTAGCAAACAGCAGTAAGAGACTTGGCACTCGTTACAGTATCTTGTCTGAGTGTGTGTCGCGAAAACACTGTCATAAGTGTGTATGAATCGACTAGGACTCGGAGAGACTGCAGCTCATATCTTTATCAACCCCTTCCACTGTCATTTCCCAACAAAAAATACCATCAAATATTTCACAGCCCTGTCCTTAATAATATAAACAGCATTCCAGCATTCTGGGAAATGGCCAGCAGCGAGCAAGGGCGCTTGGCTATGGCTGCTGAGCGCTGACAAGCGAGGGATCCAGAAGAAGGATCACACAAGCCGGCCCGGCGACCTCTCGGGGGCACGAGCTGTCATTGGGTCACGCTCGGCTCTCCGTCATCCAGGCCGACAGGGTGGGGTGGCACCACTTCTCAGGAAATTGCTGTGAGGACCCGGCACGTCGTCCCCACATTGCCTTCCACGGAAGAACAGACACACGCCACCGTGTGGAAAACGGGCCAAGCGCCCTTCACCCCCCCCCCCCCATAAGGAGGACGGACCATTTACCCTCTGAACCATCAGAAGATGATGAATTGATGATGCTCGCTGTATGATGAAGAAGTATGCGTATCTGTGCAGATCCTCCAGCTTTCCCGCACCAAAGCTAAGGGCACCAGGCCTCTTAATGAGAAAAGCACTTTTTTAAGCCCTAATTAACATTTTGAAAATGCGTTTGTTTTACTTCATTTACAGACAACATTCATTTTGGGTGTTTGTGCCCAACATATTTTCAGTTAGTGTAGGAGAACTCTCTATTATTTGTATTATATTCCAGGATTTCATTATTTGGCATTCATGAAAAAGGCATGTGGTCTGTTAACAGCTGTAGGTGAAGCTCACTGAGATGCAGGTGCCTTATCCAAAAATGTCCCCTTTGCTCAGTTTCGGCCTTGTGTTCAGAGTCAGCACTTTTTGTGTGACCCCGCGGATGATGGCACCCAGAAATGCCAAAGTTGCATGCAATGAAAAACTCATTTACAGTACTTAAAATTTTACAAATACCCACGCCTTTGAGTCGAACCCAAACACAACCATGTAAAGCACGCACCACAATGCAAAATTAAGCTGCATATTTGCTTTATGCCAGATTCCCATGTTGTCACGCAACTGTAGCAACTTTCCCTGGACCGGGGTCATGGAACGGGGCCAGCGAGCGGAATCACAGGGTTCCAGCGAAGCGCGTTCGAGTGCGCCACGTGCTTTGCACTTTAGCCATGTCGCCAGACCTGCTCTGAGAATTAAATGCTAATTTAAATATGCATGCAAGTACTGACAAGGTTTTTGCGTAGCTGTCATAGTCGCATTTTATCGTCACGATGCGACAAGCTTTTTGTAGGACGTGCATAAAGGCGACTTGCGTCCTGCACTGCAAAGCGAAATGACGATGGTTCTAACGAGGCCGTGCCGCGTATGATGAAAGCAAGGGCAGCAGCTGCATTCTCCAAATAAAACAAGCCTGTTCGAGCCCTAACCCTAACCCTAGCTCTCCCATTGCTTTATTTCCCAACAACGATCTTCGCTGAATCACGTTTTTGTTTTTGAGAGGTAATTAAGGTAGACAATGAGTGACTAAGCAGAGCCCCAGGTCCGATGAGTGCCTCACCTGCACTCCCAGACGCATTTAGCTGATAGCTATAATGGCCCGGAGGACCTTTTGTCACACAAGCACGCATGCATGGCTGTGAACCGAGCGTCACTCTATCAAAACAGGGTGAGGCGTCAGAGAGGTAATGAAGTGTGGAAACCCCCCCCCCCCCCCCCCCAGCATGCAGGAAGTGGGGGCAGAGGCAGCTGGAAGGGATGAGCTATTCTTAGAATGGCTTTAATTAAATTCCAAGGCTTTTTTTTTTAATTTATCTCAAGGTTCTGATTAGGAACAATGAAGAGAGTAATAAGTGAGGCGAACTGAAATGTGAATTTAATAACACGGCTCTCTGGATTTAGCTACCCTCACTTCACTCACCAGTTACTTTTAGTTCAAAGAGAACGTACGCAAATTTGTTGTGCAGGAGTATATATGTTCGCTCATGTGCAAGTATGGGCATGTGGGTCATAAGTACAGGGCCAATTTCCACCCCAGTTACAGTCAATAGGGAGAACTACCCAAGGAGTAGGTCATTATCAACAGGCTCTGAACAGCACACCCAAAGAGAAACAACAAGGTTAGGTGAGGGCAAGGCAGGCCAGACACGCCCCAGACCTGCTCTTTAGACCTCAGCAATAGCACAGGGGTGATGGGGACACCAGCATTACCGCTGCTGCAATTCCCCCCGAATCCACATGGCGTCCCGTGGACACTGCCACTGCCAGACCCCGGCAAGCCAGAGCAGGACATGGAGAGCGTCTGTACGTTCCCTACTCTTCCATATAAGGTGAAGAGGACTGTAGGCTTCTCAGTGGAGGGCAGTATCTCGATATGCTTTAGGCATAAGGTCAGGGAGAAACAGGCAAGGAGCAAGGCCTCTGCCGGTAAGTGATAGCTGACAAACACACAAACAGGCACATGTGCACACCTGCCTTTTTTACAACAGGGCCTGTTATCGCTCCTCTCATAAGGCTTTCTGTTTGAGCTTTAAATAAAGCTGGGGGGATTGGGTGGGGTATGTATCCTGAAACTCAGGGGGCAAGCGAACCAAAGACAGCCCACTGCAGGCACCAAAGGTTCCCACGACTCCCAGCCCAGATATTAGCTTATAATAGACTGAAATGTTTCTCAGGAATAGCTCAATTGTGCTCAAGGTTTAAAATTGGGTTCATATATTTTTTTTACAGTCAGCAGAGCTGGCTTAGGCAAACAAACATCAGTGAACTAGAGTGTGTGTGTGTGTGTGTGTGTGTCTGGCTAGCATGCTTGCAAATGAAAAAAGAGAACTCGGCTGAAGAAGCCTTTCTCAGAGGCTGCAAATTATAATGAAAATATGGCGAGAATATTGAGTTTGATTAATTAGATCCAAAGATAGTGTCAGCAGGGCTGGAATGGCCTGACGGTGGGCAGGACCATGTGACATGGAACAGGACCATGTGACACGGGACAGGCCAGGAAGCAAAGTCTTTATTTGGCAAAAATAGTGCCAATTTTTGAGTTAATGGGATTATGTAGAGAGGGGATGGACAGTGCAAAGCAAACCCAGAGAGAGAGAAAATTGCTGTTTAGGTGGGGGGATGAAGAAGATCCCAAATGAGGCGGCACATAAAAAACCACAAATTCACAGTGAATTCAATCATGATGCTGTGGCTGCATGGAGGTCAATGGAGGCCCAAAAAAACCGAAAACACCACTCTCTAAACATTTTAAGGAATGAGAGGAAAGGTGAGGATCATCACCACAGACAGCCTTGCTTACTTGATTCTCCTGATTCACCTTCCGGAGATTCCCACGTCCCCTATAGTTAGATAAATATAAAATAGCCACAAATAGCTTTAGGTTATAGGTCTCTATGATATTACTGCATTTCAATGATTTTGTTGTTCCGCTGTTGCCAGGAAAAACTGTCACTTGACAAGACTCACAAGACATTTAACTCCCTGTCTGGAGGTCTAGGCGAGTTTGATATGGGGATACACACACACACACACACACACATATATATATATATATATATATATATATATATATGATTCTCCATGCTCATATCCTTGGGTTATTCATACATTTTGTTCTTTTCCTGTAGCACTTGTCTATTTCTGGGTCACAGGGGTCCGGAACCCTCGGTTTACACCAGTAATAATTTCTGCAAAAAAAGAATCCCCGCTTCCTTTATTTATGACAGACCTTCAGCTTGATCTTTTCCGTGTGGATTTCGGCAGGAAGAGTACGGGGACACTTTGGACCATTACGATAAGACATCGACAGGTAAAGTTACAACTCGCCAATCAGGTCACTGAGATCCAGAAGATGCACGTCACCGACCTCGAAACCTTTGCCTACAGTCAGCAAGAGATTAAGAAATAAAGTGTATAGTGTTTCATTGGACATAAATCATTTATTAATCATTCTTCTAATTTGGGCGATGACACTAAGAGCTGCCCTTGAGCAAAGATTATAGATAAATGGCAAGGAAGACAAATTGCTCAGTGGACTGCGGAAGCCAAGCTCCCAAATTGGGATGCGGTTTATACTGGCCGCTTACACGAGAGGACCAGCAACATTACCAAGGACTCTACCCACCCAGGTCACAAACTGTGTGTCCCCTTCTCATCAGGCAAAAGATACAAGAACACCAGGACACATACCAACAGCCTCTGTCACACCCCCTCTCCCACACAACCACACACAGGGGTGCTGTAAAAATGGGGGAGGGACTTACAGTAGGACGATTCCAAGGGCCTCTGACTGACAGGGGCCCTAGAAAATTTGTAGCATTGCTGGACTGTTCTGGGTTGGGGGCCCAATATGATATGGTTTCATGGGGCCCAAAATCTAGTGGCCCCCTGCACACGCACCCTTTACATGCATACCCATAGCTGCCTGACCCCCCCTCACCCACCCACCTTCCCCCAAACGGCTGCTAATGTACTGATCTCTTTATAACTAGGACTGTGAATACAAATATTGTAATATTGTAAAGTGTGCAGCAAATGTTTACACTGCATACCTGCTTACACTGTTTACCTGTTTTACACTGCGCAAATACAATTATTATAATGTATACAGTACCTGTTTACACCGCATACCCGCTTACCAGTTCTACACTGCAATTATTATGTTTGCAATACCTGTTTACGATGCACAACTTTTCTTTTCTTATATTCTACATATATTATATACTATCTTATATTCTATATTCTCGTAATTCTATTTTGAATTTTAGATTTTAGATTCTTTATTGCTGTTTCTCTGAGAGCTAGCAAACAAAGTCTCGTTGTATAACTACAATGACGATAAAGTCTTATTTTATGTACCTAAATGCAGTAAGGAATAAGCATGAGGTATAAGGTCGTAATAATTCTTTGAATTTGGAGACAGCCCTGAGATGGTGCATTATGACCTGCTGTATCCCATCAGAACGTTATAGTAAGCTCCCCATTACCACCTGATGCACAGATCCAAGGCAGATACTCAGCGGGTTTGGAGCCTGTGCCTGAGATTGGAAGGTCGCTGGTACTAATCACAGGCTTGTTGGTGATTTTACCATTGGTTCCTTAACCCCCAACTGCCCCAGGGATCAGATCCTGCTTTCTCTGCTGCATAAATAAGACATAAATGCGTACAGGCATGACCATCTTCCCATTCATGTGTGGATGAAGCTCTAAGCATTGGCTGGCCCTGTCTGCAGACCCAGCACTGTCACACGCCACGATCCCGGTCTCCATCTCTAAGGCGGCCACTTCCCCACACTGCCGCGTCTCAGCCATAATAAGACTGATTAATTATATTTCCTCCGGGCGAGGGAATCAAGCATTGTTCTGAGAGCAAAAGAAGTAGAATAGCTGTTTCTTGGCGCACATTAGCCGCGCTTTTGTGATTGGGCTAATGTCGAAGCCCCCCCCCCCGCCACTGCCCACGCTCATGTTATGATGGATTCGCCAAACCGAGGAAGTGACGCTGCTCTTGAAAACAGCTCCTTATGAATGAGGAGGAACGCGGAGCACGGCGCAGACTGACAAATGGGAGGACGGCTGCCCAACTCCGCTCTGAGGAGCGATCCCCCGGCCTGGTTTTTATCCAGCTCCATTCAGCGTGGGACCTACATGGGAAACAACATCTAAGGGCTTAATTCAATCAGCTTGGCCATGATGTGCTTGAATTGTAGCTGAACATCTGCTTTTCACTTCATCCACTCAATGCAAAGGCATAAAGGCATGTACACACTGAGACATGTGTTACGATTTCATCATGTTTCTGGATTGCACAATAGTCATGGCTTTTTGTATGATCTACCTACCTTGACTTTTTATTTATGGACAGAGGAGAAGACAGCAGGACAGCATGGTGCCTCAGTGCTTACAGAGGAAGGATGTGGCTAGTGCCAGCTAGACTAACACTCCGGCAAAAACACAGCTGACTGTTTGCCTTATGTACTAATTTACAGAGAAAAATGAGTCAACCTCTGCTTCGAATGCATCTCCATAAAAGTGCTGATTGTGCGTTAATTATACTTTACCCAGAATGTAACATCAGAAGACTTTCTAAGCTTTTCTAAAATCCTCTTTTTCCTATTCTGAAGCAGATTATACACTATGTGAGAATCTGGATGGAGTCTATTTTAGTCTGAGCACCTGGAATTCTACACTAAAATGGTAATTACATAGCAAATTATTTAAATTGATCAAATTAACAAAGACCACCGCATCTGAAATGCAGCTTTATCTGCAGATCAAAACACCACACAGACCAATTCTGACATCTAATGATGTGTGAGGAGCTGAGGTGAACGCTGCAAACCTATCAAGGCACCACACACAGATCCACACGCGCGTACATACAGAGACACACACAGATCCACACAGGCATACATACACAGACACACACATATCCGCACAGGCGTACATACACAGATACACACAGATCCATGCACACGTACATACACAGACACGCACAGATCCGCACAGGCTTACATACACAGACACACACAGATCCGCACAGGCATACATACACAGACATACACAGATCCACACACGCATACATACACAGGCACACAGATCCACACCTGCATACATACATAGACACACACAGATTCACAAAGGAATACATACACAGACACACACAGATCCGCACACAGATACAAACAGGCACACACAGAGAGGCACCACACAGACAAACACAGACACACAGACCCACACACACTTACACCAGGCAAAACAAGGAGCACATGTTGATACACAATGAAATTCAAAGTGCTTTACATTACAGCCGGGGCGTCGGAGGGGCATGGATACCCCGGCAGGCCCAATGCGACTTTTTCTTAGCGGGTGCAGAATTTATTACTGTGGAAGACATTCAAAGAAAAGAAGATAAAAACATATTAAAACTGAAAATGAATAACATAAAGAATATAAGCACACTTTATAACTAGATTTAAAGTAGCTATATACACTTATGCTGAAATTCTTGCAGGCTTAACAAATTCCTTGCTTTGCCTCCAGCAAACACCACCCAGTGAAAAAGAAAAATTGGATGTTCCTGCTGACTACATGATGCTGCTATCGCTCCTTTGGTGGAATTAACTCAATTTGAGCTCTATTAAACCATTAAGGAATAATGAAGGGCTCCCACAGTGAAGCCTTTATAGAAGGAAGGGGCATTTGGCAGTGTGCTGAATGCATTCTGTGTAGCTTTCGGCCGATGGCTGTAACTCCAGCCTCGGCTTTGTCAGGACAGGTCACTATGGTAACAATCTCCAATGCAAAAGCTAGGATGAGCTGAGGATCCACTGTGATGGCCAGATATTTGGAGCAAGAAGGTTGCTGACTCGGATCCCAGGTCAGGTCTGAAAAATAAAACATTTTTATAATGGAAATACTAAGAAATTGTAAGCTGCATTAGTTCCTTTTTCATCAAAGCATGTTGAAATAAGATTTACAACAATGGAGAAAGATGGGCGTCTGGTGTCAGTGCATGGTGATGATTCTTAAGGACCTGCGTTACAATCAACACAAAATGCCTGAAAAGCACCATGCAAAACCAGTTCTATGTGCATCAGGCCCTGGTCTGTGCAGTGCCATGTTTGCCCACAAGATGGAAGCAGAGTCTAGGTATTGAGAAGAGGGTCATAAAAGCTTGCATGTAAATAAAAAATAATCAGGAATTATCATAAAGATAGCTTGGGGTAGTGGGTGGTGGGGGGCGGTGAGAGTAAAAAACAGAACCATGTCATTTGGCTGTCAGGGTGAGAATTCAAGCATCTATACTTTACTTCATCTTCTAACAAGCTTACTCATTGCAGGGTTACAATGAGGGGACCAGGTGCCTATCCCAGGTGACATGGGGTACAAGGCATGGGAACACCTCAGATGGGATATCAGAAACAAACAAAAGATAACTATTCACCAGAGCATGGATTGGGGATGACTGGATGGAGTGTCAGACATCCAGAAAAGAGTAAAACTTAATTATCTTCTTGAAGGTTAAATGAATTCATTTAATTGATGGCAATTGTTTGCACCTAAACATAATTTAGCATCTGCAGTTCACATTAGCATGTTTTTGGACCGTGAGGGGAAACCAGAGAAAATCCCATGATGCAAAAATGCAAACTCCACCCAAAAAGATACTCCGGCCTGTAGGGGTGCAAGTCTGAATCCAGCGGTAATCAACTATGCTTTTCTCATATGTGATTTCAAGCATCGGCGTTGGTAATGCTAAACTAGGAGCTGGCCTCTTGGGTAAGTCAATTGGAAGTGAAATCCCGTGCTTTCGTGTATAGCGCACTACCTCCCTTACCGAATACGCGTCCTGGGACTGTCAATGTATCAACCCAGCGATGTCGCCGTAAAATTCGAATGACTGAGCAACAGCACCGCCTACTGCAGACACTACTGCAGGCACTACGCTACAAAGTCCCGTATTTGCTTTGCGTGAGAATTTCATTTTGCGTATTTAAATCTAATTTCTTAATCTTGAATTCAGAATTGGTATTTCCGTTATTTTATCATATATCGCTTATGAATTGATGTTTCTATGGTATCATTAAATGACAGTATCAAGTGGGTGACAGGTTCCTAAGCCGTCGGTTTAGTGCAAATTTAGAATCCATTAGCAGATCCTAAGGCTGTTCAAAATACATGCTCCAGAGACAGAGCATTAGATGACAATGCTAATAATTAAATAAATTTGATGATAATGTCAAGATTTAGATAAATTACGCTGCATACACTGTATTAATGCATACCTACATTTTTCATTTCCTGATGTCGGTTGGGGTGGCATGGTGGCCTCATACTGTACATCTGGGACTAGGGATAGAGTCTCTGGCATGGCCTGTCCTCCCTGTGTCATCGTGGGCTGTCCTTCAGGTACTCCGATTTGCTCCCGCAGTCCAAAAACAAGCTGAGGTTAGTTGCACCAAACTGTGTGGATGTGTGAGTGAATGGTGTGTGTGTGTGCCCTGTGATTGGTTGGTGCCCCATCCTGGGTTATTCCCCGCTGCGACCCTAAATAGGACTAACGGTTACGCGAAATGGATGGATGCATATAGTTTGAAAAGCCAAATACTGGTCACTGATTTCACTGTCGGTTTCATGCCAGGGACTTTGAATCCTCTCTATCGTTTTAGATGTCAGATGTTCAAGAAAAAGCAAACAATCAAACAGCTAACCCAGATAGCATTGTCTAGTTAAAAAGAATATTTCTCCTGTGATTCTAAGTGGAGGCACACCGATCGTGTTTTTTAGTCCATCCACGTGCCTCGCCTGTCTCTGGTGACTGCTAGAGCCTACAATCTTGTTCATCTGGTTGCAATTACTGCTAACTACTGTAATTAATACTGTAAATTACTGTAAAATTACTAAAATAAAATAATACTGTAAAATAATAGTAAAATAATACTGTAAAATACTGTAATTACTGCTTACTGCTTTTAACCCTAACGTTAACTCATGTTAGTTTGATATTTAAAGCTTTTCCAAATATAGAAGCGGCTTTCATCAGTCGTCACGTCATTTTGTTTTATCTCGTTCCGTAGAATCGCTCCCGCAGAGCGTCACATTGTCACACTTTGCCTGGCAAGGAGGGCCTGCGGGGTGTCGTGGGGGGGTCGGGGGGGCGGGGCTCGGGATGCCAAGGCGTCCTGTGGCACTTAAATTATGACTAGTGGTGGTTTCTCATCAGATAATGATTCCTTCGTTGCACAAATGATTAGGACGCCAAACCATCTTGCCTGGTGTCTCAGGGGTCATACAGAAGTGACTTAATCAGACAGACACATTCCACTCAGTGCAGGACGGCACTCATAAACCCTGACCGCTCACTACATGCTTTGCAGGCAAATCCTACTTCTTAGTGACGGAGATGGTGAATAGTTCCAAACATTGACATTCACGGCCTAGAATCACGGTCCTTTCCATTGCTAATTATCAAGCACTTTAAGCGGTATGTTGATAAAATAACTGATTTTAAAAAACATTTAATACATTGGCTGTCATTAATATACTATTTTGTTTTTATATTGGCGCAGCATTAGCTGCTAATGGTTATCATAATTTTTAAGTGCTGTATTTGCAAACAGCGCTCGAACAAAAAGTGCTTTTTTCCAGATTATTTCATCTCCCTCATGTTGAATTACTTAAAATACCATCATTTTGGTATGCAGTTTAACCATTAAAACCAATGAGTTGTTCATTTTAAGAGACCTGTCTTTTTTCTCTTTTGAATAGTTGCCATTGCACTTTAATAAGACAAAAGTATTTCTTATCCGATTACTCGATTAATCAATGGAATAATCGATAGCTGCAGCCCTATTTATCGTCCATTTTGCCAGTTACTGAAAGCCACTAAAGGAAAAAAAAAAACTGATTAAATGTCACAAATGATGGAGATATTTTATTCCTGTGTACAATAATTTTCATTTTTCTTTTTCTTAATTTGAAAGCATTCAGCTTGGAACATACAAAAATACACATTTTGGGGCATGTGGATCAGCAGCACTAGCTGACCCTCTGACTGGTGAATCCCCAGGTGGCTTTCCCCACAGCGAAGGGGGGAGCAGGAGCAGCATTAGGGGGACTCAAAGGAGCAGAGCTGAAAGACACATGGGAATCGCTTCCTGTGTCAGTTTGAAATTTGGTTTTCAGACATTCCCAAAGGACCTCAGGTCATACCCAGCCGCTAAGATGTCCAACTCCATCTTCATCAATGTCCCAATATTAATTTTGTAAAATATACCCTTCAGTGTGTCCTGGCATTTAATGTCCTCCCTACTATGGAAAGACACCCCCCCCCTCCAAAGAAAAAGGCACAGATTTCCAGTGAGCTTTTTCCAATTTCTCTTCTGACTGAAAATTCTCATGCCTATGTATAGTTTTTTTTCCCCATAAGATGCCACTTAATAAATTAAATGTCAATTTCAATAGGTGTGGCAGTGCCAAGGGTGTTGTATAACAAATAACTGTTTCAGTACAAAGGCAGAAGGTGAGGTCACACAGAAAGCACCCTTTAAAAATGGGACATTATAATTCCGTCAGTCTACTCCCAATACCAATAAAAATCACAGAGATAAACGCAGAGGCACCGGGCACACTGACACAAAGGGACACGCACACAGCTCACACAGGCGTGCCGCATCAAACTGAAAAGCGGAGCCCCCCCATTGATCAAACTTCACATACACAGACATCAACCAGGCGTTGCCAACCAAGGCCAATTCCAGGCTAACCCGGCCATTAAATCATAAGTGCGCAGCCACATGGCCAAACCCTTTCTACATGCACCAGCTATTAAAACAAAAAAAATATATAAATATCCAATCATTCATCCACACTTTTTCCATACTGCAAAAGAGAGAAAGCAGGCGGGCAGCAGATGCTCCAGGGAAACTAAGACAGATAATCCCCGGTCTCGATTACCCATTCCAATTAAGCTACTTATCCATCCATCCATCCATACTTCCATTAATATTAACCACTAGAGCAGTGCTTTTCAGCCCAGTCCTCAGAATCCCCCAGACAGTCCACATTTATGCTCCCTCCCAGCTCCCGACACACCTGTACCAGGTATTTGGCGTTCTTTATTGGCTGAGAGTTGGAAGGGAGCAAAATGTGCAGTCCGGGCATCCCTTACAACTGGGCTTAGAAACACAATATAGGGTTGAAGTGAGCCTTCAAGCATGGGGCATGATATAGGGCAGACATACCCACATGCATAGCATCACACAGCTAAATTAGAGTCAACTAACTGTACAAAAGCATGTCTAAAATGATTATAAGCAAAATATTTCGAAATTTCTGTAACAACTACTCTCCATTATTAACCCTTTTCCCGTGATAATTTCCCCATGTGAAATTTGCCTACCGTTTAATGATGCTCTGGGGTCAGATTGACCCCAAACACGGGATAGGAGTTAAGGATGCAGTGAGTAGCTTAACAGCTCATGAACACTGTGTCTGAGTAGTTTTAACCAGAGTTCCACTTATTACAGTGTTTCTTAGTTGCTATAACATTACAGTAATATTATACATTTTACCTGCACACTATCTTATCAAAATGCAGCTTAACACTGCACCGAGGCTCATAAGCCACTTACGGCCATCAGATGAATTAACAGCATGGTGTTTCTGTGGTTTTAACATTAAAGGGGAGAGACCATAAAAGATACACGATTCTATAGTGCATAAAAGCAGACCAATTAATAACGAGACGTGCAGATGTTGGATATATTAAAACAGGACAGGCGCACACCAATGATGTGCTGTAGGAGCCATTAGGGGAGAGGACTTCCCAGAGCAGGTCAGCCGCCTGTCACCTCACAGAGCATCGCATGGACGCTCCATGTGTCATAATATTCCTAACCTGATGACTCGATAGCAGCCCCTGAATTGCTTGTAAAAATAAACATTTTCACTCCCTGATCAACTAGATGAGTGGTTAGAGGGGAGGAAGTATGGATGGATGTTTTCTGTCCGGTCCACATCAGAAATCAGAATTAACTCAACACCTGCTTCCTCAAAAACCAGTGCCCTGTATGGACACACTGAGAGGCTCCTAGGGGTCGACACACGCACTGCAGAAGGTGGCCATCTCAGCCAAAAAGGCCGGGCAGACAAGCACTACTACACTCCTGACCTTTGACAAACATTTCTTTCAATAACGTGTTTCTCTTAAAACGACACCGACGACGACGGCCAAAGCTGATTTTTTTTTTTGAAGAAAATAATGTCATTTCCATTTTATTTTTTAACAGAGCTTGATACTTTGTACCTTAACACAAGTGATGATTTGATATTACCTTCTCCGCTTTTTAAATTAAATCTGAGACTTAAATGAGAATGGATAATAAGCAGCTTTTTAAAAATGGTTGAGGCTCATTGGGAAGGTGAACACAGTGTTTGGGGGCGACAAACAGCCTTTGGCATTGTCCGGCCAGCTGCTTGCATCTGCTTCGCGTTTCAGTGCCTGGACACGGTCGGTCTCCGAGCCGGAAAACGACGTAGTAACGTCAAACAGCACCAGCAGGCTGCAGAGACAGGCTGCAGAGCCAGGTGCAGCGCGGGCCACCCTGGCGCTTCAGGGGGGTCCTACAGGCGCAGCGCGGGCCACTCTGGCGCTACAGGGGGTCCTACTGGCGCAGCACGGGCCACCCTGGCACTACAGGGGGTCCTACAGGCGCAGTGCGGGCCACCCTATCGCTACAGGGGGTCCGACAGGCGCAGTGTGGGCCACCCTATCGCTACAGGGGGTCCTACAGGCGCAGCGTGGGCCACCCTGGTGCTATAGGGGGTCCTACAGGCGCAGCGTGGGCCACCCTGGTGCTACAGGGGGTCCTACAGGCGCAGTATGGGCCACCCTGGTGCTACAAGGGGTCCTACAGGCGCAACGTGGGCCACCCTGGCGCTACAGAGGGTCCTCCATGTGCATGGGCTTGCTATCGGCGCCGCAGTCCTGGAGCCGGCCGTACTCGAAGTCACTGGCGCCTTCCTGGAGACTGCGCTCGTGCGCGTTGTCAAAGCTGTTCTTGCCGTGGATCTGCTTGAGGTGCTTGCGCAGGACGGGCTTGTGAGCGAACACCATGTCGCAGTAGTTGCAGCGGTGGGGCTTGTCGCCGCTGTGCAGGTTGAGGTGGTCCAGCAGCGAACACTTCTGTGTGAAGGTCTTGCCGCAGATTTTGCACTGGAAGGGCTTGATGCCGGCGTGGACGCGCATGTGCCGGTGCAAGTTGCCCTTCTGGGTGAAGGTCTTGCCGCAAAGCAGGCACATGAAGAGCTTGTGCATCTTCAGGTGGTTGGCGTAGTTCTCCAGCTGGCGGAAGACGCGGGCACACTTGGGGCACTGATGGTACCACTGCAGGCCCTTGTCCACGCTACGCAGGTGCCCCCCCAGGGAGCTCTTCCCCGCCGGACCCCCGGCAGGGTTCAGGGCGTAGCCCTGCAGGGGCGGCACCGCCATCTCGCCCGCCCGCGAGTCGACGGTGGAGTTGATGAGCGAGTGCTGAGGCTCGGGCGTGTGCAACGGAGGGGCGGAGCCAGACGCGGGGAAGCGGCCCTGTAGGCTACTGGGCATGTCCGTCACGCGGTCGCACACAGACTCCACCTTCACGATGGTGATGGGGCTCTCCTCTCCCTCGTTGCGGTCCCGCGTCTGCCTGGGGGGCGGCGATCTGGGCTGGATTATCACATCCTCATCATCGTCCTCATCTTCGTCTTCCATCTCCTCCTCCTCCTCCTCCTCCTCCTCCGCCTCGGCCGCCGCCAGGCCCCGCCGGTCGTCCTGCGAGACGGCGTGCTCCTCCGGAGCCTCACGGGGCTTGATGAATTTGTTGAGGGCCTCAGTGCACTGCTCCACGACGTGGCCCATCTGCAGGAAGCTGGCCACCGTCAGGTAATTGACCAGCTCCAGCTCGGGGAACTCTAGCGTGCCGGTGTAGCAGGACAGCAGGAGGCGGCGGCCCACCTCAGCCTTCTGCAGCATGGAGATCTGCACCTCTCGGGAGTCCTGCAGGAAGAATTGGTCACGGAGGAAGGGCGACCCGGCGGCGAACACCACCTTGTGGCCCGGCACCTCCAGCTCGTTGATGCGCACCGTCACGTCACAGAACCGGCTCTGGCGGCGGAGCGCATTCATCTTCTCCAGCATGGAATCCCCGAAGGTGGAGAAGCGGAACTGCAGGATAATTGGACTCTGGGCCATGGTTCACCGGGCCTGTGGGACCAAATAAGGCGGCACGTGCGTGAAATTCATCAGAAGCCTCTGCCTGAAAATGCCGTCCATCCAGATTAAAGACCTGCACGCAAACTCATTTGTAAAACTAAATATTTCCCAACAAAATTACAGAAAGGCAATTAAACATGCCTTTTAGGACAATACAATCACACACTCCCATATTAGGTAATTCCATCCTGTTACCCTCCTTGACTGACATACACAAGCATTGAAATGAACACAAAAGCTTATCTGAGGATATTCAGCTGCATAGTAAGACTATTGCACATAATGGTGTGTTACATTCACTCGCCCTGTGGAGGAACTCGGAAACCCACACTTTAAAATGCACACAATGTCTAACTGATGCTTTGCAAAGAAGTCGACTTCGGAGCGGCTGGCTGCGGCTTAACCGCGACAGTGTTTGTCTGGCGGATCCTGTGATCCCCAGGCTCCGCACACGCCGCACTATCACACTAGTTCGGGTCGGTTTTCAGCGCGTTGCCGCCTATGTAAAGGTCACCGAAGGCAGGCTGGAGGCGTGATGATGATGATGATGATCTACACGGCTGCCGCTCATGTATTCAGCGGCGTGACTCCGTGATCCCGGTACTTCTGGCTCTACACTGATGTTCATGTCATAGCGGCTGGCTGGCTGGCCAGCAGCAGCATCGGGCCACGCTTACAGGCAAAAGCACACGATCTCCGCGTCAGACGTGCTCCCGCACGGACGGGAAGAGCTTCCGACGGGGATGCCGTGTTTTTATTATTTTTCGCTCGTCTGGGGAAACCTTCAGAGAAACGGTCTGGGTTTACCTACGGATCCAGATTGTGGGTCCCGAAAATGGCAGATCTCCGGAAGAATACCGAAGAGGAGGAGCCAGGAACGAGAGCGATCTAGATACGGGGCTGTTTAAAGGCGTACATCTCAATTCTCGCCCCGATTAATTAATTTTCCAAAAAAAACATTTACCATTTAAGGTTTAATCCTGCAAAAAAAACATTCGCCATTTCACATTCTTATTTTCTTACGCTGTTTTTATATGTTAAACTATAAAATTGATCAGATTCCGCGACAACAAAGGGGTTAACTGGTGTTAAGGACCATACTGCAGGAGCGCACTCTGTTTTCTTTCAGCTGGTGATACTGCGTCTCCTGTGTCAGTGTTATCCACAGATGGGACAGATAAAGTAAGAAGAAAAATAAAAAACGTAGCATTTTTCTAGGAGATAAAAATCTAAAATCTAAGCTGTTCTGGATGCAGATTGTTTAAAAAGTTCGTCTGTATCGGCTGAATATCATGTTCTAATTAATAATGAAAACTTATAACTCATTATTTCTGAGTAGCGAGATATATTTGTAATACAGCCATATGACGATTACGCAACTCCCGCTTGGTATTGTTGTTTTTTAATCGCATAATTAATAGTGTGCACGGCTATTAAACTTCGTTTAAACACTTACGTCTTTGGGAGCGCCACACTGACACATACTAATTTGCTACAGCTGAATATCTGATGAATATCTGAATCCCGCCCATACATGTATTTAAGCTGAGCTGTAAACCTGTCAGAGATTATAAAGCCGCGTTATAAAGGCTATGGCGACATTTATGGCGAGCTTTACAGGACATCCGAATTACAAAAACACGTAATTGGCAGCATAATTTAGTCAAGGGGGAAAAGACAATAGGCTACATTAGGGAAATAAAGGCTATGGCAACAGAGGTTTACAAAGCACTTACAGTAAAGGTCCAAAACAA
Organism: Petrocephalus schoutedeni; assembly: GCA_026780765.1. NCBI lineage: Eukaryota > Metazoa > Chordata > Actinopteri > Osteoglossiformes > Mormyridae > Petrocephalus > Petrocephalus schoutedeni. The sequence goes on from JAODKL010000040.1 coordinate 30,847,364, forward strand.
GTCGTCTTAGTTTTGGCAGTATCTTAGTCATGGGGAAAAAGACAATAGGCTACACCCAGGGGCGATGTCCCAGTGTCGTGTTTTTTGGCTTGAGCATGTATACCCTCACTGCCTAAGACTTTATAAATACAATTAATTACAAAACATTTAAAATAATGGGGGAAACAGGTACAACCCATAATCCAGTAATATACCACCACCTTTAGCAATTATAACCTGAAGTAAACATTTCCTACGTGAGTGTCTCTCACATCATTTAGGAGAAATTTTGGCTCACTCTTTTTACATGCAACTCTTGGCACAACAGCAGACCTACCTGGGTGTGTCAGAAAGTGCAAACATATGACTTTTGAGCTGAGTAAAATTCCTCTGTTACTGCTAAAGGCCTGAAAGATTACCTGATGAAGACAGGAATAAATGTATCGGTGCAAACTATAGGAGCAATAAACAAGTGGCCGGACACCTCTCGATACTCTTCTCTTGACAAAGAAGCATGTAAAAAGTAACCCTCACCTCTGTCGGTGTTTATTCGGTCAGCTCCATTCCAGCTCCCAACAAACCTGCACCAGGTATTCAGTGTTCTCTACTTGCTGAGAGTTTGGAGGGAGCAAAAATGTACAGTCTGTGAGTCCCCGAGGACCTGACTGGGAAACACTGTATTCCTATCTTCTTGGATCCGTACTAATTTGCATACCAATCCAACTGGTCTGCAACACACCAGCCTAGGCCTCACAGAAACTCTTATGTAAGAATTCTACTCCTCAATTTCAGCTCAGCATTCAGTACAGTAATAAACAACTTAAACATTGTCCCAGCTTGGACTGAAAATATCATTATGCAGGTGGATCCTGGACCGCAACCTGTCAAGCCCCCTACCATTCACACTCCTGATGTCTGACACTATTGTAAAGAATGCAGATGAGACCACCATAATTGGCTTCATGTGAGATGGAGAGAGGTCTGCAGTAGGTGAATGAGCTGGTCGAGTGGTGCAAGGCCCACAGTCTGCTGCTCAGTGTTGACAAGATAAAGGAAATGACTGTGGACTTGAGAACCCAGGCATGTGTAACTTGGCCTTCAGTGGTGCTAAAGCATTACATTTCTGGGTGTGCACCTCACTGAAGATTCCTCCTGGTACCAGTGGGTATCCTCCAAGAAAACCCACTTCCTGCAGTGCTGGAGCCAGGTGAGACTACCACCTCCTTTGCTGTCCACCTTCGATTGAGGCACTATGGAGAGTGCCCTCATATTCCACATTATGGCCTGGGACCTCAATACCTCAGATAACTCATTGAAAGATGTAGAGAATGCAGTGGCAGCCCAGAAACCAACAAATATCAGCATTTACAGGTGAGAAATGGGCATGTTTTTGGAGGAACCGCAGTACCCTAGAGGAAACCCCACAATGATACGGGGAGATCATGCAAACTCCACACACTTGGAGCCATGGCAGGGACTCGAACCCTGGTCCCAGAGGTGTGAGGCAACAGTGCTGACCACCATATAAGATGTTTATATAAACATAATGTGAACAATGGATTTAGTTTATTATTTTTATTTATTAATTAATTTATTTGTTTGTTTGTTTTTATTTTTTATTAAATGGATGTTGACCTCAGCATGAGTGAAAATACACCAGCAGTGTAGATTGACTTTGGCTAGTGTGATTTTACCACTACCGTTCTGCATGGAGTTGAGATCTTTTCCCACCTGTTAGGAGACCACCAGGGGGAGATCCTTTCCTGCACAGTGTAGCTGGGGTGGCGCGATAGCTAACACCTCACTCTATATGCGTGTGATTTATTGGCGACATGTGATTTATGTGTCTATGTTGAGCAATGAAAGGCACCTTGTCAGCCACTAGATAAAATTCGGCCAATCATCTCACAACCTTGTGGGGTGGGGGGTGGAGCCTATTCATGCGAAGGGAACAAGGCAAGGGCTACAGTGGGCAATTTAGAGACACCAGGTAGCCTAATTGCATATCTTTGGGCTTCAGGATGAAACTGGAATTCCTGTATTCTCCCTGCCTGAGACGCCACACACACAGGGCTTTGCCAGGGGTTGTGTCCCTAAGCCTGGATGTGTTAGATGGCAGTATGAGCCCCTGAAGCTCTGTTTCAGTCATTGCTAGTGTTCCCTGTGCGAGACTGCAGTGATGCGAGGTCCCCGGTGCTCGTTGACTCTGACCTCTCTGCTGCTCTCCTCCCCACACATTTGGGCTTGGCATTAACTCTGCCATCGGCAGCACTCTGTCACTTTGTCACCATTTGCCCTGCTATTGCCTTTGTCACTCACGCTGACTGTTTGTCGCTACTGTTCTCTGGAGTTTGTTTATTTTTACTCTTACGTACCACTTATGTGCTCTACCGCTTCTCTCATTGTCCATTCTAAACATTCTACCATTGTTTACCTTTACTGTCTGTCAAACTGCCCCCCATACTTATCCTGTCTACCTATGCAATATACATATATTTGGAGCGTTATTTCACATGACCATATGCAGTGTACTGAATGTAGTTGGTGTGCCAAAAAAGCCCCTTCATAATGCTCCACTTGACTTAAAGGTCCAAGAGAGCTCCAAGGGGGAATATGAATTCACCTTTCTTGCAGACCTTGCATTAGATGCATTTATATCACTTTTGCAAACTATATAATCTACTAGTGTCTTCATCCATCCAAGCAACCATCCATCCATCCATCCATTTCCCAGCAATTTATTCAGCATAAGCTTTCGGTGAGCCTGGACCTTGTTACGGGAAGCACAGGGGATTGCCGGGGGAGCACTCTGGGTGGGATGCCGAGATCTACCGTGAAGCTTTTGTGCAATTCCAAAAACTGTGCAATGACTACCTCAAAAGATAATTATAGTGTCCGTTATGCTGGCTGTCTTTGACTAATGACTCATTGACTTGACACTAAAGGTGAGGCACACGCTACCTGGTTATTATAACAGAAAACCATGACGGGCCAATTCTCTATTGAGTGAATTTTCTCGAACCTTACTCATGGAGTTCCAAAATCACTCGGGTTACGCAATAACACGAAAAATGCCTTTTTGTCGTTCAGTAAAGTCACAACCAGGTGAACTCCTGCAAATGTATAATTAAGCAAACAAAAAGATTCCAACCTTTCAAGAGGCATTAAAATTGTACACACCCATGTGGATGAAACAGAGATTGAGTTGGGTTTGAAAGTTATTCCATAGTGGTGAAACAAAACTGGAACTGGTCTGTTGGGGGGGGGGGGGGGGGGGGGGGGGGGCAGTGTGCATGCATAGCCAAATTTTGGTCTGTGAGAAACTGAATTTTCTAACCAGTGAATGTATATATGTCTGAGTGTGCATGAGTGTGTGTATCCATTGATATAATATTTGCACGTCTACATCCTTTTTACCTGTAACAGGCTCTGCATAATCTATGCCAATAGGTGGAGGGGACAGATAACAAGGAAATGGCATTATGGCCTTGGGTGTCTTGTACGGAAAAGTAAAATGAAGTGCATTGTTGCGCTGTCAGCTGATACGTCAAATGGAGGAAGTCTCCGCCGATGTGGCCTTTGACCTCTGCCTCCAAAAATTGTCCTTTAAGCCCTCGGCCCTGCGGCTGCCCCATCTGAAACACAGTTTCCAGCAGCCCTACATAAACCAGACTCATTCTGCTGGGGACGTGAGTGTGTGCATCGCAAATATTTGTCTTTCATTCACTGTCCCTGTCAGAAAACAGAAAGGGAAGCACTTGATGAATGTGTCTGCAAGTCTGCTTGATGGATGTGGGGGCCTCCTCTTCCTTCAGCTTAAGCGGTGAACTAAAAAAAACTAGTTGAACTGTATCAATATCCTCATAATCAGAATAAGAATCAGAATCAGGTTTATTTGCCAAGTGTGTGAAACACACAAGGAATTTGTTTCCAGCTGTTGGTGACTCTCAGTAAACGACATGATAAACAAGACAACATAACAGTATAAATTACAATAAAAACAGTAATATAATTATATAATTTACACTAGACAATGTAGTGACAACAAGACAACTAGACAACATAAAGTGCAACAGACAAATGATATATAAAATATATAATATATAAAATATATATATATATAAATATATACAACGTAATGAAACACCTTTAGCACCACAAATGGAACCCTACCTTTACACAGCTGTCAGTGAACGCTTTATTATTTCAAATGGACTTACGGATTGTTGTCAGTGAGGCAAATATGTCGGTGTCGAGATACAAACTAACCTTGCTCAATATTCACAGTTAATAATGATGCTAGTTAACTAGCTATCAATATTAAGTTAAAATTAGCAATATGAAGAAATCAATACAAACAACTATCATAAATACAAATGTTAACTAGTGCGAACATAAATACTAATTAAATTAATGACTTCAAAAAACTTTTTTTTTGTTGGTCAACCAGATGTCAAACACAATAGACAGAGGTGAATGCGTGTATTCCATCTATAATAAAAAGTTTCAATCATCAAAAAGTGGACATATGCAGTTTTCATCAGATACAGGCATAAGATGTAAACAATATACAAAAGAGTAAACTATATATGAAATTAGACATATATTAAGGTATTGAAACCAGAGATAAATTGTGAGGAGACAGAGCATGTAACAGTAACATAACATAAATTTCAGGAGTGACAAGTGACCATTACTGTAAGTTATTGCACATACTTGCTTATTGCACAATGAAACTGCAGTGGTCCATTATTGTACTATTTATGCCAGATGCATCGTTCCTTAAATCATAAAGCTCAGTTTTGACATGGCCCTTGGAAAGAAACTGTTCACAAGCCACTCAGGAAATACCAGTGCATCGCCAGACATACCTATTCCAAAACCTGAACATGAAAACGAGAATTCAGTTCGTGGGTTTGTTGCCAAATAAAAAACATTAATAATAAATAAGAAATGGTGCTACAAATTTGTCATCCTTTCAAACTATTTAGATGAAGTTATAGCAGTTTGTCGTGGAATCCTAAGGTTTAGTACGGTAGACCATCCCACTGGTAGCTAAAGTAAAGTGTGGAATTACACACACAAATGGACAGGGTCTGCAAATGGTCTAGCGGGCTATTGCTGGCCTTTGGGGACACTGACGTGATCTCAATAATGTTTCACAGCTGACAGTTATTTTGATCAGTTTTCTTCAATGGGTGGTTTCACCAGTGGGGTAACTCTAGAGTTCCTGCTCTGAGGACCTCATTATTTCATAGTATCACAGACACACTGGTGCGTAAAGAAATGTGACAGATATCTATTTTTGGTGGATGAAGAACAAACCGTTTGTATCAGATGACCAGGAAGTGTTTATTGATGACAGTGGGAGAAGTCTTTTTCCCCCCACACACACGTATGCACACATGATTATGGATGTTTTTACTAATGCAAATCTACATTAATCATGCTAGTGACAACATAATGACTCTTGGCACCAGTAATTATTTTGAGGCGTTTCTGCCTTGGTGTAACCTTTGTAGAGTTTGTTTTGTTGCACAAAGACCTGCTGTCAAACAATTAAGCATCTGGTACATTTTAGTGTTCAGGGATACTCCATTTCACCAGCTCAGAAGTAGCTGCTAATGGAAAATGCAATTTAACACTGAACAATGGTTGTCATGTTGTCATGTTCATATTCTTGGATATACACTAATGATGAAAGATGAATTCTTAATGAGCACCGGTAGATCTTCTGCTATAGAATTTAGTACCTATTATGTTTCCTAAGAATCAATTATAATTAGGCATAAAGGAAATGTAATTAGCTTAATGAAAATGAAAAACGAAATTGGAAAATGTCTTGTTGCTGATCATCTTGCTACCTTGACAGGAGACTAACCTCTTGGTGTAGCGTATTTTAAAGTATTGGATATACAGATATTTTCCCCCAAACCAAAGTGACTGATATATAACAAATTGTCTATATTTTGGGAATATTAAGACAGAGCATTGTTCTATGAACTCCAGATATAGAGTTTTCAGCCAAAGTGTGGTGCTGGCATTGGCCCACAGCTTCAAAAGCAGAGGTTTGAAGAAAGCAGCAGATCTGAAGAGACACTTGTCGTCTTCTGTTATGGCTGACTTGTAAATTATAAATTCTGTGATAAATCTGGTTATCGCTAAAGTTTGGCTAAGTTAGGCTAAGTATTTCTTTAAATAACATCACCTTCAGATGTTATTTTCGCTATCAATTGCTAGTCTACAGTAGTTTGCATGGCTCGTGTAGCACTTGTGCAACATGAACAAGAATTGTGGGCAAGAATTGTGAAAAACAGTATTCTATTCATAAACAAGAAATACAATGGCAGATGGATATTCTCTGTGTATATAAGATACCAAGCCTTCTGCATGCCAGGCCTTGCTCTGGGCCTACTGACTGGGAGATACACAGATGAGATGGCCTAGGTTGGCATCAAGTGCGGAGTTGGGCATGAGTAACCAAGGATGAGACTGTAGATCTAAGCAGCAGAGCAGAATCTAGGGCACTAGGCTATTTATACCCCTGCTTCTGCAATTAATACCCTTGAAATTAGCTCTACCATATTACATCTCAGGAGAATCCACAGTTCCATTCCTTCTCCATCCTATCCTTTCAGTGATTTGACATCTGCCTCATTTGTCCATAAATCCTACCAAAATCCCCAGACTCCTCTCCTTGTGTTCCCAGTAAAACCTACAGATGTTTGCTCATTCCGCCATTGTTTTTGTAATTCTTTCTCAAGCCTTTAAAGCCTCTGGATTATGATACCCGCCCTCGTGATGATGCACTGTTCTTTTCTTTCACATGCCATCTTCTTTTTCTTTCTTTCTTTCTTTGTGAATTGCTAATGTTTTTTCTTCGCCAGCGCACTCTTGAGTCATGTGTGATGTGATGTTTTGTTCTTCTTTATATATAGTTTATTTATCATATGCTGCATCCTCGGCCGCCATGATTCTGACAAAGTCTCTTTTTCTGCTTCAGAATCAAGAAGTTCTTCTAATTTTCGGTCAACTTCTAAACAGGAATGCATGTTAATAGGATGGTTTTCTCAATGCCTGACTACATAACTACATCTAATCGGTGTCTGTAAATTGCCCATAGTGTGTATTTGTCTGTGCATGAATGTGCCCTGTGATTGACTGGCATCCCATCTAGAGTGCATCCCAAATATGCTTTATAGGATAGCTGTTGCCCTATGCAGAACAATGATAGAAGACAGATGGACAATTTCACAGAAAGTCAACACCATGAAGTAAAAACAGGGACTGATGAAACGCATTCAGTTCAGGTGGCCCAAAATGATAGAACTGCATTTGCTCTATACAAATAAAATTGTTGTGACATATTGCATGCTTTCAAGGGGGAAAAGCACTTTGTAGCATTTCATTGGCTAGATTTCCATGACGATTGGGCTGGGGGTGGACGGGGGTTGGGGGTCCCACTGAAGGTCCCAAATGTCAGTCTCCTGTGCTGAAGGCAGTGACCCAAACCTCATCGCCAACCAGGCCCCCTTTCTGGGCCTTCTGGAACAACCACATGATTACAAACTCAAAAAGGAAATTAACATGTTCCATTCCAAAAACTAATGGTTTTTAAAAACCATTTACAATGCTATTAACATAAATTATAAATCATAAATAGTTTTCCCAGAACTTGCTGATGTGCTGCCAAATCTATTCATGCCCAGGCAATGGTTTTGAGAAGTATGATTAGTTTTGTGATTAAGAAACAAGTTTATGCTTAAAAGAGCAACTTGACACTTACCCTCACGCAAAAAATTGTCACAATGTCAATGCTTTAGCTGCGGGGGAAAGACACCATTATTTAGAAGCATTCTCTGGAAGGAGTCCCTGCTGCTCTCCACCTTGAGGTTAGATGATACATGTTTAACTGTTTTTTTTAATTATATGTGTTCTTTGTCGAGTACTTAGCCATGTGCAAAGCTGCTCACATTGCAGACAGGCTTACACTTATCTGAACATGCTTTGGCAGTGAAAATGCACCATTATCCCAAAAGTATTTTACCAGCTTCAGTATCTGGTTTTGAATTATCGAATGTAAATATTCTTAGGTGCTTACAAAGGTCATTAGCATGCGGCGCCTCTGAGGTCATTCACTCATCAGTTTCCTCCATACATATGTTCTGGGCTCGTCGTGTCAGGTTGCCTACGGGATTATGTGATTTGGTCTGACTATAGGGCTGGTATTGTCACTGGGATTACCTTCTCTGTTGCTATTAGGAAGTTAACAAAACTTTTTCGCTTATCCTAGATTCCTGACTTGCCCGAGTCCATTTCAGAATATAGTGTTGAATTATCTTGCCAGAGTTTTGTATAGTTCTGTTTTTTTATCTTGCTTTATTCAAATACGTTTAAATGCAACAAAATACATAATTAGAATTCTAATAATGACTTTGCTTTTGGTATCCCATCCAGGGTGTCCCCAGCCTTGCACCCTATGCTGCCTGCGATGGGCTCCAGGCCCCATGTAACGAATAATCGATATGGAGGAACGGTAGATGTTGCGTTAGCTAGCATACAGTATAGATTGATTAATAGCAAAGACTTCATTGTATTGCATAATGATAAGATACGATCTGATTATGATTTAATGATAATGATAATGATTCGCCCACTCCTGGAGTCTCATCAACAGTTCCTTCTATCTTTCCTGAGAAAGGCGGTGGTATCGGATTCTTAAGAAGACCAGCTAGTAAACAGATGAGAAACACCCATTAGAAAACAGGTAGTGTGCGATGTCAGTAATGTAAGCTGCTTTGCAGGATTTTCAAAGTCAGTAAACAAATCTCTGCATATGAAAGAATCTTCTCGGTAATTAAAAAAAGGACCGACAACTATGAACTGTATGACAGCCATAAATCTACTTGCAAGCTGAAGTAGGAAACAATAATACAGTTACCCTTAAGTGAGACTGGCAGCCCTGTCTGGTCTTTCCCTCTGCGTAGAAACATGTCAGCCCACATTCACAGCCATGTGAATGCACACACCCAGTCTTTTTCAGTTGCTCGGTTCAAATTACCACATATGCTGCCTAGATGTTCAGTGCGAAGGCATATGAACGCTTTGTTGCATTGAGTTATAGCATAGAATATGGTGTAAGTTATCTTTTAATGAGTGAAAAAAATCCTCCATTCCTTGATTCATTATCGATTGTTAGGAAACCGGCATCTCAGTAATTGTTTTTGGAAAATAAACTCTCAGCCCTGTTTACAGTAAGTGGCCTGTGTTCTTAATTAATTGTGTGCCGATGTCTGTGTGAACTGTACTGTTTATTTAACAAGAATCACTGCAAGGTCATTTTTTTTTTTTGATTTTCGCTTTTAAAATATGATGGCCAGATTTAGGGAGCTAATTCGAAAGCTGGGGGAATAGTATTTGTGCTGAAGAGTGAAGCTACTCTAAATGGAGTCATTAGGTGATACTCTACATGCTATTCAAGTACTAGCCAGGCGATATCCTCTTCCCAGGTGATATCCTCTTCCATGTAAAATTTTGCCCCTCTGAAAGATTACCTTCCTCAGAGGTGCACACGTACATGATCTCTTCAGCATTCAGTGGTCTGGGGAGTTTCGGGTCCTTATGTGCAGCTGTCCACGCCCACCACCAACCATGTTACTAAGAAATCTGAGCCATTCACATCGGTGGTCAAAGACACCCGTGAGTGCAGGGGCATTGCGTTCACATGGCTGTTTCCTAAAATCAGAGAAAAGAGCTGACATGATTCCCACGCTGCTGGTTTATTTACAAAGGACTAGAAGGGACAGCTCTTTTCTGGGCTATCGCTGGGCGATCTTGTCTCGGTGCCCGTCCATCCAAGCAGAAGAGTGGAGTTTCCCATTCAGTTTGTACTATGCATGTTTACCCGGTTTCAAAGCGTGAACTGCATGCAAACCCAGCCTTCTTTGGACTATTATGTCTCAGGGCTATGGTGTCAGGCACACTCTGATGACTCTGTTCACTACTATGCTCCATGCAGACAGGTTACTAAGTGTTTTCACTGTAAACATACCCTGTAAAAGCATTTCTGTTCCTTTCAGGGGAGGGTGGAGTCCTAAATTACAGCTATTGGAACGCGAGTTCTCGCTTGATCAGGCCCGTTGTCTATAGTTCAGTTTCATAATATTTAATATTCAGCATATCCACAACATGTTTGAATTCATTTAATTAAGTCCTGGCTGAGAAATGAACAAATCCTTATGTTCCTCAAACACGTATGTGTTACGCCCATGGGGGCGGGGCCCGACAGGTGCACCGACTCAACCGCTGATTGAGCCCCGTGTAAAGGGAGAGCGAGTGCCCGGACTCATTGCGAAGTATTGAGCCGATGTTACCGTGCCATACCGAGCGTTTTGCCTGTCTCTTGTTTGCCCAAGTTTCCCTCCCTTTCCTGTCGTCCCGGTGTTTGGTCCTTATCTCCTCGCCTTCCCTCCTTAGACCCGTTCCCGTCCTTGACTCGCCTGCTCCGCTTCATCCTACGTTCCCCTCCTCGTGTTTCCTGTTCCGGTCATTACTCGTCAGACGGATCTCCCAGGCATCGACCCCGGACTTCGAACTACGACCCCGATTCTTGCGCGCCCCTCGGAGACCTCTGCACTGACCCCCCGAGAGGGGAGTCCCTCTCATGTTGCCTGCCCTCACCTCTACCGACAGGACCAAGGAGCTGGTCGCCCTTCCCTGGATTGGGCTGTTTTCCTGCTGTTCTCGCTACTCGCCTGTCTCATTAAAAACCCCTGATCCCTGCATATCTGGATCTCCACTTTCTTACTGGAACGTGACAGTATGAACACTCTCATTGTTATTTTTCCTTCATTTGACTTCTTTAAAGCGATATACAGGTCAGTATATCACTGCACAGTGCAAACACCTAGAATGCATCTGAACAAGTTATTTACACATTCATTATTGTTACCGGAGAAACCAAAACATAACTGTATAATACACTCACTGATATAAAGTTCTGGCCTTTTTCGGGGTGGGTTAATATATGAGACCGGTAGTCATTAATTTTAAGTATAACAAGTTTGTTGGACGGCCAGTTCATGATCACGGTCTGACCACGCTTGTGAAGAAGGGCCGGCTTTACAGAAGGTTAAAGGCTTTGCGCCAAGGCCTGTCGAGCGTCCTGGCACTGTGGTTGTTTATTGTATCTGCCAGCTTCCTCATCTCAATGAATACGTAAGCCGCAGTTATTTTCATTTCTCAACAGAAAGCATTTAGAGCACATCAGATTTCCTCTACGAGAATCTAAAATTATGTTACAAGCCTGACTGAGAAATGAAGACAATTAGAGACTGAATGAAGGCTTTAAAATTTATTATGGATTTCAGCTGATTAACACAATTAAGTACACATACTGTTGAGGGAGAAAAGTCTCATTAACCTCATTACTGTAAAATGGCAATAAAAACTGAATTTCCCCAAACAATGCTCAGCATATATTTTAAGTCACTTTAACCCAAGGCAGAAGACAGTCACAGGGTCAGGATGTTAATGTGAGAGAGATTCCTGAACAGGCTACGGGTCTGAGCCAAGCATAGCCCTGGACTGTAGAGTACCCATTGTTTATAATGATCTTCACAACGAAGTGGGACACTGGGAAGGGAATGGGAGGTAACATTCCAAACTGACACAGGCCATGAGGAGCACAGTTCCTTTCAGTTTTTCGATTCCTCGATATTCTCCACTTCACTGGATTCTTCCACTACTTTGCCATTGACCACGGTCTGGGTGACCACCTTCACGATCTTCCTGGTCTTAATCTCCTCTGCAGAGCAAATACAGCAGGTAGCAGTGAGAATGTGGTGCAGAGAAAAGCTATTATGATTCCTCTGGGAATATCACTGATGAAATAGGATTTATATTTCCATAACCATAGATGCAGTCTCCTGAGACAATATTCTGAGCAACAGCAGCATGCATGGTCGATGAATTATTGAAAGGAGCCTCCGGAGACAATCAAAGACAGTCAAATTTTTTGGATTGGTTGTCTTACAAGGAAAGAGAGTGCTGAGCAGGAATGCCCAAATGCATCCTTCATTCAATGGGTGACATAGTAGGAGATGCTTGGCAATGTGACAGCGTGCAATGTCAAACATTCCTACTAGCCGTAGCACCGAGAACCTTCCTTTGTTCCATAATGATGAGAGGAATAAATGTACTTACTCTTGGGTGGAGGTGGAGGTGGAGTCTCCTTGATCCTGAAAAATGAAACACAATGGTTATAAGGCCAATTTACTACGAGCCTGACCTCCTCTGTGGTCCCTGGAAGAACTGATCATGTGCTGATACCAGGGCTAGGCTGGCCAACAACAAGTTTCAGCTGCTGCCCATAGATATTTGCAAGTTACTGGTTTCAGTATGAAATGTAAAATATCCAGATTCTAAAATTCTAAAACCATGAATATTTATTATTAAATGCAACAGGTCCGGGGTTTTAGGCATAAGCAATTGCTTAGAAAATGACTTTGCCAAAATAAAAAAAAAAGAATGGGTAATCGACATATAGGATATGAGATTGAAATAGCATCCACTCTACTGACATCTCCTCGCCTTCCAGCAGCCTCCTGTAGGTGGCAATCTCCAGCTCCAGGTTCTGCTTGACGCGCAACAGCTGCTCGTACTCTGTCTTGTTGCGCTGCATGTCAAGCCGCAGCTGGGACAGTTCCTCCTCCAGCTGCGAAAGGCTAGCCTGCAGCCGTTCCATCTCCAGGGAGTATTTATGATTTGTTTCACCCAGGTTCCCCTCGAGGACGGCCACCTGAGAGAGATGCACGGCCACGGTGAAATTCCCGTATTCCAGACCCTCTCGGCAACAGTACTCTTATTTACCATGGTAAAGTGACGAACGAAATTCGAATAGCTCTGATATCTCCCAAACCAATGCGGCTGTTGCCGTGTGCAGAACAATGAGCTGTAGAAAGGTATCTTCCTGTGCCATCAACAGTGACACAGATATGTCCTTGGCTTTGTCAGGACAGGCCAAAGCACCAGAATTGAATAATGTATCTCTGCTCTCTGAAGACAACAACGGGGACAAACACACATCAAAAGCCAAAGCTACATCTGACCTGACAGCATTCAACTCGGTGACTAATCTAGAGAGGTGGTTATGGTGAAAATGGCAAAAAAAACCACCTTATTTATTGTTTAGCAGATGCTTTCATCCTAGGAAGTGCTAAATTGTTCCACATATGTAGTTATATTTCACTGAGGTAATTAAGGTTAACTGAATAGTAGCGAAGTTCCCCACGGAGCTGCCATGATTTTTTCGAGTGTGAGAAAGGCATTGAATTCCTCCCAGACAAATACAATACCCTTTTGAGAACAGTAAAATAAAGCCATCAAACTCTGCTGAAATCAATAGTCCTCTGATACTGTTTCCGCATCGTAAAAATTAAATTTGATCTTTCGGTGCCTTTTTTTTCCCTCCCTTGCAAGAGATTTTTGCAAGCTTCCTAATTCTTGCTGGCAGCAATGCAGGGCATACTGTAGCAGCATTGCAGGAAGATATTCTGTTACAGATTGACTACATTAGCGACTCTCATAGTCAGCTAGCTATTCTTCTCATGATTTGTTTGCATAAAGTAACAACTGCGGAATAATCAGGAGAATACCATACCAAGTCATCAATGTCTGTCATATAATACGAGTATCGGTAATCAGAGACTCCAGCCAGGTGTACAATAATAAAACTGAAGAAATGATTATAGGGGTGTAGTGGCGAGTTTCATAAATATTTTGCAAATTTCACATAGATGCCTTTGTTCTAATAGATGCCAGAATATTTTCTGAATCATCATATTTCTAAATATACTACATGCCAAGGTCCTCCGACGTCGTGTCACGTTGGGACATTAAGTAACGGCAAGAGGACCAGGTAACACGGACGGCGGTGTAGGGACAGAGTAAAAATAGAAGGGTGGGCGGGGCTAACAGGGGCCTCACCTGCTTCCGCAGGCTGTCCAACTCCACCTCCAGGACCTGCAGGTAACGCCGTCTCTCGGTGAGCTCGCTCTGGGAGGCCAGCAGAGCCTCATTGTTCCCCTTCAGCTCGCTCTGCACCGGCTCCAGCTGCACATAGACAAACACCCAAAAATGTCTCGAACCGACAGTAATACACGTGTCCACCGTCCCGCGCCGAAGGCAACCTACTGACCTTTTTCTTGAACCAGAGCTCAGCCTCCTCCTTATTCTTCCGAATGATACCTTCGTACTGGACCCTCAGCTCCGACAGGATTCCCCCGAGGTCGGGACCTTGAGCAGCGTCCACCGCTACGTTGATGTTTGAACCGGACAGGTGGGCCCTCAGGGCTGCCATTTCCTAAAATTGGAGGCAGGCAGAAGACGAGGGGTAGGCAGTTGTAACGCGGTATCATGAGCCAAAGAGCATTTCTGAGAACTCATCGTTCATAATTAATGTTCTTTCCAAGAAGGACCAGCGTGGCCATTAGCTACCAGGGTGTGTTTCTGCCCCGTGTGCTACAGAAGGCACACCCGGCTAATCAAACATGGAGAGGGCCCCACGGGCCCCCAGGAGAACAGGAAGATCCAGCTGTATCCTCCTCAGCTCATCCCCGTGAGGCCTCTGATCCACCTCTGCCCCAGCACCTCGCATTTCCCGGGACAGTAAGCTCGCGATTCTGGCCTCCACACCTCATCGTGGTTCTTCTTCATGAAGAACAGCTCCTCCTTGAGGTTGTCCAGGTCTCCCTTTAGCACAGCGATGATCTGCTCGTGGTCTGACTTCGCTTTCCTCAGCGCCACGCAGTCTCTCTCCACCGACTGGCAGAGTGCAGCCTCGGCCTCCCATCTACGCAGATACACAGGCACACACACGTCTCTAGTGTCACGTAACAGCATGGTTATGAAATGCTGCAAAATGCATGTGCACAGTTCAGTGATCCTATAACTGCCTGTTGCTGTTGCTTGACAAACAATCAGAGGCATGTTAACTTGGTCAGGGGGCCCCTGGGCTATTCGAGTTATTAGAGGAGTTATCACCCAAGGAGGGGGCAGCGGCAACAGTAAAATCTGTAAACCGAGGTGTAGGGGTGTTTTCCCTTTTTGAGGCCTCTGGGCTTCAGCTTGGGTACGCCCCTGCAGACAATACACTAAGCTAACAATGTAAGGTGCTTTGGCAAAAGACCATAGACAAGAAGCCATTTAATCTGTACCATTAAGACATAGCAAGGCTTAGACTCAGACAGTTTTATGTATTTTGTTAAACAGGAAGCTACTGACAGGAGGAATGACGTTGTAAAAACCTATTATGGCTGCAATTAGCAAGGAATGTAGGTTTCCTTCTGGTTTAACTCAATTGCAGCCAAATAAATTTGTGACAGGAAAGTGGATTACTAATTTCTCATATTGGTAATTCTTTGTCCTTGAGTCTTTCAAGTAACTTTCTCAAATTAGTGAGGGGGTTTCATTTCATTTAATATTTTACCAGAAGTAATTTTACATAATAATAATAATAGTGATAAAACTTCCTCCATATGTGACACCAAAGACTCTGCACAGAAGGGTAGCTAATATAGACTTTTCGGTATAGCAGTCAAGTTTATACACTTTATAAGAATTGTTCTTTATGCAGTATTCAGTATCAACAGAATCATTGTTTTATCAGTTACTACAGTTACCACAGTAATTATGACAAAGATCTGTTCACCCTTTGGCAGTCTGTTAAAAGTTTAAAATATTAAATCTCTTTGTTGGAAAGCTTAAAGAGCTAAGCATGTCTTTGTTAGACTAGCTGGACCTGAATGTCTACTTTGAATTAGGTGAATTTAAAGGAAAAATGATAAAAGTATCTCTATTGATACTTGAATAAACAGTTGCGTGGCGTGTTGAGTGTGATGTGCTATTATTGGTCTGGTCTGAGTGATTGATCCAATTTATCCAATTCTTTTGTGTACTAGGTATCCAGAACATCACTTTTATTCAGTTTCCACTGGCATAACTCACGTCACCCTTTTCAATGAAATGCAATATAAACAAAACAATTGCAATGTCAAAATCAAGATTAAGCAGCCTTGCGACATCTGAGCAAGACCCTCAGTTGAGCAAATATGCATGCCACACCCTTTTGAGACTCACTTGATTCTGAAGTCGTCTGCAGCCAGCTTGGCATTGTCGATCTCCAGCAAAATGCGTGCGTTCTCCATGGTTTTGTTTTTCACCTGGCCAACAGGGGTGGGAGGGGACGTTCTAGCGTTACCAAACTGCTGCTGTTTACGGTCAACACTGATTTTCATTTGTCTAACGTTATTAGGAAAATGAGATTCCACTACGGGACACTATGATTTGGCTGCAAACATTTCCACACAGGGTGGTAAGAGGTAAGAGGTCAACACAATGGTTCACAAGGTTCATGCTACACAGCTCTCTGCAAGGCTTAAGAAATGCTGGTATCCTGGTATTTTTTTCAACACATGGGGTGAATGTGCCAAGTTGCTGCATGGTCACTGACCTGGTTTCCGAGTGCTCTGGCCTCTACCATCATGGCCTCGATGTCACGCCCCTTGGGAGCCTTTTCCAGCATCAGCTGTTTGATCTTCAGCTCCAGCTCATGATTTGACTTCTCCAGGGAGCGCACTTTATTCAAGTACTTAGCCAGACGGTCGTTGAGGCCCTGCATGGTCTCCTTTTCATTGCCCATGGCTGCCACGCCATTGAGGGACAGACCTCCCAGGGAGTTGAGGCCGTTGCCCACGGACAGAGAGCGGGACATGGAGGCGTTACTGATGGAGGCAGATGTGGCAACGGGTGCCCTGGAGCGTGAGCGGCCCACATCCCATAGAGACAGGCTGGACATGGAGGGCTGCCTGGTGCCAGAGAAGCTCAGAACGGACATGGACGACATGGCGATCTCTGTGAGGGCGCAAGGTACATAACAAGGGCCCATAAGATGAAAGTCTGTCAACCTTGGCCTCCCTTTGGTACCAGAGATATAAACAAAAATCACATTTAAAATGTAGTATCTAACACCGCACTGAATTGGAAAACTGCCACTAATCACGAAAATGAGTGATGTTGTGGAAATGTCATTAGGCACTGCATAAATTCTGTTGTAATAACTTAAACTGTTTAACCAGTGTCATAGCCACGATGCCTGAGGCCTGCGGGTGTCAGTCACACACGGAATTACTGGTGTCACACTGTCAGCACAACGTGCTAAAATACTTTAACATGTCAAAATATAAACCTCTATCAGCCCCCAGAAAATAATTCATCATTTCATCTGTTGACATCATTTGTACTCCCTAGAGCAACCAGGAGCAGCTGGCAGCGTTCAGTTCTCCACGATATAATGCCACAAGCCTTGCAAAATCGTAAAAAAAAAATGGAGCAATAAAACAAACAATGCGTTTTGTGTAAAATCTAGCAATTCCCGTGTCATGTGACGGAAGCTGAATGAAAACAAAATGCTTTGAGTTGGTGAGGATGAGCAGCCAATAACAGCGATGGGGCAGCACCTCAGGAACGTCAGGAACGGCAAGCAACGCACAAACACCTGAACTCCTGGCAGAAAGGGAAACGGAGGACGGATTTAATACTTACACCGAGGAGTGGCAATGCAGAAGGAGACTCCCTGCCGGACACTGCGTTCTGATCCTGCGACACAGGTGACCCTTTTATAGAGAGCCAGTCAGCTGAGAGGGTGAGGCCGAAAGTGTGGGGAGTGGCCATCTAACTGCAAGGTGGGTGGAGCTAAACAGAAAGACATCCTACCCCCCTGTCGTGCATGTCGAAGCAACCTGACACCTGTCCCACAGCCCTAGGGGAGACGGAAAAATTCTGCCATAAAAGAAAAGCCGGCGTTTTGTATAATCGAACATTGACGTTGTATGGAGGTTTTCCTCAGTCGACATGCGGCAGGGGCTACAGGAATACTTTTGTATTAGCGCAAACATATTTACCGTTTTACACAACTGTTTGTCTCCCCATATCCAGTTTCATGTGAATGCTGTAAGGCTGATGTCACAAAGCAGAACTTCAGACCTTTTTTCTGGCTTGTTTATGGGTAAATTGGTAGCCTGCTATTTTAGCTGCTGGGCCTGAATGTCCCATAAGCATGAATACATTGGCTCTGTGTTTACTGCTAGTTCCTGCTTGCTGCAGGTGTTACACTTGTGCGTTATTCTGTCTTTCCTGGGAAAGCTGTAAAGTTTGAGGGATGCTTTGTGTAATTTGAGGGTTACTGGTGCCATTTGACAAGGCTGCTGGGGTTATGACATCATTTACAGGGAAAAAAGTAAAGACTGGGTGGAGGTACTGTATGATACCATAAATAGCTGACGTATGATGGAAATTATTGTGGGTTAAATTTTCATATGGAGACTTGTTTAGCAAGTTTAATGTAGTTATTCAGGGAGCCCCTCCCATTTTATGCAGGAAATTAATGCTTGTTTTTGAGGTATATCTCTTTTGAAATAGATTTACAAGTCCTGCCCCTAGTGGCCAAAATCCTGTCGAGTGATGACTTACTGAATTTGAATCTGTTGCCCTAAAAACATTTTTAAAAGCATCCTTTCTGACAAGCTTAGGCTTCTTTAGCTGACACTTAAATAATAAAAGTAACTTTGGTCTCCTATTATTTCGGATAAATAATTGGGCTTCTATTAAAAACATTTCTTACAACCTTTCTCATAGTAATTAAATGCATTTGCTCTTTTAAATTCTCATTTGTGTTTTATAAAACACTTTTTCTGAAGTGGCTGTGCACTGAAAAGTGCTGTGTAGTGCACAGTGGTGAAATGGCATACATTTCCACACTGACCGCACTTTCGTTTTCCATGCAAAGCAAACATTGTTTGGTTTCTCATCTGCCCTGTAGCTGGACGCTGCTTGCACACTGCACACTGTTCTTTAACAAGTAAGCAGAAGCACATGATAACAGTAATATTCAGCATTCTGAGCAAACAAGTCAAGCTGGCTTTTTTTAATATAACTATTATATAAGTATTATTGCATAATACCAAAATATATTAAGATAATATATGACCTGAAACTTGTTTGTTTCTTTGACTGGATAATTAGTTTTTGTGACCTACTAATGACGCATACAAAATCTTTAATAGTAGACTATGTTGTTAAGGATCCATTTAATGTAGTACTTTTAGATATTAATATTATTCTTGTTTAAAATGATAAACGCCTAGTTTATTTGCTTAAAACCACTAGGTACTTAAAGGTGATCCTTTTCCTAAGTTTGCTGTGGAAACCTAAAGGAGACACACATACCCTTGAGTGTAAATTCTGAAAGAGGACAAACATGTGGTTTACATCGGTAGAGCGACCTAAATTGTTTGATTACTTTTCAGATGCTTCTTGGGAAAATCATACCTTGTGTCCCACCCAAGATTACATGATAATGAAACGTTCAGCATGAAATTTTTTACAATAATGATAATAATACTAATAATTAGCCTTGTACAAGTTGAATATAGATATGTCGTTAGTTGTCAGGAGTTTCCCAGACTCCTTACAGAACCGCAGAACTTAAGTCAGGTGTGAAATTATGGCTTGCATCCTTCACGCAGTCTTCACTTAAGGCACCGTCTCATACACCTAGCCCTCAGGCACAACACCCTTCACACCCATGTAATGATTTTCTGATGACTATTAGATGAATTCTGGGCACTCAGATGAGGAAAAAAATCATCAGTTTCATGTCTGTGGTCCAGAAATTGTAATTTATACAGACTGTATGCCTATGTTCTTTGTTGTCCTTGCATTTATACCTTGGAATCAAGCTGGGAGTTCTTTGTGAAATGTTCTGGAGTGCTAAGCTTGCTCTGTTTAGTTTGATGGCCTGGTGCACCTGTTGGCATGATCTCTGCAAATACTTGTCTTGTAACAAAAGATAATTTCAAAGAAAACATATAAATAGTCTGTAGCAGGACCTGAGTACGCAGATAAGAAAACAATTAAAGGAGACATGTTTGCATAGATTAACACCCATGTTTGTTATGTGATGGAAAATATCACATAAACAGGTTAGGGTAGACAGTCAGCAGTTACTGGATCGTCTCTTTCAAAGACTGCAAAGCATTCATCTTTTGAGAATGTTACAAGCAGACAAAATTGCTTAGGTGTGGCACGCTGCAATCCTGCCGGGCAGGTAAATGTTAACTTCAATGGTTAGTTCAGTGGTCTGAAAGGAATTCTGAAATTCCTCCCCACTGAAATATGCAGGCCAATCACATTCAGAGTCACTTCATTATAAACACCTGTAATTAACACAGCAGCAAGTGCACATTTCTGATAAGATGCTTTGTCTCTATCTGACAGGCCACCTCGTTTCCCTCCTCTTTGATGATAGTTGGGCCAAGAAAACAAGCCAAAAATGCATTAACTAGTATTATGCCAACACAATTCCAAGTGCTTATTGTAGCATGAGCACAGTCAAATTAACTTTTAACTACTGGTTATTTAACTATTTTGCATGATCTTTTTGAAATCTCCTTCAGGCTAATCTTGGGATCATGAATAAATTATAGGTTTCAATTCAAACAGAATAGTGATTAAGCTTTTGTATACCGGGATAGTCCGATCCTGTTGATTTGGGGTGCAGTGTGCGGCTGAAAGGGCCACGTATCTGTGCCAGTGATTGGAAGGTTGCTGGCTGAAGTCCTGGCCTTAGTAGAATAGTGACATGTCTGTGGGCCCTTGAGCAAGGCCCATAACCCCCAGCCCCAGGGATGCTGCATGTTGGCTGCCCCTGTGCTGTGGCCCCCGAGATATGGAGAGCAGGATGAGGGAAGGCAAAAAGAGCATCCCAGTGTGCTTGTGCTGTGTGCAAATGGCAGTGAATAAAGGCTTGTTATTAAGAAATGGACTGCATGGCTGGCTGTGACTAGGTGCAAGTTTGATGCATTATTTTTACTTCAAAGTTTTACTGTCTTATGTAACATTCTCCTTCTTAGAAACTCAAAAATGACATGCTGTTTCACTAGATGGAATTTTGGGGGTTACGTCGTGGGGTAATGTGTGGCTCAGCAGCTTTGCGTAGTGTGCCTGTGAGCAGAAGGTTGTCAGTTCCAGTCCCTGGACAGCTTCCTTCCTGGAGCTGCAAACACTGGACCCTTAAATCCCATTTGCTCCAGAAACTGTCTGACTCAAAAAAAGGCTTTTGCTTTTGGCAAAAACATCTGCTAACTAGATATAAAGAACGAAAACTGAATAGAAGCTGTTTACAAATAAATGAATGATGACACGTTTTCTAGAACGTATTGCCTCATGTGCGTCCGTATATCCAAATCTGAAGTGTAATATAGTGCCCCCTGGAGGACAGTACTCCTACGTACAGCTCTGAGCAGCCCCTCTGGGGTCATGTCATATTTCAGCTCTCTTCAGGCATTTTCACATGACATATTGACAGTGTGACACCACAAGTTCTGTACGTGACTGACACAGGCAGACCTCAGGCATGGCAGCTATGACACTGAGTAAATAGTTTAATTTATTAACAGTTTTACGACCTGTTTTGGAAGGGGGGAGGAAGCTGCAGGTAAAACCTGGTCAGCTCCCTTCACAGGCCACACCATTGTCCAGGCAAACAATGGAGAGAACGTGAGACATTTCTCCTGCTCAATAGTGGCCCTGAGATGGCTGGAGAGAAGAGGTAACAATGATGAGGAGGGCCACAATCACTAAATGTATTCTGAGAAACCCCAGAGGTGATGGGGGTGGTTGTGGTTGGGACAGTGACTGGCCCACATTTCTTTGTGCTAAATACCAATGGCCACGTATGGCAGCACAGCACAGTCTACCTTTGCCTGCTTATCCATCCATCCATCCATAGGTGTGGTTCATCACTACACTAATCTCCCACCAAGATCTCGAGACCTTCCCTTTCATTGTGACCAATGTGTTACTGCAGGCAGTAACAAAATAGTTGCAGAGGAACAGGAATGTGTGTGTGGAATGTAAGGGAAGCACTTCAAATCCTGTGTGAGTAAACAGGGAATAATGTTTTTGTTGGTATATTAAGTATTCCAAAAGAAGAACTATATTCAATGTGTAGCTAACTTATAGGTACTGTAACAAATGCAGGATTGGAAATAGATTGAGCAGCTTGAGACAGGAACCCAACCTAAAACTTAGGCTCTTTGTTTCGATATTTCCGGAAAAGATACGCCTGCTTTTGGGGGGATCAGTAATAATTATTAACCCACTGGCCTGTATCTCGTAAACTGCCAGGTTCGCGGCATGCACATTCTCAGCATCGTTAGCAGTGCATTTCAGCACAGTATCTGCTATGTCCCCTTAGCACTGGGGGACAGCACGGAGAGCAGAGGTCGTGCAGTCGGTGGCAGACATATGACACCAGGTTATTTTATTTGCTTCGTTCTCTCACTCTCAGGTTTAAGCTGAATTTTCTAGTGCAGTGCCACAAAGTGGATAAAATGCATCACTGCATCTGCATTCAGTTCCTCCACAGCTTGGAACTGCAAAATAACTGAAATGCCTAACAAGACATTAACATCAAAGGCTTAATCGGGAGTAGGGGCACCTCCACGCCCCCCACACCTTCAAAACAACTTCAGTCAGGACTCCTAGAATAGGGTGCACATGGACAGCGATCAGCCATAAGATTAAAACCACTGACAGGTGCAGTGAATAACATTGATTATTATGTTATAACAGCATCTGTCCTAGGTGCCATTATATATTAGGCAAGTGAACAGCCAGTACTTCAAGTAGGAAAAAGGGTCAAGCGTAAGGATCTGAGTGACTTTGACAAGGGCCGAAATGTGATGGCTTGAAGACTGGGTCGGAGCATCTCAGAAACAGCAGGTCTTGTGGGGTGTTCCTGGTATGCAATAGTCAGGTCCTACGAAAAGTGATCTAAGGAAGGCTTTCCGGTGAACCAGCAATGGTGTCATGGGTGCCCAAGGCTCACTGATGCGCGTGGGGAGTGAAGGCTAGCCCATCTGGTCCTATCCCACAGGAGAGCTACTGTAGCACAAACTGATGAAAAAGTATGGGACTGCGTAGTCGCAGACTGGTTAGAGTGCCCATGCTGATCCATGCAAACCACCAAAAGCACTTTCAATGGGCAAGTGAGTTTCAGAACTGGAGGCAATGGAAGAAGGTGGCCTGGTCTAATGAGTCACGTCTTCTGTTACATCATATGGATGGCAAGGTGCATGTGTGTCATTTACCTGGGAAATGATGGCACCAGGATGCACTATGGGAAGACGGCAAGCTGGCGGAGGCAGTGTGATGCTCTGGCCAGTGTTCTGCTGGGTTCTGGCATTTATATAGATGTTACTTTGACAAGCACCACCTACCTAAACATGCAGACCAAGTACACCCCTTTATGGCAAGATCATTTCACGATGGCAGTGGCCTCTTTCAGCAGGGTGATATTTCCTGCACACTGGAGCTAGAAAAAGGGTGAATGGTGACTCGTGAGGCCATATAACTTTCTCCATTGCTCAGGGGTCCAGGATTTGTCCTTCTTACACCAAGTTATGTGTCTTTGTTCATTGACCTTGGATCAAATTTGAATGGCAACTCCCCTATAAAGTCTAACGTTGTTGCATTTTTAACATACATTTTTGTGAAGACTGGATCCCAGAGATGCTGGTGCAGTTCTTTTCCGATTGCCAAAACAGTTTGTCTCTATTAGGCAAACAAAAAAATTATTGTCACTGTTCCCTTTGGCAATTTTTATTTATTTTCTTGCAAATAATGTTCCTTCAGTTCAGTTACCACCTACTCGGCATCTGGAAGTTAAAGAACGTATTAAAGTTTTGATTCGCAGACCTCTTTTTTATACACACACACACACACACACGCATACATACCCTTAGACATATCTGTGTTTTTCACATAAATAAGAACTAAATAACATTTGTCTTGTCCTGACTTCTGAGTAAATATTTTAACATGACTCTAGTATACCCTAAACTGTACCTAAAAATGCACGTTCAGCAAGGCTGAATGCTATGGTACTTCCAATACTTTCCTTTTTCCATTGACTTCAGGCCCAGTTCCAGAACCTAAACAGTTAATTGCTGGAGGACACCCAAATGGAGAGGAAGTCCAGGCAAATCCCCAAACGCCAGTGGGTATGAGGCTGCAGCCCCGCCTGCGAAGCCTCCTGACATTCTCAGCATTGTCCATCGAAAGAAAATGACAACCTGCAAGCACCTTATTTAAAGCACTTATAATCACGCTTTTGTTGCAGTCTGTTGTAAGCATGCCTCCCTAGCAGAGCACATAAAAAACAGAAGATGCTACATAATCTAGTAATGACAGTTTTATCTCTGTGGCCAATCCACGCCAATTATCAAAGGTGTGACTTCCGCAATAATGATTACTTTATGGCCTCATAAATTAGTTTCCGAACAGCAAGCTGCTTTGGTCTTAGGGAAAGACAATACTTCAACCAGCTGGCTATCTTTGACGTCTGTATATCAAAAAGATTTTTGACATGATTGACTGCAGTGTTTTTGGTTGGCTATTGCAATTCTATGGACCAGATGATTGCTAAAATGCATGAGGGTTAATCAAATACTCAAACAGAAGGCTTTGTTAAAAATGAAGCTGTCGCCAAAAGATGGCATTAATGAATAAAAGAGATTCATTTTTATGTATGTATGTATGCATGTATGTCAATGTATTCAATGTATTCGCTGCATGCCTGCACACACACACATATACATATATATATATATATATATATATATATATACACTCACCGGCCACTTTATTAGGTACACCTTGCTAGTACCGGGTTGGACCCCCTTTTGCCTTCAGAACTGCC
>JAODKL010000040.1:30878779-30894606 GCA_026780765.1 Petrocephalus schoutedeni
CTTCCGGGATAGGCTCCGGACCCCCCGCGACCCTGAACAGGATAAGTGGGTAGGAAAATGGATGGATGGATGGAAATCACAGTAGTATTTCAAAAATTCTGTTACATATGACAGAAGCTAGTCACAAATGTTCAGGGCTTTGAGCTACATGCATTATAGCTCTCATACAAGCAGGTAACTATATAAACAAAAAATGAATCATCCCAGTGCTAAATCACATGGTGTGATTCAAAAACTTTTTGACAGCTATGTCTCTTGAGATGTATAGGCTGTAAATAAAGATTTCTGAGATTTCACAGGTGTTCACTCAGTATATAAGTATACAAAACTGGTGTATATAAATATACAATACTGGTGTATTGTACATTCAGTCTGAATAATGTGTGCTGGATACTGTGTATCATATTCATGGTTGTATATTGTACAGTGTATATTGTTAATTATAGTGTAATTTAAATGGGACAAATTGCACTAGGTATCTCTTATAAAGTTTCGTTGTCTATTGTATATTGTTTTGTTCTATTTGAAAACAAATTCCCTATATGTAACAGCATACTTGGCAAATAAACCGGATTCTGATTCTGATTCTGGTAAGGTAATCTCAGTATATGATGCTTGTCCTGCAACTTAAATATTAACTGGAAGAGACATGTCATGTGGGGCCATTATGAAAACTGAGTGTTTAATATTTTTCCTTGCTGTGTCCCATGATAGACTGGCATCCTTTCCAGTGTGTCCCTGGCTGTGTCTCATGTACTTCCTGGGATCAGCTACAGGGTGACTGCAACCTTGTACCAGATGAGCAAAAACAGAAAATAGATGGATGGATTTGCATTTGCAATTTTAAACAATTACATTTATATTAGATTTATTTCAGTGATCTACAGATTTTGTATTTATTGTCTTGTATGTTTGCTTAAATGCCTTGAATTTACTTATATTTTATTACAATCATTGAGTGTTATGATGAGCAAAATCCAGGAAAGTATCGTGAAGCAGGATTTATTGCTTAGTACGATAACTTGTCAGATAGGTATTCTGGGCTAAATGTAAGTGAACTAAGAAAAAGTCCATTTAGAAATCCTGCTTTGTGACACAGGCCTCTTGCCTTTGACCCAGTTATGTGGGTGAGCTCTGCCTGTTCTCCCTAGCAAAATGTGTCTCACCTAAGACCTGTTCACCATGGGAGCTGAAACCAGAAAATGTTTACAGGTATTAGAATTCCCTTACCAAGCACCCTTACCATACATGCTCATGATCTTTGGAAAGTCAATGGTGAAGTTACATATTGATTATATAATGTTAAGGCTGTCAGTGAAGGGGTGGCATTCCTTCATTGGTCTACAAGAGTCTTGGAATCCCCCTAGATTCAGCCATAGTTGGCCTATTACTGCTACAACTTTCACTAGAATAGATGGTTTGGGAAAAGTGCGGACGGATTTATATGTAAGCGATACACAAATATGGCTGTTGAAGAGCGCCATACTTTTGATAGACATTTACCACCCATCACATGCAAACAAAGACGCACATTCCTTTCCCTTCTGCTTACGGACTCACAAAACTCAATTTCTCAGCTTTAAACCACAGATTGCTGGAAACAAGGTAGGACTTTGCAGAAATATGTCCAGCCTCACCACGAAGAGGAAATCTCATCCAGATGAGTGTCTCTGTGAAGCTCAGAGCAGGACTGCACACCAGCAGACTCATCGACACAATACCAGGCAACCAAGTACCAAGACAGGAACCTTTCACTACATTTGCTTGTTCTATTAATATTTATATCATCATTTTCATGATCCTAACGTATCCGTCGATATCGCTGGAGCAAAACTGACCCGTAAGGCACCAGCTGAAAGCAATTTGCCGCAAGGCGCGGCTGCCAGACGCAGAAAGGACTCCCCTTCTGCTTTTCTTTGAAATGCTTTTTCATATCCAAAATATACAAAGTGGCCAAATTGCTGACATGTGTGAGAGGGTCAGGCGACTCCCGTGTTCCCTCGCGCCCATCCGCACGCTGCTCCCTACCATTCGCGGACGGAGTGCAGAACACTTTGGCACTATCAGGAAACATATCCCATAATAAATCAGACACCCACCCACTCCCCCCAACAAAAAAATCCTAAGCTGTTTATTTTCATTTGCAAAGTTATTTTAGTTTTGACTCACAGATGCCTGCTGTATACGGCTTAGTGATGTGTCTGCAGTAGTAATGGCTGTGGGCATCCATCCATCCATCCATCCATCCATCCTCCACAGCTGCTCATCCAGTGCAGGGTCGTGATGATCCAGGTGCTGATCCCAGGCAGAACACACAAGACACAAAGCAAGAGACACCTCGGAAGGGATGCCATTGTGGTCATTTATAAAGTAAACTAAATACAAGTACTACTACACTTACTCCCCAAAGGTGATCACAGTTTGAAAATCATTGTTATTTATTAAAAAATATTCCAAAAGTTATTTGAGGTGAAGCACGTGTCCGGTGCTCCGTGGCTAGGAATAGGCTGTTATCAGTAGGGGCTTACTGGAAAACTGTTAAAGGGTTCTGCTGTCATCCTCCAGAGTACATCAATACACCTGACCAGTCCGAGTCAAACATGTTGCCAGATTGCATGCCTTTTTGGATAAAATGAAAAAAATGACATAACAGTTGCACTGAACTAAAAAAAAAATAGCTGTGACTGTGTGCGTAATACAGCTGTGATAGTTTACAATGCACATCAGGAGCGCAACATGTGCAAAACTATTAAACACAAAAAGAACATCATTACACAATTAACCTTAAAAATATAAAAGGGATAAATATTTCTACAAAATCTATAATTTCCCGGTTTACATATTTACCATGTAAAAGACTCCAGGACAGCA
Source organism: Petrocephalus schoutedeni (assembly GCA_026780765.1). NCBI lineage: Eukaryota > Metazoa > Chordata > Actinopteri > Osteoglossiformes > Mormyridae > Petrocephalus > Petrocephalus schoutedeni. Next base: position 30,881,651 of record JAODKL010000040.1, read on the forward strand.
CCTAACAGGTGATTAGATGATCTGAATCACTATTTTTTTTTCTCAAAAGACATTCTTTTGTTTTAACTCCTTGTACAGCCCTTTGTCACCAGATGTTTGGCCAAACATCTGGCCAGTGAAAGAAGAAATCTCTGGCTATTTTCAACAAGATTGATTCATCCTCTAAACACAGCGCTGGGCTAGAGTTCAGGGCAAAAGGTTTTCTGTGTTCTGGCAGAACTGGGTTTGCTATAGGTGATGTCCTAAAGATAGGATCTTGGGGTACGCAGGAGCCAGTGACATATGCAACATAGATTTATAATGGATTTATGGTGGCATTGGAGTAAAAACATATGGCTGAGCAAAGGCAGAGACACTGCGTGTCCCTAACCGTGCTGCTGCAGTGAAGGGATGTACAGAAGAGTCCAAATAAAGTGGCAGCTGGGAGCCTAATAGACAGGATCTGTGACAAGGCCAATGAGTGGATCTGGAGCAACCTGCTGAAAGGTTAAAATCAACTTCCAGGTACAAAGTCTGGAGTAAGTATAGCATTGTAAGCTGTCCTAGTTGCTTCAGCAACATCTGTTACGTTGTAAACAAAGAGACAAGCAAATAGGGTCATTTAAGGTAAAAAGGCTTATAGGGCAGTAAATGGGTTTGGTGAATTAAGGCTTTTCAGGTCATCTACTGACATACTGTAGTAACCACACTGAATTAAACCAGCAGAGTAACATATCTGTGTACATATCTGATGTTCTTTTTCATCTCAGTGCATCCATAGGAAGAAATATTGCATTACATGTTCCATAGTCATAGATATGTGTTTGCAAGAAGTTGTACTCTGAAAACATCTCTAAGCTGACAATAGGTTTCCGTGCAAGATTGTTTAAAAGCATGGGCTCTGATGTTCCCATCTCTTCTTCACTTTGAACCAAAGCCTGACATGCTCTCACATTTCAGCCGTTCTTTTATAGAGGTCTCCCGATACAACCTGACCTTTTCCAGCTGTGCCATGCAGGATCAAGCCTTTGAGTGTCTACTGGATCATGAACACGCTCCACACAGCCCTTAAGGACCCCGCTTTCCCTGCACATCTAACAACCTCAGGGCACCTGGCCAAAACCTTGCCAAAGTGCGTGCCATGTGAAAGTCCGAGCTGATAGTAGCTTGCCCCAGGGTCTCTGAAGGATAGGGCAGTGTTTGAGAAAATTAGACGATGACAGGTTTTTCAGGATTGCTCCATCAACTCATCACACAGAAAACAAATTAATCTTAGTTCAGTAGTTATTCATGCAAATTGAGAAATGAAATCTGATACACTTACAAAACGACTGTTGGTCATTGAATAGGTGCTGTACATGGCCGTGGACCTTTGAGCAAGGCCTGTGACCCCTAGCTCAGTGACAAGGTGGTTGGCCCTTCACTGTGACACCAAAGCATGCTCTCACCGGTAAGGAGAACAAGATGGAACAAAGTGAAAAGAGAATTTACCTATGGGGATTAATAAAGCATCACTACTTTAATTTATATATTCTACTACTCACCTTCACTGCCAGTGGAGCTCAGTTGAGTTTTGCTGATTCCTTCACGCTATGTAATGAAGCAGCTGTGCGGATTTGATATCTACAGCTGGACTTTACACAAACAAAAGATAAGGGATTGTGGTTTCTGAATGCTAATATAAAATTACTGTTCAATTTAATTTCAAGAAGCCTGAAAGCAAAGAACGCAATTATTTACTGCATGCAGCTTACACATAACCACTTCTCCACGGCAAGAACTAATGTTTACAAAAAATAAGAACTTAACCATAAAAAAAATTTGTTCAATGGCTTCTGCTACCTAAACCTGAGAGAAACCTGCAAATACGTGGTAGCTACCACTATTAAATAAAAGCAAATGTCAGTGGTTAGGTTTAAACGGGCATTATATTTGTTGCAACACCCAGTGAATGATCTAGTCAAAACCAACCCTGTCCTCAAGCATGGTGGTCACAGAAGAACTGAGTTTCACCAGAGGTTGAACACGTTAAAGCTTTTTTAGATGTGAAACATGGGCCAACTGTGGTGCAAATATCCACCTTTCAACAAGACATCAAATAAAAGCACAAGACCAAAGCTATACTAGAAAAAAATAAAGAAAATGTAGAATGGCGATTTCTGCCAAGGATTTGAAAAATAGTAATACTGTCCACAAGTCTTTGGAAGATGGATGCAGTGTTTCATTCTTAGGTTTTATTCTTTCTTCTTTTAAACTAAATCACCATAACTCCTACCAACCCATAGCACATTCCTGCAGGATGTATTGCAGATGCTACCCTACACATCAGCTTTCTGGGAGAAAAAGTGTGATGTTTTTATACTATGCAGTAATTAAGAGGCATGTGTTGTGTACTACGAGACAAGCTTTACATACCTAGAGTTAACTTGACAGACCCTGTTTGCCTCAGAGTCTGTGCACATTCACTTAAATGGGGTGGGACAAGCAGTAGTGTCATAAATCCCTAATTTTTAGTCAAAGGGCGGCTCTTACAGCTGGTTAGGCTTGGAAATTACCAGTGACAATATACCCAGTGTAAAGGTAAGCTACAATTCATAATACCCAAAACCCAGGAGCAAGCCTTGAAGAAACCTAAAGCAGTAAACTTACTTCATAGTACACCACTGTGAAATGGCTGCGAGATCAACATTTTTATGTTTATGCCTCAGTTAAGTATATGTTCTCAAAATTTACAGAAGCAGCAATGATCCAGGAATACCTTGAATGCATTTACATACCCATACCATAGCAGAGGATGGATTTAATTTCAAAACACAGAAGTCGTCGTTTTCAACTTGACTTTGCTCTGAATTAATGTTAACAGACTCATCTGAGTTACATTCAAGTTACACGAGAATACGTGACTGCCGGCTGTTCTGTTACTCAGGAAACCACTTTTACATGAGCTGTCTGCTCAGTCTTGAGTGCAGCAGTGGCCACTGCAACCATGAAGCCAGTTTGCACCAGATCTTCTCCATGTCACTTGGCACAACACAGTACGGAATATAACATGACGTCATCCTTGATTTTTACTCCTAGATAACCTGGAATTCCAGTTGCTTGTAAAGCAATATATATGCTCATTGACTATTGAAGAACTGAGCTTCATGCTCTTTGGTCGCTGGAAACAGATTGCATCCAAAAAGGAAACGGCGTAATTCTCCTATTTTGGTCTCATCAGAGCCTCACCCATGTGCACGTCTGTAGTGCACACTACTGCTAAAAAGAAAAACTGTAATCTTATAGGTTACTGGGAAAAACAATATCCCTGTAAAGAGTCCATTAAATCATCCCCACAATAGTTTAAATTACAACTTTATTCCATCACACACTTACAGGTTTTATTTATTTATTTATCAACCTGGCGACGCAGGTGACAGGAGAGCACAGTATGGTACAACAGGAAAGTCCCCTCTCATCCGCACCAGCCCCTGGGTACAGGCGGAGAGCCCCACAGCTGATGCCACATCACCAGTTCCAGAAGAACAAACGGCTGCCATACTTGGAGGGCTGGAGATCACCCTCGACGACTGGATTGGGCTCGGGCCTAGGCCTTGAGTGGTAGGGATTTTCAGGTAGAGGCCGGCTGGTCTGCACCTTAGTCACCTGAGAAACAATATGGAGGGGTGAATATATCTTTTGATTAGACATGCAATTAAAATTTCAGTACAAAACTGGGAACACCTAAAAGCACCTGTCAGCTCCAAGGGCTTCTTACCCTGACCAGTGAGATCTCACCTTGGATAAGTCACCCAGGCCAGGTCTCTCCCAGCCAAGCTTCTCCAGGACGCAGCTGTCGAACTCATACTGCTGCTGACGACAGCGGCGCAGCTCTACCAGGTTGGAGTAGTCCAGGCAGGTCCAGTACTCCGTGAAGGACTCCGCGCAGTTCGCCTTTATCTGCCTGGGAGACAGAGAGCAGCATGGCATCGACGAAGTATGCTCCTCCACATCCACAGTCATAATGCACAGATATACAGCCTTCTAGGGAGGTCTATAATTCACACAGAATACACATTAGGCACATGTAGTGACTTACATACACATTGAAATGTTATTTTACAAAACTGAGTACAAATGAAGTTAATGGGAGTCACCTTAGACAACCGACAGCAAACAGCATTTGTCATCAAAAAGGGGGAAGCGGATTCCATTATCAATGGCATGGTAACGCTACTGAATCCAAGGCAATTTTTTTTTTTACTGCATTCCAACTGGAAATCTAAAATTCCCACCCATGTGCTAAACATAAGGGGGGATTCTCCCCCATTGTGAGATAGGAATTTCAAGCACTACATGAATATGAATGTCATCTATGGACTTCCATAGCATTGAAGTTTAGGGAATTACTACTTTAAAAAGTAACAGCTGCAATAGATAGATTTTATTCCAATTTGCAAAATCAAAAGACAGTATATTTGAATTCTTGTAGAGTAAAACTGGTAAAGCTGTAAAACTGTATTTTGCACTATTATGGTTAAACTTCACTTGTGATCCACAATCTGTGGTTCACATGCCTGCCAAGCCGTGGGGGGTGGGGGGGGATCCCTACAGATTGTGGATCAACATCAATCCGTTACACCGCTAGTAAGCTAATGACTAAAAAAAGTACAATAACGCAAACAACAAGCAACATAAGCCCCTCTGTACTGGCACGCTGGGTACCTGAAAAACTGCAGTGCACACTCGTTGACCTTCCTGCCTTCCTCCAGACACTTCCTGGGGTCTTTCTCTTCCCAGCGGCACAGCATGAACTCCTTGTTGGGTTTGTCGCACTGAGAGCCATAGTGGTGGGCAGCTGCCTTTAACACCGCTGATGAAACATTTACCTGCGGCAAGCAGAGGCCCATGTTTCAAAAGCATGCACATATATGCACAGCTGCTGACATCCCAGTGTCAGATCTATAGCCACCTGGCCAACACTCTCCAAAAACACTCCCTTTATTCAAAATGTGACCATGTGCAATTCCACATAACATCACCATTTGCAGATATTTTCATATAATGCAAAAGTACACATGCTCAAACTGGGAACCTAATGAAAGACACAATAACTCATGCATACAGCACTAGTTGTTGTGTGCCAGAGCAAGTACAGTAACACCATAACGACTGTGCATTTGTTATCCCAAAACTTTGCCAGTAATCTCAAGCCAGTTAATATACTGTGATATTTATGTGCATTCCTGCATGTGTTTATATGGGGTTTGACCTGTCAGTCTGCATTTAAATGTCCACTTCGAATGAGGTACAGTTAACATATACCAGGCAGACAAACAAAGGAGCAATGCAAACTTGACTGACATGCCCCCAGATGAGGAACAGGTGAGCTTTACTGTAGATAAAGCCTTAAGTAGCGTTTTTCTGCAGCCTGGGTACCTAGGGTACAAATACATTTCGGCAGGTAACTTAAATGACATTGTAGGACCCAAGCTGACTCCAAGCCGTGCCCTGTCCTATTTTCTGCATTGTATCCGCTTTTAAGACAAACACACAAATCTTTGTAAAACACAGATTTGAACCAGTCTAGTTCAGCCAAATATAAGGTGACAGCACAAAACGCCAGCTAGCCACGGTTCACATGCTAATACAGGGACAAACATTAATCTCGATTTTGAACTCGCTGATACCGGGTCGATAAACCTGACGGGTCGGGCAGTTAACAATAACAATTATTCCACACCGTGTGCTCTTTAACCGAAGCATAGATAATGAAAGGACTATGCGAAACGACTAAATGGAGCTTGTTGGCTAATACGGCGCTGGCTAACTAACTCACACATACCTCCTCAATATTAAGCTCCTGTAGAGTGGGTATCTCTACCGTACCCGGCATGCCGCTATTTATTTATCCCCCCTGTGCAACAAAAGAAGAATACAACTCAAACAAGTTGAGAAAATGAAATGTTGTCAAGGTCCCCGGTACACGAGAGGACGAGACTTCGTCCCGGCGCATAAGGCCGCGAGAGGAAGGTCAAGCTACAGCGCATGCGCAAGGCGGATGTACCCGCCCGGTAACGGAACAGTTACTACTAGGAAACTGTGCGCTTATGTCCGCCATTTTGGCTCAGCTGAAACGTCAACGCTCATAGTATCAAAACCATGGTTTTCCCGCTGCACGTAATCCTCCTATAGCCAGTTAACCGTTACAGTTATGACTATGCCATATTCATATTAATGACGTGAGTACAATTCTTTGTCTTCTTTACTACCCTTATTAGAATACTGTATGCATATGTATAGCATTTGGCAGACGCCCTTAGCCAGAGCGACTTTCATAAGTGCGTAAAAACTCCTTTAGTGAATAGATACAATAATTACATAATATCACTATATAATTAATAAACGAATATTTGGCACACTGACATAAAAAATACCAAAAAAATGTCAAATGTTTGGGTATAAAAATGAGGAACGTGGCACTTCTCTGCATACAACCCTATGCAAGCTGAGGGGGCACAAATAGACTGGGGGACCCCCCCCCCCCCCAAAAAAAGAGAAAATAATAACACAATAACACACAGCGTAGTGTCGTGTTTTTTACAATGCTTACATTTTTCTGCTGCATCCTGACTTGGAGGTGAACAGAATTCAGTGCTAACAGTCTAATAATAGTAGGTGATAGTGGTGCTGAAAATGTTTAGCTTGTCACGATACTCACAGAGCTCTCCTTCAGATATGTTAAATAGGATGCCATGCCATTACAAGTCACCACTAGCTAGTGAACCAGAAGGCTGGTAAGTTCCTCCAGGTTCTCTGGTGTTCTTCCACAGTCCAAAAACATGCTAAAGTGAATTAGAGCTGCCAAACTGTCTGTAGGTGTGACTGTGTGTGTCCTGCGATGGGATGGCACCCCATCCAGGGTTGTTTCCTGCCTGGTGCCAGTTGCTTTGAGGTTAGGCTCCGGACCTCTGTAAATCTCCATAGGACACTATGGAAGACCACTGCTGTCTGAAATCTCTTGGACTTTAGTGTATCTTTTTTAAAACGAGACTGCCTGAAATGGAATGAGATGATCTGGTAGCATAATTACTGGTACAGGTTCTGCTTCTAAAATAAACCTGTTGATCCACAAGTGTGGATGATCATTTCAGTTGCCCAATTTACATATGGTAGGAAAGGTATTTGGGAACTCTCTTGTGGTTTAGCAGCTCATGATTAAAAAAAAAAGCAGTATTCTTATATACAGCCATAAATTACATTGTCTGCATCAGAACTTTGGAATCCTGCAAATAATTTTGGCTACATTGTGATGGAGAATTATTTATGTGTAGTATTACATAAGTGTTAACTGGCAAAATTTAGTCAGTGTTACGGACAAGTCAGACTTCTCAAGTAATGGTAACTTGCCAAAAGAAGAAACAATGTAATGATCTGCTAGTGTTGTAGAAACATTCCCATTAATTTTAAGCACTATCCTAAGCTTCCTACAGTATAATGTCAGTAAATAACAGCAGGCCTAATGCATATTGCACTTTCCCTTTTCTTTATTGCTTAAGTAAAACATTTCCAAAACATAGAGAATATCTACATTTTATTTTAAGGAATGTTAAGTGTAGCATTCTAAGAATGCTCTCATAACCAGTAATTTTCAGCCAGGAAGTGTTTTAAGAATGTTGTGTGAAACAGATGGAATTTAAAATGAGGACTTGAAAAATGAAAACATTTTTTGTTTGGCTTACCTGCTGTTTGAATGTTCTATTCATGTTTTCAATCACTTATTGATACATACAGTGCATATAAAAAGCCGACACACCTCTGTTAAAATGCCAGGTTTTTGTGATGTAAAAAAATGAGACCACGATAAATTATTTGAAAAATATTCCCACCTTTATTGTCACCTATAATTTGTACAGTTCAATTGAAAAAAATTGTGTTAGGGGGAAAAATATAAAAAATGTACAATAAGCTGGTTGCATAAGTGTGTGCACCCTTAAACTAATACTTAATTGAGGCACCTTTTGATTTAGTTACAGCATTCAGTCTTTTTGGGTAGGAGTATTTGCTAACTCTTCCTTGCAAAAGCGCTCCACAACTGTCAGATTGTGAGGGCATCTCCCGTGCATAGCCGTCTTAGATTTTCAATTGGATTTATGATGTATTGAAGGTGGAAAAAGTTTTGAAATGATTTATCGTGGTGTCATATATATATATAAAATTATACACACACGCACAGTGGATTTAAAAAGCATACACACTCCTGATAAAATGGCAGGTTTTTTGTGATGTAAAAGAATTATACCACGATAAATCATTTTAAAACTTTTTGATATTTTTTAATTTTTTGGTATTTCTTTCAGTTTTATTATTATTTCTGGGAATTCAGTCTCAAACTCTTTCACAAAATATAGTATTGTTGCAATTTCAAACAATTTCAGTGTTTTGATATACCTGTGAACTGTCAGTTAAAATATGTAGTCTTACCTTAAAAGATTCAATCAATATATGGACTGAGGTTCAGTTTAAAATGTAATCGAATCAAGTTTTGCAGTAAAGTATTTATTTTTATGCATCCTTATTTATACACGTATGGTGTGTCATATGTGAGAAGTCATTTGATTCTTAAAGCTACTTTACTGAGGATGTTTAGAATGTTCATAATGGTAAGTAAACTGATAACTTCTAACCTTATCTGGGGTAAGCCTGTGTCATATTGAAGTTAACCAACGTTTTGTATTTTGAAGAAAACGTAAAACACATTTTCCCTCCGATGAGTGCTTTACTCTGGAATCTTTAATTTGAAGTGAATCAAGTCTGTCAGGTTTTCAGTGAGAATTTCACTCAAAGAGCCAAAGGTTTCCCTGCTAAACATGTCAATACAGTTTCAACTCCATACAGCATTGGATGATGTCATGGAGAAGGAATGACTGTGGTTTTAATCTAATTTCTGTGGTGGGAATCAAGTACCCAGCTAAAGAACTGACTAGCTGGAAAAAGATGTAAGAAAAAGGGCTTGTCTTGGTTGAGGAAGGGCTGGACTCCTGAAATATGTCAGGGAAAAACACAGGCTTTAGCATTTGAGATCTACCTGTAACAACGATGCATATGCAAAGCAACAGTATCCTTAATAACAAATGCTACATTACATTTGGCTATGATAGATACACCTGTGCTTCTTATGCGCTTACAAGACACATTGTGTCTTTGTTGAAAAAGGATTTTTTCTTTTTGCATATGGTCTGAGGTAAAGTATGCTATTTTAGCACAGGTATTGAGAAACTTCTTCTGGGGGCACAGGCACTCAGATTGAAATGCAGCCTGGTCACTGTGCCTCCCTGCTAAGACCTCAGAATGGGTTTTATAAGGCAGAACAGCCACTTACGTGCAGAGACAAAGGACAGCTGGTAGCCGGGACAACAGAAGGGTCAATGTAATAATTGGAAACAAATGTATCACTTCAGCAATGTGCATGACTGCCAAGTCATGCAGCCAGCCATTATTCAAGGTTTTAGTAGGTTAGTAGGCATTTTAATGTGAACAGGAAAACAGACTTAAAAAGCAGTTATTTCCTTAAAAAGCAGCTATTTTATCCTAGTGTTCAGTTAACTTTGCAACAAGATATCACCAACATCAACAGTATATCTTGTGTATCTAATGTTAAATATGTGTATATTGTATTAAATATTACTGACTGATGGGAAATAGCAATTTAAAATTGGCCTTTTAACCCTAATTTGCATAATTACAGTAATTTTGAGATTAAGAGAAATACTTTTTAACGATGACCACTTACCCCGTTGTCCTGATCTTAATTCCGCCAGGTGCTCCATTGTATGAAGCCTATTTTCGCATTCTGCCGGACCTCATTGGAGAATAGTTAAGCCTTAGCGTTTAATGGTACTGATTAAGTATATTTCAAATGTACTTTGAAAGGTTTATAAATTTGGTTATTGGACGCAATTAAGCAATCAAACATGGTCTAAAGGCAGATGGCAGTAAAAGTCATTAGCATGCGCTGATGATAATTACAGTCAGGGACTGTGTAATGGTTCCTTACTAATTTCTCGTTGAGTTTGAATAGCGATTCATTTATTTTTGTTTTTTGACTGTCGCCCGGCGATCCGGGTGGGCGGCATCGCATAATATTAAGAGACTCCGTTTCATTTGCGGTACCCTTAAGGCGGCTTATTTGGTTGCCTAAACAGCCGCAAGATAGAGTGGCTCATGGGGAAACGATATGTTGACGTGGCCTTAACCCATCGTATATAATAGCAGTGGAACCTAAAGCGTACTTATGAAAAGCTGATTTGGTCTGAGACCGGGCGCTCAAGTGTGTGCAGCTGCGCCCTGCGAAGGGAAACGCCACGCCTGTCTCGTGAATTAATGCATCTCTTCATTTTTAACAGCACAATAGCCGTCATCTGACGTGTTTGGAGCAAATGGAGAGACGTGTAGAGACCGCTCGCGTGTAAATGCTTAGCATTAAAGTGCACCAAACGGCGCCTCCACTAAACTTGCCGCCAAGTACTACCACCTCCATGCATTTTTGTCAGTTGAATCCCGCTTGCAAATATACCAGATGGTGTTTTTAGTGTATATGGTTTTCTTTAGGTATTTTAGACTCAGGGTTTAGACAAGTAGCCTTAATATAATAAGAACAAAAGTTTAAGAAATATACACAGGATATATGACAGGATATTTAAAAGGAAAACGCATAATATTAAAACTATAATACTAATGGGGCATTTTATTTGGACATTTTTTACATTAAAAACTTTTAATATGTAAAAGTTACTAATTCCCAGTAGACAGTCTTTCAGTGTCTGATTATGATTGTGCGTAATTTTCTGTTCAAAATAAACCATTCAATGAATCGCTGTATAGCTACACGTGCATGTGTTCACATTTGAATGTAGGGTTAAAACTCTTCAGTGGTCTCCTGAGTGAATGTAAGTAAGATGGATGAGTGAGTTTTTTTCAGAAACTATAAGACCTGGCAATGAGATCAGTCCCATCAAGCAGGCTGAAAGTGAGCTCCACTCCAGAAATGACAGCAGTGGAGCCATTACTGAGCACAGTGACCCATGAAATATGCCGGGAACTTGCTTACAGCTTCTGATTACTTCCTTCCTGACAAGACGCTCGCTGCCCGGCAGCCTACTGTCTCTCTCTAACTAGCTGCCCAGTCCCAGTGCCGCCTAATTTGCTTTAGCATGAAACTATAGTCAATAGCCGCATGAAACTATAGCCTACTCAAGCTTCACAGGAAGGCACGGTGGCAGTGCGCACTGACTAATGTTGCTTAATTCATTTGCAAAATACAATATGGAAATAGGCCAGAATTCCATAATGAATCATTTACATCAAATAATGTTTGCTTTATTTTTTTTATTGCATGTTGTACGGAAAATGTTAACAATGACAGTAAATTGGTAGATTATGATGAAGCCACTCAGTATTTTTTGCTGTATGCCCGGACGCTCTAACCCCCAGCAGAGGCACCTGCTGGCATATTACGTTAGTTACGTTATTACCAAGTTAGTCGTGATCGCTTCTCCATCAGTACTCGAGCAGCTCACAGCTGAAGTATCGTCAACCTTCCGCAACGTAAGGCCAATTAAAAAATTGCTCTTTCCTTTGACCATATGCACCAGTGGCCAAAACTGTGAAAACACTTCCAATTTTTAGAAATTGCAGAACTTTATTCAACTGTGGCACCAGTCACTTATCTAATCGTCCAATGTATGATTTTACAAATATCAATCACTAAATAATAAGTAACTGAGCAAAAGTTCTGCAATGTCTACAAGCTGGAAATGTTTCCACAATTTTGGCCACTTGTGTAATGCTTTTGGCATTCAGAATGAGACAAGGCAAAATGGTTACCCCGGTAAGTTTAGTTTGATTAAAAAATGATTTCTTAATCAGAAACAGATGGTATGGTATAGTCATAGTGCACAACTCCAGATGCTTCAGTAGGGTAGGACGTTCATATCTGTACTCATCCATGCTCAGTGATCAAGTTGAATTAATAAATTAGAATATTTATGAACTGTAAAATAAACTGCCAATAAAGAATGCCAAACATATAATGAAGTAGTTTTTTTTGTATGGACTGAAGGCGAGGTTATTTGGATTAAGTATGAATTCCAAGTAGAATAATATGTTTCTACTCTCATGCAATACAAGTCAGTCATGTTTTCCTTGCGGAATATGGATATTATGTATAATGGACAACATACACATTCATCATGGGCAGATGCACCTGATGCAACTCCTGAGGAATCCTACGAGACTCTGTCATGGGCAGATGTAAATGTGATTGGCTTCCTTTTGTATAATCAGCAGCCAAAACCTCGATGGTATCTGACTGAGAACAGGCATCTCACCAGCTTGCTGCGACTAGCATGCAGAACTGCAGAGACGCCAGAGGTTATCTGGACATGGGATACCGCCGAGTGTGTGTGGAAGGGACTCGCTGGCTTCAACTGCAGAGCCCTTAGAGTAAGGCAGTGATACCAGAATCCCGCCTGTAAGCTAAATATATGGGGAGACCATTTGAACACAGGCAGCGCAGGTCCTCTCCATCTGAAAGGCTCTTTTGTATCCGAAAAGTTCTAAGGTGAAACATAGCACCAAAGAGCTCAGCTCAAGTCAATATCAATGCAGCTGACCCTGTCCTGTTGGCAGCTAACGGCTGATTGGCGGCTGGGGCAGGGCGAGGACGTGACGAGGGCGGCTTGGAGCAGTCAGCACTGAGAAGGGTTGACCTGCAGGGGGCAGCACAGGGTCACAGTTACACCACAGTGAGCCAGGGCTACTAACTGACACAAACTCACATCATATCAACACATTTATGAGTTGGTGTAGGACCGAAGCCTGCAGTTTTAGAAGTGGCCCTTAATTTTTTTTATTACTTATTACCGTATTTTCCGGCGTATAAGACGACCCCCTGACTTTTCCAGTTAAAATATAGATTTTGTTATATACTCGCCGTA
>JAODKL010000040.1:30910311-30929564 GCA_026780765.1 Petrocephalus schoutedeni
TTATTTTGATGTACGGTGGCATGGGGTGGGGTGGGGTGGGGGGATGGGGGGGGGGCGGTATTTACTTGGAGCCTTAATTCTGCCTCTGAGTGTCCGCTGTGTTTGTAAATGAGTTCAGCTCTGTCTGGTCTACCGCCCTCTGCTGGTGAGCCCTTCTCAGAACTTTTTAAAATAATAATGAATGCTTTTATTAAAGGTGAACCCTAGCACTGATACAATCATATATATTTACACATTATTCTAATAGTACAGTACAACATTGACCTAATGCTAATGTTAACATAAGGGTTAGCTCCGGTCCGTGTGTTCAGCAGCCTGTCCAAAACCACCCGTGGGCTGCGCCTTCTCTGCGGGACAGCTACACCCCGCTCCCCCAGGGTCCTCGCACCCCCTCCCAATCACCCTGGGCAGCTGAGTTACACCGTCATTTGTTAAACACAAGCAAGAGAAACAAACTTCAAGCGCGCTCCGTTCCCCACAGGAAAGTTGGACGTGGACCAGGCTGCGTACGTTTCGAAAAATAAATTCTTTTAAGAGTCATTTTGGCTTAAGTGCGCGGTGTAAAAACGGAAAGAACCCAGCTCTGATGGATGAGTTAACCTCTGTCAACACTGCTAGCTGCTCCACCAGCAAAGGCTTTACAGAGCAGCTCTCACACGCCCAGGGTTGCCAACTTCGGTCAGTTGGCTGGAGTGAGATTTGAGACAAGTCTGCACACACATTTACACATTATTACCTTGCAAAGAGTCTGTAGGGTTTGCAAACTATCCCAAGACTTTGAAGTAGCTAATGTTAGGTTCATAATGGAATAATATAGATTTACCATAAGATTTCTTGCCTGAGCGTAGGTGTCACACCAGATGGAAGGAACGTGCGCGGCACAGTGTTCTCACTGCCACTCTCGCTCAGCCAGTGTTCCTCCTCTTCCTCACTACATGGGCCCCCGTGAGAGAATTCAGAGAGAGAGTTCGGGCCTGAAAGGTCCGCCGAATGAATTGTTCAGTTAGGCCGGAACTGGCCGGCTCAGATGTCTCCTCTCGTTAATGTAGCGTGTCCCTCGCGTCTCGTGCCTGTGAGTGACCGCTGGGCCAGTATAGCAGCGCCCCGGCCGGTTTCGCTCTGGACCCCAGCGTTTACTGCATCACTCACCCACACCAAATGAAATCAAGTCAAGCGTTAGGGATGGTTTCGCAGTCCTATGATCATGCAGTTTTTCTCCCTAACTTGACCAAACTGGTTACAGTAGGCAGCAATCCCAAACAATATTTCCAGCCACTTAAACATGTGGATAAAGTTTTATTGGCTATAAAATGACCATCTCATTTCCAAGGGAATAAAATCTTCCTAAGCACTCTTGCAGCTCAGAGTCCTAGCCCAATGTTCACTTTCTCCTGCCCTCTTCTTCCTGGGAGACACTCCAAGCTCATCCTAATCCTGTTCTGGATTAGCAGTCATGGAAAAATTGATAGATGGATGGATGGAAAAAATGGGACCTGTTTTGTGCAGGTCCTGTGTTTCCTCTTTCTGAAATATGCCAGTTTTTGCCTTTTTTGGCTTTATTGGTTGTGAGGGTGATCAATCAGTCACCTCATTAAAACAGTCTCTAGAGTATAGTCAGCCCCCAACAGGCAGCTATTGCTGGTATCCTGGCATAAGAGGATCCATGCTTATTAAGAAGCTTGTGTGCTGTGGAATTTAACTGCAGGCTTTCGGATCTCTACTGTTTGGGCTTTGGTTGCTCCCTATGTCCGATAAACCTGATGATTCATTTTCGGCCAAGTGCATGCATTCCAGAGCATCACCAAGACCGTGACCCACGGGTAAAATACTGCCCATGGTGCATCTCTCAGCCAGTCTGTGGTGTTATCTGCAGAAATAATAAACTGGGACTCCAGTTTATCTGTTTTGAAAAAAGAATGTATATTAATTTCCTTAGGGAATCCTGGAAGACATAGACCTGGTCCATATCAACATGTGAATGGTGGATGTCCACCATTGAGTTCGGGGCATGAAAAATAGGAAGAATGGGGGCAGTTTTTCGGCCGATTTATTCCCACGTAGGCAGCAAACACCTGTGACCCCAAGGACATTATTCTATATAACGCGAGCCCTGATGGGAGGAGAGCGAGGAGGAGACGTTTTCATAACTTACACGTGAGTCACTGCTCTGCAAGTTCACAGACTCCGACTGCGGGACCCCGGGGCGGGGTGGCGGGCCTGGGGAGGGCGGCTCAGGCCAGGTTGCTCTTTAGGGGGTGGGCTGAAAAATGGATGCGTTCTTGCGTTGCTTTAGGCTAATTTATTATTTGAGCATCCCATTGTTTTCACAGGGCTACTGAAACTGAAGCCAAGGCTCTGTGGCTTGTGGGGTGTGGGGGGGCAGGGGGTGTGTGTGTGTGTGGGGGGGGGTGACCGGGCTGTGGCCCTGGAGCTGTTGTGTTTTCTTTCCAAACACACCAATCCCCAACATGCTCCCCTCTTCTCCCGATAACAATTTTGGGGGTTATCGATGGGGGAGGCCCAGATTACGACATTTTAAATTGTATTCATCACCCGTCTTTTTTTTCCTTTCTAGCACGATATGGAGCCTTTTTTTTTCCTTTAATTTTCAAACGGGAAGCAGAACCTTTCAGGAACATAAGAAAGCCTGACGCTTTCTGACCATGAACTTGGCTTTGCGGTCAGGCTTAGTGCAGGGCAGCCCGATGATGTAAACACTCGTTGTTGTGGCAACAAGAACGGGTTGCATAATGTGCCACAGGAAGTCTTCTTTGGGCATCGCTGCATCGTTGACTGCAGTAACACAGCTGAAACCATGCAGCAACATTTCCTACTGGAGTGGCCTTTGTGCCACCAACAAAATGAGTAAGATTAAAATTTGAACACCTTCATAGCATGTGTTAGTTCATTTCTCACTATACTTTTCATTATACTCACTAGCCCGTATAGTTGCTGAATATCCAATGTGGTGCAGGATGTCGGTACATTTGTTTGGCCCCATTTTCATGATCTGTTTGTTATTCATTAGAAAAACTTGTAAGTCTAGTGTAATGCCAAATGATATTGTTTTCTAGTTGTGCTGCATTAAAAAATATATAAATATGTGTTCAAACAGCTGACCAAGTGCATGCATGAGTGCATGGTGTGTGAGTGTGCCCTGCGATGAGTTGGCGTCCCTTCCTGGGTTGTTCCCTGCCTCACGGCCATAGTTTCCGGGATGGGCACTGGACCTGCCGTGACCCAGAACAGGATAAGTGGTTTCAGAAAATGGATGGATGGATGGACAGTTAACTAAACTTCCTTTCAGATTTTGTTCCAAATATTAGTAGAATGTACATGTGATTTTCCTAAACATGTTATAATATTGATAATGTTTATTGTTACTTCGATTGTAGTGAGATCACTTGATTAATAAGGACATTGCATGAATGGGGGGGCAGTGGGATGACACCCTCCCCCCCCAGGCCACCTAATTCCTAGTGTGTCTGTCGCTTTGTCAACAACACCAGACAGAAAGCTGCACATGAAGGACCAGTTTTCTCGAGATACAACCCAGTGCACATATAGGCAAACACCCCTTAATGAGCCCAATCCATTGGTCTGCACCCAAAGGATAGGGGGGTCTCTCTCTGCTAATTCATTAAAATCAGGCAGCCGCCAAATTGCACGCCCTGGGAAGAAAAGCGGTCACTCCTGAACAGCAAGGCCCAATTAATCGCGTCTCGCTGAGGAACGTGTCCTTAAGCGGCAATGGAGGAAACTCCAGTTAAGCTTTTTTTACTTCAATATCCCAGCGATATCAGCGACCAGCTCTGTTGTGAAACAGTCCATCTCTGCGGAGTGATTCATTAAACGGTTTAACGTTAACACACATTATTTTTCATCTGTAGAACAAATGGCTTTCGAAACATTTTTTGGACTCGCACACATCCAAACATAAATAATGGAAAGTAATGAAGCCGTTGTTGCTTTTTTCCCCTATTTGTTACCATTTCATGTGAAGGTTACACCTTTTAGACATGTGAAATGTTGCTACAGTTTATGGGAAAATGATCTTTGACAATCTAGGGTTCACAGAGCTGCAAGTGTGTATGATACCTTACGGTCACCTAACCTGAGTACTACAAGAAAAGGTCACCAGGTAGTGCAGCTCAACCCTCTGTTACCTTTGTTACTCCGTGTGGATAGTTTTGGGAAAGTGGGAGTAAGAGAGCGTCGCATGTTCTCTGAGACGGCGTCTCAGACACGCCACACTCCCGCACTGCATTGTGGGTCCAGAGGGAGCGTGTGAGGGAGTCAGCTGCTTCCCATAAACCTAAACTGGCAGATGTTCATCTGCGATGTTGTCTTGATCGTCTGTGTGCGTCGCTGACCTCAGCTATCAGAGATAACCCCCCCAGTGCACCTTGGAGACGGGAGCTCTGTAACCAGATCCACCAAAAGGGAGGTGCCCCCACCCCATGGTACCCGCCAATGGTACTGACAGAAGGGACACTGGGCCATAGACATAAGCTACCTCTCTCAATTTGCAATTTTAAATTACAATGTTCATATCCTTTTCTTTAATACCCGTGCAAAGCTTCTTCAGTGCATCATTTACCACTGAAGCAATTTCAGTTTACCTGGTAGGATAATTATGAGCAATTCAAGGTCCCAAGTTCTTCTACAAAGTTACTGTTAGGTCTCATGCGAACAAGCACATCCATTTAACTCTAATCAGCATCTCCACCTGGTGATCTCTACAATCCAATCCAATGAAGCATCCTGAACAGTTACTCTGTGTCCTCCATGCTCTTCTGATCTCTTGCTAGTCCTACTTTGGACCTTCCCTCTGTGTTTACCTTCCTTATACCATGTTCTCGTAAAACTGATCCCCTGGTAATTAACCTCTCTGCATCTACCACCAAAATCAAGACTCCTGCCCGCTGGTCTTTGTGTTTGTTTGCCAGTTTTACTAATAAACCCCTCGTTTTGGAATCAGGATCTCCCGGACTGATCATTGCACGTATCATAATGCCATATTTTTCCTGAGCCTAATAATGCTGAATCGCACTACTCTACGGTAATATAATGCAACAAATCCAAAAGGTCTCAGCCTGTCAGTGAAGCAAGCTAGTATCTTTTGGGTTTCCCACCACTGAGACTGGAGCTACAACAAGTTCAGAAGCTGCTCCTGTTTCCTCTTAGGAACAGAAAGGAACACAGCTCAGTACTAGATGTGAAAATGATACTTCTATTGCTTCTTATTACTGTTGTTTTCTAATTTATGAACAGGTTGCAGTTCAGTGATACGGTGCTTCCTTTGCATGTATGAGGTCATGGCTTCTAATCTTAGAATCTCTGTATTTACTCACTCCTATTACACTGTACGCATGCTGGTCAGGTCCAGGAATCATTATAAATACTCCATTTGCTCTAATGTTTAACAGCAGTCCTCTAACTGAACCCAGAGTCTTGAAAAATACATCCACCGAATCCTTTCTGAAAGGTACTGACTTTCAGTCCCCGATTTTTCAATATTCCTCCCCGACTGAGCACTTGTACTGTATCTCCAATCAATTATATTTCACACACGTTAGAAGAGCAGACTGAGTGGAGCATAAGGGTTTATATGCCAAGGTTTCCTTACGAATTATGACACTATTCGGTGTTCGATGTGATAGAGCAGGAACCGTGATTCCGAGAAGTTATTTTCAGGGAGACTTTTCGCATATACAGGGGCAACAGCCATGACCCAGAAGTCTTCTGGATGCATAACTGGGTTTGTTCCTTGATCAAATCCATCCCAGTCGCCCAGGTTTCCTTCTGCTGGAAGAGATATTAGCACATGCAGTTGGACCTGCTGTACACAGGAATGCATTGCAGACAGAAATACCATGTAGTCATTAAATAAACAATCAGGAAAACAGATTGGGAAATATAATGTGTTTTTTTTTCCAAAGCTTTGGTCCCATATGTCAGCAATTTGTGGGCATTGTGTATTTTGGCCAGGACCATGGGTCCATGATGGATGATGGGGGGGGAATCACAAACCACTGGCCTTAACACAGACATCCAAATTGCTTTCAGCTGATCGCTTCATTTCAGTTGATATTTATTGAGTGGATTACCGTACACCTCTGTGTTTACTGCTGCCAAGGAGCCGATAGGAGAGGCCAGCTGTCAGGAAGGCCAATATTATTTCTTGTCTTAGTTGGTTAAAATATACAAATTTAAGCAAGGGTAGTAAGTACAACAACTAATTTGGCACTGGCCACCTAGCACCCAGCCATGAACAGGTGATGGGACTTTCATTGAGCCTTGAAGACTAAAGTCTTCCCAGACGACAACACTATAGGGTGACAGTTGTTTAATGGTTTGGGAAGTGCACTTGAAAGGTGATTGAAAGGTTGCTTGTCTGAATCCCTGACCAGCAAGGTACCCTGAGCAAGGTACTATCCCCAAGCACTGCACCTCCTGGTGTTGAGTTAGCCACCCACTGCTATGTTACACATAGATTAAATGCTGCGGACACATTTCATTGTTGTGTGCTGAGGTGTGTCAACAATGACCATTAATCATTTCACTATTTATTTTTATTTTACTATAGACTTGTCTTACTAATACCAAAGTCATTAGAATACAAACCTTTTAGGCCAGTGTCCCTTGATCCCTTGATTATAGCTTTAAAGAACAAAAGAAGAAAAAAGAGCAAAATGGGAGCATTTGTGAATCTGTTAGACATAAACATGAAAAGACATCTTAGATTCTCAAATCAAGAGTTTCTGACGATGGCAGGTACTTTTGTTTTTTGGTTCTGTTGTGGTGTGCGTGACCACCTCTCAGTCATCTTCTACAAAACGAATCCCAAATGTTATGCACGGCGTGCTTTGATGAGAAGCTGAGATGCTGAGGTCCGGTCTTGCTGGAAGGCCGTCAGAGCTGCTTCATACAGTGCGAGTCATGCTGGCGAAGCTGCTGACAGAGCGCAAAGGACGCCTCAAGCAGCGTGAAGCACGCCAAGGCCTGATAGCTTGTAACTGATTTAGAAAACTACTTAATCTAGAAACATTGCATTTTAATTTGAAAACTCCCCTTTGAAGTCAATGCCATCCAGCAAGGATGTGTTTGAGGTTTGAGAATGTCACTGATTCGTTGGTCTGGTGACCACATATCTCTGTCTTTGTCTTCCCTTCTTCCGGCCAGCTGACTGCAGGAGACAGACTCTTCATCCCTTTGGTTCATAAAAAACCTGCTTGCTGCAGATGCATCAAGGGGAACTCAGCAAAACAGAGTGTTACTGATAGGACATCATCAGACTAGGCTGGTCAATGTCATCTGCAGCTCTTTGCAGCTTCATTAATGAGAGGGGCACACAAGCATAGCCAGCAATGGCTGAATAAATAAGAACTCACTTGTGATTTTCTTGGCATTAGGAAGAGATCATTAGGATTACCTAGGATGATTATCATTATTCAATTCATTTCATAGGCTTCTAGGATCTGTGTGGTATAATTTTGCTGATAGTTTCACCAGAGAGTGAATGAGACTTTAGTACTTTTGGGACGCCCCATACATGAGTTGTCCATTTTGCAGCCTTTGATCCAATCAGGACACTTGTAATAGATTAGTATAATGTGTTTTAGCGCAAGTTTAAACTAAATCAGATACATGTCTTGCTTAGCACGCATATGGCGATACATGCCTGTTGTTTTTGCTTTTTCATCCAGCAGCTGCAACCAATCACGTTCCAGCAAGGTGGGGAAATAATTTTCAAATTTTTTTTTATCCCCTGTGGAAAATACCGGAAAAGCATTTTGTAATAAATAATTGCTGTAAAGCTGCACTATATCAAACGTGATGCGATTGACTATGAATATGACAGAATATGCCAGAGGAAAAACCCTTTTCAAACTGGCTCTTTTGAAAAGGGAGAGGTCAGCTACATGTTCAGGCAACCCATCGCAGGAGGGAAATGGTTTCCTTCTGGTACCTCGTATCAGCCTAGGGTGACCTGTGTGACTCCGGAGTGGCAGAGCACGTGCCCAATCAAAGTGGGGGGACTCCCCCGGGTGTAAACAGAACGGCCACAGGATGCTCCACTCAACAAGAGCGTCTTTGAGTTCAAGTGGTTAAGCTGTTGCTTCGAGACGTCTGGATTTGGGGATTACTGGCGCAAGAGGAATTGTGTATTTAGCTTTACGTCGGCCCCAATATCCTGGGGCTGGCGTTGATCCCCAGTGACATACACTGCCCCCACCCCCCCATCACTGACATTACGAGGCTCCCCCACAACCAGTGTTTTGTAATCAATACCAGCGATCACACCGCCGTTGGAAAACTAGGCTGGAATTGCCTTACATGCAGGGGTAAAACATTCAGCCAGAGAGCCAGGACATTACTGCCTTACCTGTTCAGCTGATGAGGTCACCATAGTTAATTTAAGGGTCAGAGTCATTAACTAGCCAAATCTGCAAGGAGGATGAGGTCACTGAAAACAGGTTAGACCTATATTAGGAATGAAGTCACTAATCTCAGTGAAGTGGTCAAAGCCAATATCAGAATGAACAGAAGGAGATGATGTCACTGACTGCATAAAAATGAGCAACAGTCAGTATGAGAACATAAACCCGGCATTAGCTGCTCATGCTATTTTGAAGTGTGAGCCTCCATTCAGTTCATTAGGAATGAATAGAAGTGAATGCCTGTTTCACTGCAGCAGTCTCTTCTGAGGTCTACATTCACACATTTTGAATTCCTCATATGTAGCAGAGTGTATTGATCTGCAAGAATGGACACAACGCCCCCTGCAGTCACAGTCAGGGGTGTGATTGGTTTCTTTAGCAAAGGGTGGTGGACATACTCTTTGCAGTAAAACATGATACATTACCAGCACTGTGTGTGATTTTACAGCACAGTGAAGCAACTCATGAAGCTCCAGCAAATGTAAAAAACAAAAACCAACTCATACATGTCAATATATCACCGGAACGATGCCTTATGTCCATTTGCTTCCCCCCCCCCCCATGGCCCCCTGCAGCGGCCCAGGCCTTTTTAAGCATCTACACACCTGAGAGTTTCTCAAACTAACTCCAGCACCGTGCCACCCTGTATTCAAACATCTGGATCACAATACTGCTTCTTAAAACGCTAGCCCACAGAGAGCTGCCCGCCTACTGCGTCATAGGAGATTACCGATATATACATGCCCTGCCTGAGTTATTGGCCCTGGGAGTGCTGGTGGGGAATGGGGGATGGAGCTACAGCTTAGATAGACAAGACCACCTCAGAATGAAGAGAAATTGGGAAGAAAAAGAAAACTGAGAAGAGCACAGAGCCTCACCTGTTTTTTTTTTTCCACCCCCAGTGATTGGTTTCTATACAAGCATTGATTGGCTCGAGCCAAAAGCTCTTCTGTGACAGTGCGGGAGGATGATGACCCATATCGTAACTGTCCTCGAAAAAGCAAACATGCAGACGGGCAGGAAGTCAACCTGCAACCCGATCCGAAGGAAGGAAGAGATCTGAAACAAGACTTCAGAGCTTTCACCAGGCGTATTCATCATGGGACTGGCCCCAGACTCATTAAGCCACATTGCCGCTCTTAACTAAACATCTTTTCCATAAAATAAATGCTTCCAGGTTACTTACAGCCCAGGTTGTGAACGCATCTGATCCCAATTACCCCAGGGATACTGGGCTCTCCCTACCCCGCGCTACGACTGTGCCATGGCAACAAGTAGGAAGTGTGCTCCAACACAGATATGCGTGTTTTCCTTCACTTGAAAACGGGAAAGGCATTATTAAATAATTGGTTCCTGCTGCTTTTCTTATTCTTTATAATATTAATCTTGGGGTGACTGAAGCCTATTCTCTTCCCTGTGTTTTTGAGAAAGGCGGGCTGTGGTGGTTACCTGGATGGCAGGCTGGGTTGGCCAGGTAGGTGCAGGGCCTCGTAGTGCAGCGGCATAAATGCATAGATAAATGGACTAGAATGTTCTTTTTTCAGTTTGTGGGTCAGAAGCCAAAAGTTGAGGCGAATATAAAACCGGAAAAAAAGGACAAGCTGTGGAACATGTGTTTCTGGAGGTTGACAGAAAGGTTGTTGTTGTTGGAGAAGATAAATGGCTGGAGCAGGGAAGATCAGAGCCCAGCTGGACTTTCTCACTCTTCTGCTCCAGGGCTGCAAAAGCCTCTACTCACCAGCAATGCTGGTCCAGGACCAGATCCAGGACCAGAGGAAAGTGCTCATGCCTGCCCTCACTTTGAGGCACAGAGGCGGCCATTGACGGAAAGAGAGATCCCCCAACTTTTCATCTAATGACATTGATTATGATTGAACCTCCCACCCAACACTCTCAAGGTGGCATGCAAAGTGTCATGTCTACCCTGGCACAGCAGCATTTTGGCCAGACATTTCCAGATCCCTCTCTTTCTCCCCAGCCACCTCCCCTAGCTCTTCCAGACAAGGCAAGTTTATTAACCCTTAAGGACCCACAGTGACACTGGTGTCACCGCCCCTTTACACTTAAGTAAGTAGAAAGTAGAAATAGGTCTGGGTTCTTAAGGGTTAAGGCAAGGCAACTCAAAGTGCTTTACAAAGGCATAAAAATACAATCAAATAAAAGACATTAAAACCGCATTTAAAAGACCTAGACCTAAAAGCCAAACAAACAAATAAATAGTTAACTGAAAAGAAGTTACATTGTAGTGATTAAACTGTATGTGGTAAGTGAATGGCTAAACTGATTTAGTTTATTGAAAAGCTGCAGCGAACAGTAAAGTTTTAAACCCTGATTTAAATGAACTGGCAGCTTCAGTAGACCTCAGGTCTTCAGGAAGGTTCCAGAGATGAGGAGCACAGAAATTTAACGCTGTTGCACCTTGCTTGGTTTTCATTCTGGGAACACTATACCTTTCCCAGATGACCTCGGGGGTCTGGATGCTTCTTAATGTTCAAGTAAATCATAAATGCATTTAGGCCTAAGACCATTTAGTGCTTTGTACACAAGTGATAATATTTTTTAAAGTAATCCTGTAAATGCACAGGAAAGTGTGATATGTCCCGACCTTCCTTAATCTAGACCGATGATTAATTTTCTGTGCGGAATATATTCTCCTGAGCAAATGATAACGGGCAGTACTCCCCCTGCTGGCAACAACTTGAATCAACCAAGAGAATTTACTCTTTACGTATTTACGTATGACCATGGGCGTAACCCCTCCAATAATCAAAACTGGCTAATACAACCCCCCCAATAATCATGTCTCCACCTAAATGGGTGAGGACCTCAACCCCCCCAATGTTCAAACCAAAGTTCAAACCAAAGTTATGACCTTTTTATAGTTAACGTATAATTAACGTTAGGTAACTTTTTTAACATAATATGAATGTTTAAAGTTAATTTCGTCTGGCCAGAATGGATAAATTACTTACCAGTTTTTTTTTTTTAACATTCATTTGTTATCAACAGTGCTACAGCCAGTGGCAGGCTGGTGAAAAATATTCTAGGTGGGGTGGTCTGTGCCATGTAGGGACACGCCACTTAATCATTGAATTCAGGTGGCTCATTCAGACCCATTGCCACAGATGTATACAATCAAGCACCTAGAAATAATGGATAATTTTGAAACCAAGCATGGTACTGTTATAGGCTGACTCTTTTGCAAGTAAGTTTGTGAAATGTCGTCCCTGTTAGATATTCCATAGTCAACTGTTTGTGGTATTATTGCAACACCAGAAACTCCATGCCACAAAGTAGCAGACCATGTCAAGTAACAGAGTGGGGTCACATCGTGTGTAAAGGCTGCCAATGCTCTGTTGAATTAATAACTGTAGTGATCCAGACTTCGCCTGGCATTAACCCCAGCACAAAAGCTGTGTGCCGGGAGCTTCATGCAATGGGTTTCCATGGCCGAGCAGCTGCATGCAAGCCTCACATCACCAAGCACAGTGCCACGAGTCGGATGGAGTGGTGTAAAACACGCAGCCACTGGACTCTGGAGCAGTGGAAATGTTCTGTAGAGTGACAAATTGCACGTCTCTGTCTGGCAGTTTGATAGCAAGTCTGGGTTTGGCAGATGCCAGGAGAATGTTACCTGCCTGACTGCATTGTGCCAAGTGTAAAGTTTGGTGGAGGAGGGCTAATGGTGTGGGGTTATTTTTCTGGGGTTGGGTTTGGCCCCTTAGTTGCAGTGAAGGGAAACCTTAATGCTTCAGCATACCAAGACATTTTGGACAATTCGATGCTTCCAACTGTGTGGAGACAGTTTGGGGAAGGCCATTTTCTGTTCCAGCATGACTGTACCCCTCTGGATGAATGGGCAACTGCATATTGATGCCTACGGATTTAGAACATGATAGCAAAATAGATTTGTGGGTGTAGTGGCCAGGTGCCCCAATACTTTGTCCATATTGTGTATAAGTTAAACACAGTAAATAAGAAGAAGAATAACAACAATACTACTACTACAAATAATAATAGCAATAATGATGATGATGATGAAATCCTTATGTAACTTTGAGTTGCCTATTACGCACATTTTAACCAGTGGGAAGAAAATCTACCAAGTACTTGTCAACTTGTCAACTTTTCACAGTGGTGATCATTAGTATTTGTGCTATTATTCTTGTAACATGATGCTATGGCAAGAAACCGACACCAGAGGACGCCAAAGGACTGTAAACGCCACCCTCCACTGGGAGGGAGAACGGTACTGTACCGAGTACAGTACTTACGCAGTATGAGAAAGGATGGAGTTTGATTTTGGCGTTTTCTAAGTCTGGGTAATTATGGAAAAGGTAAAGAACGTATGTAACTATTTTGGTATGCCCAGACTATTTTAACAAACGTGTGTACTATGTATTCTAAACAAAACAGCTGAATTTACTCATGTTTCTGATAAAAAAAAAACACCCATGTGAGCTGACTGCCAGCGCTGAAGAGCAACATGACAAAATGTATGTACGTGGTATGTGGGGTGCACGCCTGGTTGGTCTCCAGCAAAGGATACTGATATAGGCGATCTTGCAATTTACAGCACTCCCAATGGGGGAATGCTCATTTTCACGTGCTTGAATCAGAAAAACTTTATTGATCCTGGAGGGAAATCAAGTATCGTAACTGGTCGGCTACGGACTCCATTGTTAATGGAAAGCAAGATGCAAAGTATGTGTAAAATTGCTCGAAATTTCGAAAATGGACAAACTGTTAGCCATATAAGGGCAGGTTGGCCGCCGAAAAACAAACAATGTTATTTTTCTCCGCCCCCCAGTCGACAGCTATTATCATTGTCACCTACCCCCTGTACAATCTAGACAAATATGGAATTGTACAAGTTAAATTGTGCGGGAACCCAGAACCGAGGCATTACGCGTTAAGGACCCATAAAGCTGACGTGCAGATAGTTATAGGGATGTGGCGAGAGCCGCAGAGATGAGGCGGCCTGCTGTACGAAGCTGCACAGATGAGAAAGGCTCCTTGTTTTAGAGCTCGTACTGTCAGGAAGAGGGAGTGTGCCGAGTGTGCGGGGTCAGAAATGACAGTCAGCTGATGCTTCCATCCAAAGCAGCACAAGGCTGAGAAAGCAGGGTTGCACAGTTTGTGAAGCAGTTGGGGTTAAGAGCCTTGCTCAAGGGCCTAACAGCGAAACTGCTGAGACACCCATATAACTTGATTTGAACCGATGCCACCCCAATCATGGGCACAACCCCCCCCCCCCTTAATTTTATTACGCTTGGCTTTGTTCTGCTGATGGAATTGTATTGACCTTTATGTTCTTTATGTTCCAACCTGTGGGGTCATTAATTACGAAGGGAAAGTAGCAGCTGAATGAAAAAAAAACAGCAGTTCCTGTTTTCTGTGCCCTAAATAGTGCAATTTAGGTGGTGTTAGTAGCTTGTGACCAAATAAATAATTCTTCATACTCCATTTAAACATTTCAAAGAAATATATTAGGCCTATATTAAATTAATATAGCTCAAAATTATTGTTGTAGAATTCGAGATTGTTAAGGCCGGTCACTTTAAGACTGCATTTTTGGGATGTCCAAAGGCTAATTGTAAAGCCCTTTACGTTGGCGGTGCACACAGCGTTTGGCAGTGGGGGAGGTAAGACACGCGTCCACGCCAGACTGCTTTGAACTCGCTTTCAAACGCTATTAAAATGTTAGTGGGGCAGTAACAACTATGATACATCGATTTTATCATATCTTTGCAATCAGGAAACGCGCCGCGCTTGCTATGTGCACGCATATGTGAGCGGACTTCACAATCTGCGCTGCTCCGCTGTGGATGCGCTAGCTGCAAGTGGCGAGCCTTGTCTGAAGATGAAGCGTAAGTATATGGGGCACATTAGCCACTCGCCGCTGCGCTGTCTCGATGGTTTTCATTTACGATTGACGATTGTTGCATTTGCAGTGACCCAACTGAGGTTGATTTGTGCACTTGCTCTGCTGCTATGGCCATGTCAGGGAGACCAGGGGGACACCGCAGAAACAAGTGCCAGTAAGTACCAGTCTTCGGAGTATCACGAAAATAGAAATCCTCTTGCCTGTCGCCTGCGTAAGCTACTTATTTCTTTACTAGTCTTATTGTATATGTGCAATAATTAAAAACCCTGTAATTAAATACCGCTCACTTCACTTAAACGGACTTGGGTGGACTGAAAGGGGCGTGGAGCGTTTTATGAATGACCAGTCTAATCCCCTCGTTTTAAAATTACTTTTAAAAGTCTCCGTTTGACCTCATCAACAATAACAACCAAAGCAGCGTCGCGGAGAAGATCCAAAACGCATTTATGCATTTAAATAATTGAGTTTTACGACTATGGGAGAATGTATAGCATCAACCTGCTACATTCCACTGTGTGCATTTCATGGCGAGATAAGCTCGTACTTCGAGAAGCCAGCGGAGGTAAAGGGGGTGTGGGCAAATTAGGACAAACAGTGGGAACGGTTGTGTATATACAACCGTAAATATCAAGATTCGTAACCCAAATATTTTCAGAATGATGTTGTGGTGACTATGCAAAAAAGTTATTGTCATTTATACAACTACTATAACATGGTATAATAGATCCGCGTCATACAGATATACCTGTATATCATGACATTAAGAAAGTATGGCAATAAATACATTCGTTCGATCAAAACTGTGTACGATTACGCTGAACAACCTCCTCGTTTCTTTCCTGAGTATTTTTAAACTATTTACAGTTAGCAAAGTTTGAATGTTTTGAAATCGAAAATGAATTAAAATTACTTGTTGGAAGTACTTTTCTGCACAGAGGAAGATTGTTACGTTTCCAAGGCGAGGAAAACTGGCCTCCTAACGGAAACTGTCAAAAATGAAACAAGCCTTTAAACAATGTCCGATAAGATATGGTGAACACTACTGCGCTCGATATCAGCATATAAACATGTTTTTTACTTGGCATTTTAGCGCTATTTTGAAGTGCGTGATTTACGGGCAACCCGTTGTTTTATTTTCCGGCCGGATATTCAATGAGAAATATTTACGTGAACGTGAAATGGTGCGATATCCTTGGCTTTACATGGAAATATTTGCACGCTGTATTTACCATTTTATTATACTGATGCGTATAAATAATATGGGTTCCTTCATGGAAGAAGTAGATATTTGGGTAGGAAATGAAATTATGTGTTATTTTCCATTTGCATACGTAGGAGTACAGGTACATTGAAATGCTTGTGTTCCCATAACCCATCGTGGGACGCCAGTGACCTCCAGCCTGCTGCTCTCTAACATTTACCTCCAGAGAAAGTGAGGGAGAGAAAAAACGGAAGCATAACAATACGGTTTTGTTTCCTCTTTTTCATTACAATAATATTTCTGCTTCCTAGATAGGCGAGATACTTTGGAAGCCCGTTTCCGCCAGGTAGAAAAGAAAGCCACGGAATCTCGCATCTGCGACTTAGTAAGAATTCTGACTTTATATCTCGCAATTGCGACTTAGAATTCTGAATTACCAAGTTGCAATTGCGAGATTCCGTGGCTTATTTTTTTTTTTTTAACTACCTGGGGGAAACGGGCTTCCATAAGGCACCGTTTAAGAAGAGTGAGTAAACTTTAATGTGCCCCATTGACGGCCGGCCCTATTTCACCTATAGGACCATTAGTTTTTCTCATAAGTTACACAGATGCCTGCTGCAGGCTTTAAATGGATTAATGTCAGTGTGCCAACGATGGCATAGCATGTACTTCCTGCATATGGGCATCTATAGCGCAGTAGAAAAAAACATTCGCTGACATAATGGTAAACCTAAAAGCCTGTTAATCTCTCATTTATGCTTTTATGGACAAACTGAATGAGGCTATTTTTAATTATCTTAATAAAAATGTGCCTCTGGAGAGGGCAAAGGAAGCCATATGACTTCCTCTGTGGTTTTTTTTTTTTTTTGCTTCTTAAGGAAATAAGTTTGCTTCTGTGGCGTCAGGAAGCTAATTCATGCCTTTATTTTTTCTACTGATTCAACATTTACATTTAAAGGTAAATTTCAGTGCTTCATGTGATTGCATTTTATATTATCATCTAGGAAACCTGTTAAATAAAAGCTATACACTGAGAGGTATCTTAAATTTGCATACAAAGAACTGCCCTCCTCCATGCAATTACTAATACACATTAATGCAATCCAATGCCAAATATGTACAAATATACAAGTAAAAAGCAAACTTTTGGGGCAAAATAAATGCATATAAAGTTAAAAACTAGAAAGATCATTTTTTAACTTAATGGTGTATTATTTTGTTTTCAGTCTCATGCTGTGTGTTCTGTACATGTATATTTGCTTATTTATTAAGCTGTCCCCTATTCCTTTGTTAGATTTATCTGTTCTTAAACTAACATATGAAACATCAAAGGAAAACTTTGCTGACGCAAAGCTCAAATGAGCTATGGGCTATTTCGGCTATTTGGTTGTCCCATTGTGGGTGAGGGGGTTTTGTAGCACGTACTCTCTGATATCACACTGGGGAGTGAACTGGCAGTTTATGGTTCCATTATTGACTTGTGCGCTTTAACATTCACTGCCAGTCAACCAATTAGGCGGGCAGCACAGGTCTAAGGCGCCATCTCCTCGGGGGTGCTGAATTAGCCAGCCGATTTCGCTTTGTCTGGGATGTTGAAGCTTGCCACATGACTTCGACCGGGATTGGCATTAATGTATATCCATCCATCCATCCATCCTCTGAAACTGGGTATTTAGGGTCACGGGGGGTCTGGAGCCTATCCCGGAGGTCATGGGCGCAAGGCTGGGAATAACCCAGGAGGGGGTGCCAGTCCATGACAGGGTACTCTCACACACTAGTCATGGATGTATATCTCAGTAAAACGGTTCCTGTGCAATGCATTAACATCAAAGGGAAACTTTTTATTTAAATTATGTTGTATTGCTGTATATCATTCCAACTCTGCAATGAATAAGTGGGTATTGAAAATGGATGTTTATCTATCTATCCTATCTATCTATCTATCTATCTATCAAAACTGTGTATATATAATATATATTGTATTATATAATATATTGATGGGTAAATATATATTTTTTATATATATTTGTTTTGATGTGTAATAGGACGATGGATTGCCTTAAGTTTTTTTATGAATTTGACCAGTGCTGAGCCACAGTGTAAAGTGTATGTTGTGTTCCCTCCCCACAGCAAACCCCTGCTGCTCCTACCCCTGCCAGCACTGGGGGGTATGCATGAGGGTCGGCCTGACTGATTACCAATGTGACTGCACCCGTACTGGTTACTACGGAGAAAACTGCACTGTTCGTAAGTGAACTTCTTTTTTATGCCAGGTCTTGAAAGCATTACCATATAGCTAGGAGTAAGGAGGATATCTCGTGAGACATTCCAGAGCCTGGAAGTGTAAATATTCACAGGCAGTTACTGCACACCGGCTCTCGAGAGAAGCTGTTCTGCAAATCCGACACCCACATGAAAACCCAAGGCTCCGGAAGCTACATAAAAAAAAAAATTGTTGTACAACATTTTGACACAAAACCAGCTCAGTTTTTCATGGTATCAATGACAGGCATCTGTGTTGGGGGGCGGGGGGGGGGGAGA
Source organism: Petrocephalus schoutedeni (assembly GCA_026780765.1). Taxonomy (NCBI): domain Eukaryota; kingdom Metazoa; phylum Chordata; class Actinopteri; order Osteoglossiformes; family Mormyridae; genus Petrocephalus; species Petrocephalus schoutedeni. The sequence continues at coordinate 30,928,385 of JAODKL010000040.1, forward strand.
GTCATCCGTGAAATTTCACCTATATATATCGTATATATTGCGTTTGCCCTTGCAAACCAAATGTAGTTCTATTACTGACACTCAGCAGTCCAATAGCTTCAGGGCATGTCCTTCAGGTGGGAAATGTGCTCGGCCTGTGCTTGAGAAGACTAACTGTGTGAAAACTGGCTGGGCTCATTGATGGGTCCATGCATCGAAAAAGAAAGAAATAGTGACTGACTGTTCACACGACAGGAGTGATGTCAGTGTTGTTCGCTGAGGGGAGACTGAGCATGAGATTAATTCTGCAACTGGCAAAAATATGGAAAAGTAGAGATGGACTCATCTCCTTCACGCATCCTCAGTCAAGATAAAATGTATAGTTTACGTGATTCCAACCCTTATTAAGCCTGCTAATTAATTTAATTAATAATTTTAAGTAACCTATTTTAAAATGTAATATTTTAAGAAGATTCAGTGTGTGCTTTTTTGTGTATTTATGGGTGGGATATTGTGTTTTGCTTATTAATTTCTTTGTAATCTTTAGTTTAGTTATTTTATTGTCCCATTAGAGAAAGATAGAGAAGATAAACTCTAAAAATCTAGGAAATCCAAACTACTGCCATGAAATTGTTACTAAGAAGGAAACACCCGCAGCGTTCACTGGCATCGTGTGCAGGGTGGCCAGAATGAGCGCTGGGCGCTCTCGTCGCCCGCGGTTTGAACGCAGGGTAAGAGGAAAACACAGAGCATCAATGTCCCCATTAAACAGGGTTTTGAAAATCGTAAAAAGTTTTCCAGAGACAACGAAAAGGCTAAAGCCACAGACGACAAAGTAATGGAATTTATAGTCCTTGAACACCAGCCTTTTTCTGTGCTACAGGATCCAGGTTTTCGCAGGTTAATAGCACATGTGGAGCCACGTCACACCCTCCCAAGCCGCCGCTTATATGACATTAATAATTTGATCAGCAAGAACGGAATAAACGCACATAAATTTTGTTGAGGATGCACTTTTTTCCGAGGTTGACAAATATCAATGCATTTAATTTATGTATTTGAAAAACATTTTACTTAAAACCTCTATATAAATACCTACCTCATCCTCATGTGCTAAAGGTTGAATATATCCATCCATCCATCTTCCAACCCGCTTATCCTGTTCAGGGTCGCGGGGGGTCCGGAGCCTATCCCGGAAGCA
>JAODKL010000040.1:30968024-30990112 GCA_026780765.1 Petrocephalus schoutedeni
GAACTGGGCCGGATTCGAACCCTGGTCCCAGAGGTGTGAGGCGGAAGTGCTACCCACTGCGCCACCGTGCCGCCCCGGCATCTAATATGCTTGTGCAAATTCTTTAAATCTGTGTCTTTACAAAAATCTCCTAAATCAATCACTGGTCAGACATTGCACATTGAATGCAAAAAAAAAGATTTAATGCATTGCTTCAAAAAGAACAACAGCTTCAAGAACAATAAATTTCAAGTTACGTAATTTGGATTATATAGAGGTAAAACTCATCGTCAAGTCAGCCAATAATCTTAGGCAAAGTGTTGTCTGCCACTTAAAAACAATAGAATAACAAACATCTTGTTACAGTAGCGAAAATAAGTAATACGTTTACTTGTAATACACATATTAGATAAGATGCAGTATTATTCATTGCAGCTTGTTTTGAGATGGACAGAGTTAGAAATTCAACATAAAATCACTTTCACTTTTAGGGGTCTCATCCAAAGTGACCTCATAGAGAGAAACATGACACACAGTAAACATCTCGACTGGCTGCACGGCCCAGAGAGCCGGTCTCACCTGGATGGCGCACCCTCTTCCCAGTGACAGCCCGCGGCCTCTCTGCAGGTCGCTCCGCACCTCCCGTGTGACAGCGACCTCCCCGGTGCCCTTCGTCTGGCTCCGCGGCGACACCTGAATGGTGGTCAGATGAAAAGGACAGCCAGGCTTTGTAGTGGGGGGGTGAGCCTAGAGTGGGAGCCCCCCTGTCGCGGCCGCCTGCCTTTTCATGCTGGCGATGTCCATTTAAGGTCCGACTACTCCACCTCCGTTTTTGAAGCATCCCGGTGAAGTGGCCCACGATGAGGAGCCGAGCGATGCCGCCGATGCGGCCATGAAGTTGCAAAGTGACATCTCCCCCCAAGGCCCTCCGTCACCGTGTACAGAGACTTTTGGAGGGTGAGGGCAGAGACACCCTGTGAATCTGTGATGGTGAACTTAGCACGAGTGAACTCCAGCTGGACAGAAAACCTGGGGGAAATGTGCACCTGTTTATGGGAACAGAAAACACTGAACATTCCCCCATCCCATCCAGGGTGTACCTGCCACATGCCTCATCCAGTGTGTTTCACTCATCATGCATCATCCAGTGTGTTTCACTCAGCATGCCTCATTCAAGGTGTCCCTGCCTCATGCAGGGTGTCTCACTCATCATGCCTCATCCAAGGTGTCCCTGCCTCAAGCCTCATTCAGTGTGTCTCACTCATCATGCCTCATCCATGGTGTCCCTGCCTCATGCCTCATTCAGTGTGTCTCATCATGCCTCATCCAAGGTGTCCCTGCCTCATGCTTCATCCAGTGTGTCTCACTCATCATGCCTCATCCAAGGTGTCCCTGCCTCATGCCTCATTCAGTGTGTCTCACTCAGCATGCCTCATCCAGTGTGTCTCACTCATTATGCCTCATCCAGGGTGTCCCTGCCTCATGGCTCATCCAGGGTGTCTCACTCATCATGCCTCATCCAGGGTGTCCCTGCCTCATGCTTCATCCAGTGTGTCTAACTCATCATGCCTCATCCAAGGTGTGAAGCAGCTGGGAAGGAGCTGGACTTGGGGGTCAGTGGAGGGAGAGAGAGAGAGAGCCCACACAGGAGCTGTGAAGCAGCTGGGAAGGAGCTGGACTTGGGGGTCAGTGGAGGGAGGGAGAGAGAGAGAGAGAGCCCACACAGGAGCTGTGAAGCAGCGCTCCAGGCTGTGACTCATCCTTCGGGGTGCTGAGCGGAAACGGGTGGGGAGACGGGGGTGTGTGTTTGTTTGGCGGCCAGGCCGACCTGGTGTTAGGAGGCTGCTGAGTAGCTCATTAGCGATGATTCGTCAGCTCGTTTAAGCCATTATGAGACACGTTGCCCATCAAGGACCCTCACTTCCGACCGAAAGGTCGCTACATCCAAGAACAGCCTTGCTGCATGACTATTGTAAAATTTCATTAGTGAAAGAAGGATTTGCATCATTATTACAGTTACTCATCTTGTGGGGTCACTCAATATGAATAATGTTGAATTCACTTTCAGTATCTAATAATTATACTGCTCATGCCCTTTTTACATATCAAAACCCATCTTATTTTGACAAAAAGTGACTCCACATTTCATATATATACCTGAATGAAATAATATCCCACTATTACACTATTTAAGAGAACTACAAAATAATCACAGACATTATTCCTAAAATAAAATTCATAAAACCGGCCATAACACCTATTATAACTTGTTAGTATAACTTCTTTTTGTCCATTCTTCATGGTAGGAAAACCTTAAAATGGTCTTACTAAAATATAAAATATAAAAATATTACCAACCATAATAAATTTCAGCATGGGTCTACTAGGCTTAGCCACCATACACCTCCGGAGAGCAGGATTTCTAATCTTTTCCCCAGTTCTGTGTGTGGAGCTTACATGTGGGTCCTCCAGTTCATGTTAAGATGAAGGGGAGCTGCCAAATTGTCCTTAGCTGAGAATGACGTGGGTGTCCATTTCACACTATCCTGGGTTTGGAAAATGAATGAACTGCAGGCCAGGCCGTCATCACTGCTTGAGAAACATTCACCATAAACCTGCTCTGAGTCACTCAGAAACGTCACAGTCCCCGTGGACAGCATCTCTATCTTAAGGTTCAAGGTTCAGGGTCTGTTTATTGTCATGTCAACGCCACATTGTCATTATCATGTAGTCACATGTAGAGAACACAATTTGGTACTCAGGTCCAGCAGTGTATATTAAAAATAAAATTTAATAAAAAAAAAATTAACAACTTGATCATTTAATAATTAATTATTACATGATCAAGTTGTTCTTTTTTTATTACATTTTATTTGTGATTTATGACACTAATAAACAGGATACCTAACTAATAATCTGACACCTGTGTCTAGAGTACTTATAAAATATAAAATACATTTAGCTCCCACAGCTCACTTTTTGCTACGCATAGATGTAAAAGTAACAGCAAATGTACTGCTAAAATCTGATGGAAAAATGGAAAACACTTAATGGCTGGCTGCGGTTGTTTGTGGGGAACATTGATAGGTTTCGCTAGAGGTTTTAGCACTTTTTCGAACAAAATCCAGCTACTCGATGTTCATCGAGCTCTGGAAAGTGAACAAGCCATTAAAAGTGGAGCCCTGGCTTGGAATTGCTATGAAGTGCACTAATTACCCAAAACTCTATTGAATTGAGCGCTAACTGAGCATCACTGCATACAGAAGTCCTGAAATGTGCAGCAGATTCATGACTTTGTTTTGTGAACATGTGCTTCAGTATTGCATTATGCACACAATTGACTATTTTTTGTTCTTACCATGAGGTAGCCACACAACACTTAGCAAAAGTGGCAAATATCCCCACGTCAAGCATTGGCATGATTAGACACATTTAGTGTCATGTTGTGAATGAAGGAATTATGGTCCTGCTTGGAAAGGGGGCTTTCAAGATTGTTGTGGCCTTTGGCTCATAGACAGTGTCCAAGCCCCACAAATCATGATCACAGACCTACTGATGTTACGCTATGGAGCTATTTCTTTTGAATTTACATGAGTACACCTCTGTTAATAAATTGCATATGAAGCTAAATGTTATCAAGCCTGTCTGGGATAGGTAGCTATCCGAGTTAGTAATGTGGCATGCTCTCAGCCACAAATCTATAGAGGACTAAAACCAGGCTAATGCACCATGTGCCTCCATCATCTGCTAATGTGTCAGCTTCCACTGTAGGTTAAGGTAATGGAAGCTGGAAAGTAAGGCCTCACCTTAGGGTAAAAATCCTCTCTTGACCTGTTCTCAATAGCTATGCATATAATGACAGGTCACATAAATATAATGAAGGTCACATAAATCCAAATTCAGTCACATACACCATTGATAAAAAGAATCCAAAATTCCAACAATGTTACATATGAATATGTGAAGGTACCAGTATAGTAGGCTATTGGGCTTTTATTTGTTTATCTCTGGGATGTATTGCAGAAATTTGAAGATTAGGTGAACAATGTGAGCGCAGTTTCCGTATACTGTATGAAAGACCTTTATGACCTTCCTGTCACCTGTGTTCCCCACTGATCAGAGATCCCCAGATCTAACACACAATCCACATGTCCCTCCCCAAGAGATGGGGAGAGAAAATCAAGCCTTTTCAGGTCTGTTAACATTTCAGCTTGACTATATACAGACCGCAGAATGGAACTCATAGCAATAAACCTGTAGTATTTGGGGATGTGTCCAAAATGGGAGAGAATAAAAAAAAAACGCTGTGCTTCCTGGATCAAGAACAGCAATTTCCAGTCTTTATACAACAGGAGGGAACAAAAAAGAAGAAAGGGGAGCCTGGCTGAACGGCTTCAAACAATGTGCTGATTTGCATGCCATTGTGGTGCTCTAGTGGCAGCGCTCAGCCCTTTCAAGGGCGGGAATTTTATCAGCAGCCGTACCGTCTTGTTTCAGGTTACCTGCACCAAGTCTTTACAAATGCAAATCGACTTTTATTTTTTCTTTGCCAGAGTAATCCAGGACAATCAAATGTAAATTTGCACGCGAGCGGTCAGGTGTCTCGCCCATAAACGAAGGCCGTCTTAATTATGTGAGCATTGGCCGAATTTGTTGATATAGCCAGTTCGCAATGTCAAATGCACAGATTTGTCAAAGCCGAGAGTTTAATCTGGTAAATATGTTGCAGGGAGGCTCAGAGGTTTATCTTGGTGGCCTAACAGCATTTTGGGTTTGATTTTAGGTAGATTACCATCTCTGAACTGCCTGTGTGGGTACCCAGCCCAGGACCCCACTGCTTTCTGGTTCCAAAGTCACTATGACCTCAGAGGTTCTGGGAAACTGTAAAGTCTTAAATTTGAACATTAACTTAATTTGGACAGTAGGTTATAAAGTGTCATCCATGCAAGCTTGGTGCTTTGCCAGTGGAAATCAGATCAGGGTAAAAACGGTCGAGCGTACTTGAGAGAGAGGAGACAGCATATGAGCTGCACATGGTTACAGATTATCTTGGGAGGGGTGTGGGGGCTCAATAGTGAACAACAAGGGGGGCATCCAGAGAGGACAACTGCTGTCACCAGCATATTCCTATAGAGGGCACAGAAACAGAGTAAATCTTATATACTGATGCACTGGTGGGTGCCCCCCGCCCCAGTTGACTCTGCCACTGCAGAAAAATAACTTCAAGAACACCTCCCCTTCCTGTTTTCAATGCTCCAGCTCAATGAATTGTGCTTTCCCAAACTTCACACAGCTACAAGCATTACAAAGTGTAATGACTGAGATGAAATATCAGTCCACCCCAGCCTGGGTATTTAAAAATCAGTGTACTAAATGGTAGGATGTAATTTTATTGTTAATCACACACTGCCATAGAAACTACAAACACTTTTAAAATTACAGATCTGTTATCGCAGGGGCCATGCTGGGGCTGTGGGTAGGTGTCTTACTTTATACCACCAGGGAATTTGCATGTTCTTCCTGTACTGCCAAAGTTTCCACCAATAGTCCAAGAACAAGTAGGTATGAGAATTGGCATTTTTAAATTTCCCACAGTGTGTGTGTGTGTCTGTGTGTCTGCAGTTTGTATTTGCTCCGCAATGGACTGACAGCCCCCCTACACAACCCTGTACTGGACAAGTGGTTATAAGATTAATATTAATATTTTTACCAAGTAGCTTCTGTCTTAGGAATGGAAGACAATTCTAACTGACTTCATCTTAGCCAGCATCCAGTTACACTCATATGTGGGTCTACGTATGTGCAAATTTACAAAATCTATCAAGAGAAATACATTTTCTGGACTGTTTTTTTTTTTTACAGATCACATATTAGATGATATTAACTAGAATAATCAGTCATTAAAATATTCAAAGACACTCGTCGTGTGAAGACAAATTGAGGCATTGCATAAACAGACCTTTATTCAAGTGAACGATCGTTTTGAAAGTGCTAGATGAAACACAAGACTCACTCTCATGTGCACGGTTGCTCAAACTCGTTACTATGACAACACTGGAGGGAAAGCTGCAGTTGAGGACCAGCTACTTTGCTCCAGTAGCAATGATGTTTGCATTCCTATCCCATCCCATGCGGCTTCCCACTAACAATTTTATTCTTTCTTCTACCATGGCATTACAAAGTATAGTTCCCATTCACTATTACGCCATATAATCCACCTATTACTCAATATTACTCCATAGACTTCAGTAATTGTTTAGGAATTAGCAAATGGTTTATTTTTCTAAATATGTATGAGCAGATGGGCCTGGAACATATTTTGAGTCTGAAAGATCAATTGTGATTAAAATCCAGACCAGGCAACAGTAGCAGGTTAACAGTACCGCAGGTGATGAATATTTATAAGCACCTGCCTTCATTTTATGTCTTCTGTTTCCACAATGTAAAAGGGGTTAATGTCAGTCTAATATGAATTGTTCTCCTGCGTTGGGCGGATCCAGCAAGTACAGGTATGCAAATTTCACGGTAGGCAAATTTCACATGGGGAAATTATCACGGGAAAAGGGTTAAGGAGAAACCAATAGCAGATCGCCAAAAAGGTAAAAACAGATAGTTTCCACTGTTTTATATCTCAGACTGCAGAACCTAACCTTTCCCTGATTTCAAATGTTCCACACCCTTTGTTTTGTTTTGTGGTAATACTCTTAAACTAATTTCAGAATATGCTGTAGCTCTTATGCTAAATTAAAGATTTGCTAATATGTAGGGTTATTTATCATAATTGTATCAAAAATCCCCTTAAATAAATGGCAAATCATAATTTATTTTCTATTAAACTGAGCATGCAATCATTTTAAAAATCATCTTGTATTTTTTTTAAGATTTTAACTTTTATTTGTCACATGGCAGATGATCTGACTTTGGAAGCATTTAACACCATTTATTCCATTTGCTACAAACTAGTAGGATTTTGCACAGATTTCTTGGCTACCATGTCACTAACAGAACCACACAATCACTGTATTAAAAAGCCTTCACAATAATACCACATTTATTTGGAACATTGAAAAAGAATTTCGTTTAAAGACACAACTCGTTACCTTTGTGTCTGGCTCCCCCTGCAGTGAGTTTCCTACATTTCTTCAGAAACAACATTTACAAATTTAGAAATGTAAAAGAACAAAAATCGAAAATACAGAAGCAAATAATTTTTTTTTACTTGTAATGTATATTTGTACGGGGCAACAGCTATTTTGATTCCTACAAACCATACTATATGCTTAGCATAGCATTAGCATGAATTATTCTTAAAGGAATACTTCTATTGATGAGCTATAATTTCTGCAGGTGGTCAGCTTATTTCAGATTAGTAAAGAGGCAAACTCAAAAAGGTAACCTCACTATCCACAGTGAGTGATTGTTCTTGTTGTTGTTACTATTAGTATTACATTTGCCCCAGCATAAAAACTGAGCTCCTAAAGACTTGCAATGTAACAGCAAGTGATGCAGTAGGTGAGGTTTTTTATGAATGAACTTTGCCTGTGTAGTATGGCTTTACAGAGAACATTCACATCAGGCATCAGAGCAGGTGGGTCAAGCACAGCGAGAAGAGCAGGAGGATGCCGTGAGCTGGTGGAGAGCATCTGGCTGACCCACGAAGATCCTTCCCACAGAAGGCCTGCTCCAGCAGCTGGTAGGCATCCGTTCTCTTCCCTGCAACAGCGACCAGCCCCAGCCACGATCCATTAATAAGTAAAAACCTCAGGAACGATGGTAGCAAATAACTGCCATTTTATTTTAGACCCATTTTTAAAGCAGTGTTTCTCTACCCAGTCCTCAGAGACTCCCGGACAATCCACATTTTTGCAAGGCAAGAGCATAGGTTCTGTTTCAGCATTGGTAAGGACCACACCAGACCCGAACCCCCTGTCCCCTAAACACACACAGTACTCCCACAGTATTGGTAGGGACATGTCCCTACCATCCATAACCAAACCTACTCCCTTGTTCCCAGCTCCAAACACATCTGAACCAAACAATCAAGAACACCGAATACCTGGTACAGGTGTGTTGGGAACAGGGAGGCAGCAAATATGTCTTATAATATGACTGTCTGGGGGATCTCCGAGGACTGGGCTGAGAAACACTGGCCTTGAGTTTTTGGGGTGTTTTTTGAATTCCCTGTAGGGAGGCGAACTCACCGAACTCAGACCAGTCATCCCAAAAGTGTGGCTCATTGCTGTCAAGGTCAACTGGGGATTCTGTCTGAAAGAGAGAGCTGCTGCTGAAAATTGCAAATCGGAAGACGGAAACCCTAAAAACGCCACCATATAATGGAGAGCGGACGGAAGCGGTGGGACGTTTCTGAGACTGGCCGCGCCCAGCGGAGCTCACGTCTGGAGTGGTCCCACAGCAGCTTCCGCAGCTCTCGCAGCGCTATGGTCAGGCTCTCCAGGCGCTCTTGGAGGTACGAGTTCTCTTCCCTCAGCGTGTGGATGGTGTCCTCAAGCTCAGCTGTGACTCCAGATTTGGGAGAGGTAGACACCACACACAGCAGGAGTACCAGCTGGACTGTTAGTGTGACTTTCTCCTTCAAAGCCATTGTCGCCATAAAATATCTGACTTATTCCAGATGAGGAACTGTTTCCATGCAAAGCTGCAGATCCCAAAGGAACTCGCCTGTCCCAGGGATCACTGAGATCCAGAACTGACCACAGACACTCCCTAACATGTCAGTATGTCAATGTTTTCTCTGTTATAGCCCAGAGCTGTTGATATGTTTGTAGGGCACTTTAAGCAATCAATTTGCTTTTTGCCTCATAGACAGAGCCCAGTTTGGCCATCTGTGATTCCTGACTGGCTCCACGAGAGCACATTAGCAGACACATTAGTGACAGCATTGAATGCGAAAACTGCAAAATTTCCTCAGTGGGGTGGAGTATGGCTAAGCAGGTTAGGGATGCTCAGAATGCCATGGGTTTGGATCAGTAATTGTCACCGTTGGGCCTTTTAGCAAAGCCATTATCTACTCTAGGGATGCTGCTGGCCCCAGATTTCCCTCAATGACATATTTTCTACAGATTTCAGAATCTAGCTTGACTAAGGCCGTCAATTTCTGTTAAACATTTTTAAATGGGCTTGACCAAGAAAAAAAACTAACATTTTGTAGAAGCCTGGTATAACTTACCCGCTACTAGGATTTTAAAGGTCAGTATGAAATGACCATAAAAATAAGAATGATACATACACAGCAGTTATTAGGCATAATATCCTATCAAGATGCCAAACCAAAGGGACACGTGTCTCCTAGTGCTGAAGCTAACTGATGACAAATCTTCAGGTTAGCTAGCAAACATCCATTTAGCTACCCAAATCAAGATCTGTAGGGACTATTCAATGCTATGCTGCAATAATTCCATAAATACTCATTAAGGTGGTTATATTAGCCCACTCAGATCTTTAGAATCTACAGTAAATACAGGGACTGAAAAAAAATGTACTATAGCCTTATAAGCCTAGACAGTAAAGTAAAGTGCATAAGGAAAGGACCACAGTTTGTGCGTGTCAAACCAAACTTTATTGTCACTGTTCCCGTCAAATTCAGACAGACTTGGTGGCCCTGGAACGCTTCTTCTTGACCACCACAGGCTTCTGGCTCCTCAGGATAGCACTTGCACGGCGCAGGGCAGCCTGTGGGTCCCAGGGCAGAATCAGTATCTAGTACCATAATGCAAGTCAACCGCACAAATTTATGCTGTGCAGGCCGGTCGGCAAGGGTAACAAGCAATACGACAAGCTCATGTTTCAGATGCAGTCTGAGACGCATGATTCCCGATGCTATACTTTCAAACATCCCTCCATTCAGGGCAAGAACTCACTAAAGGATTTACTTCCAGGTCTAAGAGGGACACCACATCAGAGGCTAGTGACAAAGCTTAATACAGTGAGAAAAAGGCACTCTGAAGGAAAAGAAACAGGACCTAGGCAACTATTGTTGGACTAAGGCAAAGTAACGAAGTATAAATGTATTATAAGGTACCTCTCTGACATTAGAAAAGTGTGAAGAGGACACTACTAAATATACAAAAATTTTAAATATGACTAAAATCGGACAAGGAAGAAAACAGCCTATAATTTGTTGTCCACTGCAAATATGCTTCTGCTTCCGCCAACCTCCATGGGCCCAGGCGACCCCACACCACATACCATGCGCAGGTCCTTCCTGTAATGGTTCTTGCGGATGATGTGGCGCAGGCTGCCGAGGGTGGCGCGGGCGTTCTTGTTAATGGTGATTCTCTCATAGGAAGAGACGGGTTTGCGCTGGCCTGAGAAACAAGATGCCGAGAAAAATCAGCTCTCAGGTCTGTAGGAAAAGCTACGTGATGCTGACAGCTTTGTTTCCCCACCCCCAACCCCATGTGATTATGGTGACAGGAGTATGCATATTTTCCATAATTAATATTTTAAAACACACAGGTACTTGCAATCAAGCTATTAATTCCTATGGCTCAATAACAATACATGCATGACTTAACAGACCGGTCAGTTTTGCATGTACACACATGAACTAAAAGCCCTAACATTCTAAAACCAAACCAATGGCATCAAAATACACAGAAAATGCAACTTTGCAGATGCAGATATGGATATTATCTTCCCTTTGATCTGAGACTAAGCAAACATGCAAACCCCACACACCCAAATGACTACAAGTTGGAATGGGAGGCTGCTGCTGCTTTATCATGCCACAGCAATCTGCAGCAGGACAGAAACTCAGTACCTGCACGTTTCTTGAGCACAACTACTACTCCCTTCCCATCAGCGGCTGGCTCCACTCCAACAGTCTTCCTGTGCACGAGTCCATTGAAACGGAAGGAGTTTCTGGCCTTCAGGTTGTTTGGTTCCTATTAAAGACAAAAAATACAATCCATGAGATCTGATTTTAAAAAAAGCTCAGGAAGACATTTAACATTAAAGCTGTGAATGAGGCACAGGCCCACCCCTTAGCTGAGACAGCCCACCAGTGCTCATGGCCTCCAGCAGGTGATTATAAGGTAGAGCATGCACATGACTTACAGTGCTGTACGTCTGCTTGTTCCTCTTGATGAGGAAGCTGGAGCAGTTCCTGATCACCATCCACTGCAGATGCGAAGACATTTTTGCACCCCTGAAACCCGATGCGAGAGAACCACTAATTATTTCAAAGCACATTATCATCTTTTCGCTCTTTATTAAAATGCTGATAACTACTTCGTATGATTTGAACACTTTGAAAACAATCAATATTGTGTTACTTCGATAGTTAACCATCACACTGCAACCTAAGCGGACTAAAATTGCTATCAAAAATCGCAAACATCTTTAGGAAACAAGTAACACAAAATCACAATTTGTGTTTCAACAGAGTTCTGAAAAACAGATTATCTTAACGAAAACAAAGCTTGATAAAATCAAGCGAAATTTTGTAATGATACTCGGCTACGGTAAGACACTTGGAAAAGCCTCAATAAAACAAACTACGGCCGATTATTTGGAGGGAAAGTCACGTAGGTCGCTCCTTTATAAAATAACTACCAACACTAACGCAACAACAAACTTCAAAAACGAGAGGCTATATTATAGCCGCTTCATGCGGCGCCTCAGCGGCTATCCGACATGCTATATGGAAGAGGCCTAGCGAGCAGGCCAGAAACGCATGTCAGGACTCCCCTAACTAAGTTTCACCACCATAACATAATATTTAAACGAATAAGATGATTACTGGTAACAAAATAGATAAAAGTGGCATTTACACGGTGGATCAGATTTTATTCAACGTTTACGAAGTGGGTATTTAAAACAAATCAGTACAGTACAAAACACGCTGTACTTCACCTTTCAGCGGTGGAAGAGAGAAAGAAGGAACGCGCCTGCTCCACATCGCCTTCTCCTGAGATCCCTCCGCGGTGCCGGGTTGGTTAGCTGCTCTTAAGTCCTTATTTTTGTAAAATCACGCAAATACAGTTCCTTATGTAATAGTTAGCTAAATTAATATGCAAATATGTTTTGTATTTTTTTAAGCCTTTACATGTTTTTGCTCAATAAAGAAAAAATATGTCGGATGAACATCATTAAAAGAAAGTGCGTTCTGCAGCTACGTGAGTCGTCATTTTTTTGTGACAAGAACGTCATCAAAATGCGTACAGCTTATTTCGCTGCTTTTTTGCCAGACACAATATAAAACATAAATTCGAGAATAGTGTTTCTTTTCCTACTTGCTTTTTTAACTAAACTGGGGGGAACAGTTCATTTCCGGTGGGTGCTAGATAGCTAGTTAATATCATTGATATAATCGGTGAGTTGGTTGTTTAGCAGACACATTTAAAAATTCTACACAGTTTTTTACGAATTCATTGGTTTTTGTAACAAAATAAAATCATTGTTTTAATCTCTTGTTTGCATGCATATATATATATATATATATATATATATATATATATAGAAATATAAACGTTAATTTCAACAACTACTATTAAAATGTTGAAACTCAAATAATACTTCTAAAACAGCTGTTCTGAGTTAAAGAGTTAATTGACAAGCGGTCTCATTCAGTGCTTTTTAATTAGTAGCACATTTGCATTAACAAAGTGTCAGACACTAACGTTTGGTGTCCCTTTGGCAGCCACTGACTACGATAGCAATTAATAGCAAAATGGCAAGAAAATAGAATGCGTTAGTTAAAAAAAATTATACTTAAAAAAGGGAAAATAGCTGTGCGGAAGACAGGTGCAGATATGTTAACACTGCTTGTCCATGGGCTGTTATGAAACCAAAAAAATGCAACATTATTACAGAATTAAATAAGCGTCCCATGACTTTCTCTGAGCACTGTATTCGATCAGCTATATTACTTACTCTTTATAAATCATGATTGACCATATATTATTTTAACAGTGGATTGCAAAAATCATATTCACCAGGACCCCAAATGATCTTTGGAATTCAGGTAGTGTAACAATCGGCATACTTTTTAGAAGAATCTGTACATGGTCGCGGCCAAGAAGTCCTTGCAAATGGAACTTTCGCTGATGAGATTGTTTATTGGCAGTTTTACTGATTCACGAGAATGTAAGACACACTCCTTAATAAGTTCCCTTGGGTGCGTTTCCCAAAAGCATAGTTGCTAACTACGATAGCCACTTACATGATGAACCATGCAACAGAATGAGTCTAACTATGTTAGTTGCTAACGGGAGCTTTTGGGAAACGCACCCCTTACCAGTTCGAGTCACGAAGACTGTTGCTAGGTAACAGGAAACAGAGGAAGTGTTTAAGGAACAGCTTCCGGATGGCCGATAGGGGGCAGAGGTGACCAATTCTGATTTTAAGATGGCGACACACATAGCAAGGTTCAGAACCTGGGGCCGAGTTGGAAGGTAATAGTTTATTATTTGGAAATGTAATGCATATAAAAATCCCTCAGGATTAAATTGTGTACAATGTGTATTGTCTGCCTTATTGTCACATGCCGTTAAATAGGCCGCTGTAATTGCAAACCTATTGCGTAACGGTTTTATAATACTATGGCTTTTTTTTTGGCACAGATGGAATTTAAATCACTATTGCTGGACATCCACTGTTTTGTAAATTAGCCGCATTCACTATATACTAAAGTTGTACTATAAATAAATGTAACATAAAGGGCAACGCATACTCTACGGCAGCCCGGCGAATTAGAAACTGAAAGTTGTCACGTGGTTGCATTCCTCTACCCAGTTTGACTGTGAATGAGAGATGCTGGTTTTAGTAACTTATGTGTTTGTATCGGCCTTTTTACTTAAATTCGGTATGTGTCGGTTTTGAATTCCCTTGTTCCCCACGGAGGTTTGGAGTCGCAGCCTACAGGCGGTACAGCAGCAGTTCCGGGTACCCTAATGTGTCCCTGTCCGCGCCGCTGCCCGGAATCCCCAAGCCGGTGTTCGCGTCCGTAGACGGGCACGAAAAATACGAGACTAAAATCACGACGCTGGAAAACGGCCTTAAGGTCGCGTCGCAGGACAAGTTCGGCCAATTCTGCACAGTAGGCAGTAAGTTAGGTTTGTCGGAATTGCTCCCAGTTACAGTAAACTACTCTGATGTAATTGAATAGTTGAATTTTCATTTTTAATTCTTTTTATTCATTTTTTTTGCTCGTATATTTTAAGTTTTGATAAATTCAGGATCTAGACATGAAGCAAAGTATCCTAGTGGAATTGCACACTTCTTGGAGAAACTTGCCTTTTCTGTAAGTACCTCTGTTCTACTTTCAAATGCGAGTTATTTACAATGGTAATTTCAGAACTGTTACAAACTTGTGACTGCCTTATGGTGCTGGAAGAACGTTACTAGTCCTTTATTGTCAAGCAGCCCAGTGATGCTGTGTCCTTCGCTTAGTCTACAGCCCAGTATGGCAGCAAAGATGAAATTCTCCTAACTCTTGAAAAACATGGTGGGATCTGTGACTGCCAAGCATCCAGGTATTTCCCAGTCCTCAGTTACATCATCAGTTACTCTGGGGTAGATGGCATTGGGCATTTTGGATTTGGTTACAGAGACACCACCATGTATGCGGTCTCTGCTGAAGTCAAGGGGCTGGACACGGTCGTCAGCCTGCTGTCAGATGCTGTCCTGCAGCCCCGCCTCCTCGGTGAGTCCCGTCCCGTGTCTCCCCCCCCCGCCCCCCTGTCCCGTGCATGTGCCAATGTCCTGGTTGGTGCTGCAGATGAGGAGATCGAGATGACCCGGACGGCCGTGCGATTCGAGCTGGAAGACCTTAACATGCGGCCAGACCCTGAACCCTTACTGACAGAGATGATCCATGCGGTGAGTCATTGCGGCCTGTCAGGGTCGTCACTTCCTCCAATCGCATCCCTCGATGAGCTTGGTCTCGTTGGTTTTGGCCAATCATAAATGACTTGGTCTATTTAATATCAGGTTGAGTGTATTGGAACAGTAACCATAGGGTGATCTTTGGTGGCATTTCTTAGTTTGTATTTCCCAGGTGGTGACTGGCAGTATTGTATCATTTTAATGCATATTTGACCAATGGGGATGACATTGTGGTGTAGTAGTTGGCACTTCCCATACTCCTCTGGAGTCTAGGGTTTGAGCCTCCACCCAGCTCTGCATGTGTGGTGTTTGTATGTACTCCCTGTGTCATAGTGGGGTTTTCTCTGGGTTCTCCGGTTTACCGCAGCAG
Source organism: Petrocephalus schoutedeni (assembly GCA_026780765.1). Taxonomy (NCBI): domain Eukaryota; kingdom Metazoa; phylum Chordata; class Actinopteri; order Osteoglossiformes; family Mormyridae; genus Petrocephalus; species Petrocephalus schoutedeni. The sequence continues at coordinate 30,983,221 of JAODKL010000040.1, forward strand.
TCTAAAAATGTTCTAAAGTGAAGTGGAGTTGCCAAATTGTCCATAGGCATGAATCGTGTGTGTGCCTGGGATGGGTTGGTGCCCCATCCTGGGTTCCACTACCTTGTGCCCATAGTTTCCAGGATCAAGACCCCCCACAACCTTGTGTAGGACAAGCGGGTATGGAAAATGGGAGGGGGTGGTGCTCCATCACAGGACACGAACACCGAAATATAAAACGCCAGTTTTGTCAGTACTTGCCGCCCTCTTCTGGTCATCCCAGGCGGCGTTTCGCGGGAACACCGTGGGACTCCCGCGCTTCTGTCCCGCCGAAAACCTTGAGAAGATCGACCGGGACCTGCTGACCGCCTACCTGCGCAGCTACTACTGCCCAGAGCGCATGGTCCTAGCCGGCGTGGGTGTGGAGCACGATAAGCTGGTCGCCTGTGCCAGGAAGTACCTGCTGGGCATAACGCCAGCGTGGGGAGGGGCCACGCCAGGGAAGGTGGACCGCTCTGTGGCCCAGTACACAGGTGGCATCGTGAAGGTGGGCCAGCCTGCACTGTCCCCTCCGCCACATTTGACTGCGTTGTTCTTGTAGAGACTGAGAGCTGCTCCTTACCTGTCAGGCTCTGGTTGCTCTTTGCAGACTGAGAAGGACATGTCGGATGTGAGCCTGGGCCCGACGCCCATCCCTGAGCTCACGCACATCATGATCGGCCTGGAGAGCTGCTCCTTCCTGGTGAGTGCGCTTTTCTGGGTCCAGCATCTCGTTATTCCCCCGCCGAGCAGAGCTCCCGCCTCTTGAATTGCGGTTCCCCCGTCTCTTTCCCATGCGGCAGGAGGACGACTTCATCCCCTTTGCGGTCCTCAACATGATGATGGGCGGGGGCGGCTCCTTCTCTGCCGGCGGTCCCGGAAAGGGCATGTTCACGCGCCTCTACCTCAACGTCCTCAACAGGCAGGCTGTCCTCCTCAGGCCTTCACCAGATGCCTTTTTAATGTGTCCTTGTGCCTTTTGCAAAACACTTTGAATTACCATGCGTCTAAATAATAGATGCTATATAAATATAATTACCTTGCCATCCCCAAAAGCCCGCGAAGGTGATGTCACTTGTCATTCAGCAGTGGGTTGGGTGGGGTATGAGTCATAGGGTGGTCGTTCTGAGCGTGCCGATGGATGGATGGTTTTATAACCAAGTCGTGCTTCGCAGGCATCACTGGATGTACAACGCCACCTCCTACCATCACAGCTATGAGGACAGCGGCCTGCTTTGCATCCATGCCAGTGCAGACCCCCGACAGGTGTGTTATGGGATATGACCGGGGCAGAAGTCGTCTGTCGATATGATAAATCTGTATCAGCACTCTTAACTAAATGAAGTAATGAATTTGACTGTTAAAGAGTGCTTTATTATTGTTTATTATAGCTCTTACTTGGGTTTTTTTTTTTCTCTCCTAAGGTGCGAGAAATGGTGGAGATCATAACCAGAGAGTTCATTCAGATGTCCAGCGTGGCGGGCGAGGTAAGGCTGTTGGTACAGTCAGAGGTGGGCCGTGCGCCAGTCGGGGCCACGGGGGAGGAGCCTGACGGCGGCCTTTCTGTGCCCAGATGGAGCTGGAGCGGGCGAAAACGCAGCTGAAGTCCATGCTGATGATGAACCTGGAGTCGCGGCCTGTCATTTTTGAAGACGTGGGCCGGCAGGTGCTCGCCACAGGCCAGAGGAAGCTGCCGCACGAACTCTGCCAGCTGATCAGTGAGTGGATGTCATGTGACCGAGCACCGTGGCGCACTTGGGCGTCCATGAGTGCCGAGAAATGTCTGTGGGCTTCCACAGGGTACCGGCAGCATGAGAGAAAAAATAGCAAGACGGCACCTATATGATGTCCATTATCATTTTATTTACTTGGTTATCAGAATTTAGGTAGCTGTAACAAATAATCAAATAATCAGTGAAAAATCACTGAATCGGATCATCCCATTCCTTTAGTAAGCAGTGTGCTTCCAGGTACCCAAGACGATCACACTCAGTATTTAGCAGCTGATTTATGTTCTGTTAGGGGAAAGGTGCCTCCTGCTGGTAAGCAATAGTACAGTATATTTATTTAATGAAATGTGTAATAACCATGAAATTCTATTGACGTTGTACACGCACACATTCTCTCTCTCTCTCCCTCTCTCTCTCTCTCTCTCGCGCGCGCAGGCAGCGTGACGGCGGCGGACATCAAGCGGGTGACATCGCGGATGCTGCGGAGCAAGCCCGCGGTGGCTGCGCTCGGGGACCTGGCAGAGATGCCCTCCTATGAGCACATCCAAGCGGCACTCTCCAGCAAGGACGGGCGCCTGCCGCGTACTTACCGGCTCTTCCGATAGTCGCTGGGATTGATGGGGGGGGGGGCAGTGCGCACGCCATTGTTGGTCCCCTGGAGAGGAGATCGAGCACGGGGTGACCGCCTGGACTAGTTCACACTGTGCTCTGCGGAGCTCTGGGGGATGTACAGGCAAGCTGCGCTGAGGGGGATTCCCTGTAAAGACTCTACAGCCTGGAGGAATGGCCCATAAGTTATAATGCTGCCTTTCACATACCCTGTGGGTTTGCATGTCGCTTGAATGGTGACTGTGTTAGGGTAGTGGGTGGGCCTTTACTGTATGCCTAAGAATAGAAAGAAACCCATTAAAGATGGGCTGTATGGAGCTTTTGCACCAATGCAAAATTATACATTAAAACTGAAACATTAGAGATAGGAATATTAAGGAAAAGGTAAATACATGAATGCCCCCACCCCCCCCCCCCCCCCATGAATAATCGGCCCGCATTCTTGGATTTTTCTTTTCCTTTGGATTCGTTGACTGTAGAGCAGAACTCCCATCAGCCCCTCTTTGGTGGTTTGTGATTGGCTGCCATGTTATTCCTTTGCATCTCCTGCCCCACCCCTTCCCCGCCTCATTGGAGCAGGAAGACTTGCCTGAAAGACGCACATTACATTTACCCACTCAGCAGCTGTGTCCTGGTCGCTGAATGTTCATTTCTACTGCCCCGTCTCCTTTTATTTATTTCTGGAGGTTAGAAGCATATTTTGTATGTTGGCATGTTAGGACTAGTTGGAATGGTACCAGAATCGTGGGTTGTGAATGGAAACAGGCCGTCAAAACCTCGCCGTGTATCTGTCTGTGCCCTACACCGAGTTCAAAATGGGCTGAAAGCATGCTTGTCTATACACACATATAGGGTCTCTCAAGTTACTTTCACTCTGAACTATTTAATCTTTACCTGTAGTTTTGTCTTTAGGAAATTGTTGGTATTGAAAAATTATATTTTATGTTTAATAAGTTTTTCCTCTAACTTCCTGCCTTTTGCAATGTGTCTGAGGGTGGAGTTTGACCTTCGGTTTCTGTGGTTCCTAACAGCAAATAAGAGAACGTCACATTCAGTGTCATCTATTTCTGCAAGTTAGAATTAAGATTATGACCCCTGGTGGATGAGCTTCAGGATTATAAGTGCTCTATGTGCAGTGTGGACACCTAGAGCTCACGAAAACATATCAAACCCAGTTCAGAATCCAAACTTTGGTGCAAAGCAATGGCTGATCAGGTTATTTGAATCCCGCCTTTGTTTGTTATTATTTGGGGCTGGTATTCTCACTTACTTAAAAACTTGCTTGGGAGATGAGTCACTACCGATACAGAAGTGACTAGTTAACCCCAGATGAACTGAAAGTTAAAACATTGCAGGCCCCATTTCTGTTACGTGACGGTTACCTGAATTTTAATGTCAAACAGTTCTACTCTTGCCTTTATATGAGCTAATTGTTTACGGTTTTTAACAGCATGCCCCTAAAATACTGTTGTTGCATGCACCCAATAATTCTGTTGTACGACAGAATGGTGAATACGGGAATGGTGACCCCTCTGTCAATGGATCAATCGCAAGTTGGAAACCCAAACAATATACAGGAGGATTTACTTAATCCCTTGGATTAGCAAGCAGCCTGTGATAAAATCAAAATGAACAGTGTGCAATATGAGCCTTATTCCTGATCGTGAAAGGTCAAGGGCATTCACAGCTCCTGGCTGTGCTCAGCTTATTAATAGGCCATCTTTTGCTGTGTCGATAGCCTTCTTCGGGTCTGCAGATATACAGTCCTAGTCGTCTTGTGAACTAGCAGAGGAAGAGCTCATGAAATTGTCACGGATGGAGCTCTGGCAAACAGGCCGGCTCTTAGGACGAAAACTGGGGGGAAAAAGGGGGACAAGCATGAATTTCATCAATGGGTTCTGGTTTTACTTTCTTAGAAACATTACTTGCATGACTGATCCATGCACTATGCTAATGTGCTAAAGTAAAGTGGTAGAGTGAGAGAAACTGGTATCCCTGAAACTCTGCTGGTTTTCGTTGGGTTTATTGCTATTAGCTAGTTATGTGTTATTTGGTGTCACTCAGTACTGTCACACTCACCTCAGTAAAGCTATAGGCAAAAAGTATTAGATCACACATATACTTTTCTAGCAATCTGGAAAAGGGGGCTGGGCCCCTTCAGCTAAAGTCAGTATTGGACCCCCACCTACAGCATAAAATGCTGTTGTAACAACCAGAAGAAAAAGAATTCGGGCCCCCCTACCACTGACTTCAGTCCCGGCTAGCCTGTGCATAATCCGGCCTTGCTGGTAAGGTAGTGGGCTCCATGTGCAGTGACATTAAACATTAAATAATGAGGTCCCAGGGTTTCCCGGACATGCGGCCAGATAGGAGAGTGCACATGCCTTTCTTTTATAAGGGTGTGAGGATCCATGGATACCAGGTGACTCTCTTATCTTTCATCATGACCTTCATGGATTCCAATGACAGAAAAAGTCCCGCACAAACTTTCAGTAGGTACATATGCAGACTTATTCCCTGTGACACCGGAGCATGTTCCTTTGCCTGCTGGGAAAGTGCCGGTGCAGCTCATAAGATCAAAGCAAGGCACTATGGTGCTCCAAGAAATTTCTGCGGCCTGGCAGAGGGCACAGTGACGGCAGCATGCTTCGGAAATGGGTGCTCTGGCCTTCACGAGTTAGACCATACAAAATTGCTTCATTTATATGTTTGCATTTTTTTAGACTTGTTTAGAAATCATAGTAAAAAAAAAATCCAATAATTTTCTGTTAGAAAAAAGGATCACGCTTTGTCTGCTTTTGTCTGTCTGTATCATGGGTCATTTTCAGCATCAGCTAGTCCCTGGATTCGCATGATCTGTCCCTTCACTTTTCATTTCTTATTTTCTGTCTCTGCCTTTGCTTTGCCTCAAGAAGAGGTACAGCTGAGTCTCGCTTTCCCTCCTGGCAGGCATCGTGCTGAGCAAGCATCGTCATTGATCGCCCGTTAATCCCCCTCCACTTCCTCCCCTCCTTTCCCCAGCCCTGCCGTTCACGCGTGGGACTCTTTGCCTCTTCAATGCCCCGTGCTTCAGCTTCAGTCGACGTGCATCGACAAAAGTCGCTTTAACACTGATCTGCTGGGCTACTCCTCAAATTAAAATTGCGCAGGCCTTGCTCATCTGAGACAGAGATATAGTCCTTCATCTTTGAAATTAAGCGCATATTATCTCTTGTTCTTAAGCTTAAATGTATATGTACAGGAGAGTTCTCTTTTTTTTTTTTTTACCTCACCCCTTTAATGTCAGGTTGAAAATCTATCTTTGCATAGTACAATATGAAACACCCCCCCCCCCCCAAAAAAAAAATTTTTGTCCAGTAATATTGGAATGTTACACAGCAATAAACTGTACAGTAGGTTGCAGGCGATTGATTGGCAGGGCAACCAATCAACAAGCTTTTAAGCTGTGTGCCCTTAGAAGCCATCACAGCCATGCCTACTATTGGGATGGCTGTGATTGGCCGGTGCATCATGTGACCCAGCCTCTATAAAAGCTGGATCACGCGTAGTCATTGTTGCCAACTTAGCGACTTTGTCGCTAGACTTAGCGACTTTTCAGACCTCTTTAGCGAGTTATTTTCCAAAAAAGCACCTAGTGACAAATCTAGCGACATTTCTGACAAACCTTAGCTACTTTCTGTACAACGTTGTCGTCAATATGGATGTGAGCTGATCTCCCTGCTTTTGCGACCTGTCGAGTTTTGTCAACCCATGCTACCGACAATTATGTCTATCGATCAGTGCTATTTTATCGAGCAAAGCTACCATAAGGCTGCGGTCGCTCGCTCTGAACGCCTTCGATAGGTAGCGTGGTTCGTCAGAACACCGGCCGCGTCTCCGATAGGGAGCGATCCCTGGGGCAGTTCAGCGGCTGAGCTGATCACTCTGACAGACAGACCTGAAAATGAATTATCTGCGCATGACTAGTCAGAAACCATTCTACCCATTTATTCCTATCCATTTATTACTAACAGTTAATAACGTATCATATACATTTGCTACATCGGCCAAGCTTTGTTCTTTTGCAAATACGCATTTTTTTTTCTGGAAAACATGCACATAGTTTAAAAGGAAACTGCAATTTAAAATGGTTTTGTGTGTATGGTAATAGCCTGTGATTTTTCCAGTATAGTGGTATATAATATAAATGGATATAATAACATAATAGATTATAATAAATGAAATACTTTGAGCTGCGTTAAAATAAAGTAGCCTATATGAGTATTAGGTGCAGTGCAGGAGAAAAGCGAGCACAATGTGGGGACACTTGAGTGAACGTATATGCTACGTGATGACGACATCGATATGAAAATTATCGATGCATACGCGTGACGTCATCTAGCGAGATCTAGTGACTTTCTGGGTACAGTTCAGCGACTTCTTGTAGAAAATAGTTGGCAACACTGCGCGTAGTACCGTCCATCAGCTCTGAGTAGTGCAGGGACAGGAAGCAGGCAGCTGAAGTGAGGTACAGTGTTAGGAATCTCATCTGGCTA
>JAODKL010000040.1:30996996-31008990 GCA_026780765.1 Petrocephalus schoutedeni
AGGGCAATTGTCCTGCTCTTACCCCCATTTTGCAGCCATCTAGCCATTTCTATGACCATTTTAGAGCCATTTTAGTGCTCCAAAGTTCGGGTCTCCAGTTACTTCACCCCGTGTTCGGGTTCCGAACTCGAACTTTGCGGCGAAGTTCGGCCGAACCCGAACTTCCAGGTGTTCACTCAACTCTAGTCTTCAGTTGATCTCATGCTGCAACTTTCGCCCCTGGGCTGCTGAGGTCTAAAGCTGAAACTGGCTCTTGCTATGAGCTGTAAGCAAGCCGTTTGGCGTTTCCTTCAAAGAGCTGTTTACAGCTGGGATGTGTATTCAGAGACTACTGTGAATGGTGAATGAAGTGGTGGTCATTGAACATCGTTCCAAACATCACTATGCAGACGTGAAATACGTCACCAAAACATCCATCCAGAATCAGTTAGAAAATATGTCTTAGCATTTTCCGTTTGCATAAAGAATAATACAATACATTTTATGTTTGTGCTAAACCATTGAAAATGCATTGCTGTAAAGGTATCTATCTTTCTCACTGCACTGCAACGTTCGGTTTGCATGGAATAGATTTGGCATCTGGTCCTGGTAGTTACATTCCATTACCACTAGAGGGCGGAACAGGATTATAGGATTCCAGCATGCTGAACGACCACATTGTCCTCATGGCTAAAATATGGTGCCATTGAGACTTGACCAAGAAAGGATAGTAGCACGCATAACGTTTGAGGGAAAAAAAAATTATTATTCTTAGTCAACTGAAACTCCAAACTTTGTTAGATTTCACCGCTTTATGATACAGTCGGAAGTTTCAATGCTGTTGCTGATGTCAGTTATGGAATTCTTGTCAGCATGTCTCCAGTTACTGGCCTGTAAACAATATATATCACTGTGTTCCTTTGAAGATCAGTGTTCTGAATGCAATGTGGATCTCTAAAGTGTGTTTCTGGGGGGGGGGATAGGTTGTTTGAGTGGTCGTTGATGCTTGTGTGTTAGGACTCTATCTCAACACACCTGGACAAAGTTTGTTGAAACAGCTGCTTTCATAATCGTTAGCTCTGTTGTGTGAACAGTGGCTTAATTTGGTGATAGTGAAAACACTGTTTGGATTTCTTTGTAACGTTTAGCCCAGCTGCAGAAAAGCTGAGAAGTTTTGGATTTGTTGTGTTTTTTATATAAACAAAGCGGCAGGTAAGTGAAGGGAATTCATAGCCTGCAGTGAAATGCTCTGAGAACCTTAAAGGTGCACAGAGCTCAGGACTCAAAGCTACACACAGCTGCCGTAGGTGTTATCAATTTGCATTTAACAGCCATCACATTTGCATTGCAAGCAGTTGCTTAGCTTAAACTCTCACTTAAAGCCATGTATGCAATTTAACCATTCATCTAAGTGGACATTTTAATAGTATAATAGCAGCAGCCGCAGTATTAAGAGTTACAAGTTTGTGTCCAATATATTACCCACAATGCCATAGGCAGCGGTCTCTCTCATGCAGCCCACAGTTACTGCATCTGGTCACCCCTGGGTCTTAAAGTTCCCACCTAAGCTACCTATGCTGCATTCCATTTATCTCAGGGGTCGGAAGTCGGAGCTGGGAATGACGTCACACCCAAGTTAACCACATTCCAGTACAACAAACCAGTAAGCCGTTTAGCAATACCGGGGACCTGTTTCATAAAGCAGGGTTACTTGCTTACTTGGATAATTTGTTGAAATTCCAACGTCTGAGTTCAAATGGAACACAGCACTAATGTGAAGGATGAGTTAGAAAAGGGCATGAGAATCAGACCAGTAATACAATCTGCTAACAAACATGGAAACATTATTTGCAAGGAACACAATAATGTGACTTAATGACTCATGAGTTGTTGTTTATAATAAACAGCATTGTAATATATTGTCCCTGGCCTTCACCCAAATGTACGTTTCCCCATGAAACCATTGGAGATCAGTGTACTGTAAATTGCTGATAATACCACAAAAAATAAATGTACTGCTTGGCCAAAAAGTCACACACTTTAATATTTAATTGGACCACCTTTAGCTTTGATTATGGTGCACATTCATTATGGCATTGTTTCCATATGCTTCTGCAACATCTCAAGTTTTTTTCCATCCTGATATTAATTTTTTGCAGAGATTTTGTATTGCAGATAGGTGAATTAAACCAGCCCAAAGTCACCTTCAGCACATCCCAAAGACATTCAATGGGGTTAAGGTCAAGACTCCGTGGTGGCCAATTCATGTATGAAAATGATTCTTCACGCTCCCTGAACCACTCTTACACAGTTTGAGCCTGATGAATCTTGCTCGTGTCATTAGGGAAGAAAAAATCCACTGATGGGATAACCTGGCCATTCAGAAGATTCAGGCACCCAACTGACTTCACTTTATTGCTGCGTAAGGTTGCTCAGCTGCAATAATGATCCAATTATTGACTCTGAAGTACTTGCTGAATTAAATTTGAACGCTGGCATATTTTTGGCCGGTAGTGCATTTAAGTCCCTTAGCAACACAGAGATGACTACAGATCAATTGTGAAGCGGAGTAACATTTTACTTGAAGCTCTCACCTATAATACATTATAGATATGTTCATGATGCATTACAGAGCATCTATAATGCATTATTATGGTTGGTATCAGAATAAAGCATTACAGCATCTTCTAATGATAGTCATAAGGCAGTTTAGTGCTGATTATAATACTTCACAAGCTCAGATGAAGCTGTCATGTATAATGCATTACAAAGCATCAATAATACCTTAAAATGGTTGGTATAAAAATTAAGGATGCTTTGTAATGCATTATGAAGTTATCTATAATGCATTATTGATAAGGACACTAATTAAATCGCTACCTGAAATGGGGCTCCCCTCTTTATTCGTTTGTGTTTCCTCTCTGAAACCAGTCTGCTGCCAACAGATGTTGTGATCTGGAGTAGGATTAGACACCAACATGGCCATAGAGCACAAGCTGTTCTTCCACTGTATTAATGCATAAGTCCTATTCAGTCCTATTACTGAAGACAAAAAAATTGACATTTATGCTGTAGGCGCTTGTTATTACATGTTGTACAAGATTTTCAAAAGATTTTCATTGTGTGTTTATTGCATAATGTACCTTCTGGGAATATGGTGTTTGTTGTTCATATAATTGCCCTGGGACAATTTTAGTTCAGCTTAGGTAATTGAATTTGACTGTGTCCCATGATCATGTCGTTGTCTTTGCATAGTGATGGGGTCCAGTCTTACTATATGCAGTTAGACCTACACATCTGCATTCACACAACGGACAATGAATTTAGGAGGTTGTGTGTTCTACAGTATTCAGACAATCTTTCTCACTGCTCTCTCAAGCTTGAGACCCAGTTTAACAACTTAAGGATTTGCATGACCATGACCCCCCCCCCCCCCACACACACGTGAGTCCGGATAGGATGGCATGCCACAACTTGCTCAGCAATGATCAATTCCTACTTCAGAGCAAAAAATGTGTATTTCCCTAGAGCCTGGGGTGCTTACCAAACCATATTAAGACTGCAAACAATACATCACATAAACATTCGCCCGCACATTACAAATATAGATGCATGATGGGTATACACAGTATTTAACCCACATGCAGAACACAAAGAGCATGACCTCTACACCATGCAATGAATGAACAATTTGTACAGAAGGGGATTTTGCATCACCCAGCCAAAGGATGTATGTACATGCAACTTTCAAACTTCAGCACTATAGCTGAGGAGATGGGTGGCAGTTCAGAAATGGAGGACAGGTGTTCACTTGGTGTGCCAGAATGCTGCAGGACTACAGAAGTTTGCTGGTCATATCAAGATGCTGCAGGTGTTTGCTGGATGTGTGAGAATGCTGCAGGTGTGCAGGTGTTTACTGGAGGTGTTAGTATGCTGCAGGTGTGCAGGTGTTTGCTGGAGGTGTTAGAATGCTATGTGTGTGCAAGTGTCTGCTGAGGGGCGTTAAAATGTGTATGTGTTCAGGTGTTTACTGGGTGTGTTAGAATGCTGCATGTGATCAGGTGTTTGCTGATCATGTCAGGATACTGCAAGGGAGCAAGGTGTGCGGGTGTTTGCCTGGGATGTTGGGGTGCTGCAGATGTGCAGGTGTTCACTGCAGGTGTTGGTATGCTGCAGATGTGCAGGGGCTCGCTGGTAGGGTTGGGATGCTGCAGATGTGCAGGTGCTTGCTGGGGGTGTTGGGGTGCTGCTGGTGTGACGGTGTTTGCTAGGGGTGTTGGGATGCAGCAGGTGTGGAGATGTTCACTGGGGTGTCAGGGCCAATATATCTCATCAAAAGGATAATCAACACAACTTAAGTAGCTGTGTATAGAAACCAATCTTCTCTGTCTTCCGCACATATGCAGACAGAAAGAATAGACATACAGAGCTAGTGAGACCTCACAGAGGCAGTGAGGGAGAGGGAGTTAGGATGAGTCTGTTTCCAAACTGATCCCCGTTACAGGCTGGGACAGGCTGAGACAGCCAGGCAGCCCCCTGTTACTGGACCTGCAGGCCGCTCCCTCTGCCGCCTGCTGACACGTGCTTCCCCAAAATTGGGATGGGGACCCTGTCCCGGCCTGTCTCATGGCTCCGGGGATCGAGACTTGCTACGGTAATTCAGCTGGTTTCGGGCAGCATGCTGGAGCAGGTCTGAGGGACAGCCCGGCGTGGGAAGGGAAGGGAGCTTAAGCAGGCACGAGGCTCTTTTCTCAGTTTCGTTAGGTGAGTATCGACACCCCCCATTCCCCCTGTATTGATGTGGGATCCATTTGTCTCCACTTCCATAATCTCTGAAAATGGACAAGAAATAGTTGGCACAGGTACCGACGCTGTCAGTGTAGTCTGGGCTGTCCTCATCTATTTAATGCAGACATTTTGACATGTTGATGTTGAGAGCAATCACTATCTTGGAGGAATACAAATATATTTTGAATATATTGCACATGGCTTGCTGTCGAAATATCTATTGCTTAATTTTCTTGCACAACCAGTCAAAATGAAACTGGGTACCCCGCATTCAGAAGACCCTGTCTTCATGCCTCCAGGTCACTGCAGGGGACGTGGATCAGTCCACTTCAGACCAAAGAGGGGGAAACCATGTCTAGCTGCTGGATTCAGTGTTGAACGAATGCCACGGCATGCAGGATCACAGTCGCCTGCAACCGTCAGAATCAGCTTGGTCACAATGAACCCCCGTCGGTCCTGGGCAGGCTTCTAAAGGCCTAATTGGCTCTGACTCTATTCAGGTGTCAATGGGTGACTCAGCAGGTTGCCGTCTGCTGGCCTGCATGCTTTTTTTTCACCTCCCTTCATCTTCCTGAAAAGAAAATACGAAATGCCCCCCCCCCCCAGGGGTTCCTCAGGACACGCGAGCACACGGGGCCTCACACGCGTGGCCCCAGAGCGAGAGGAAAGGAGGAGGAGGAACTGCACAGGCTGGCTGCCCATCCCCCGGGGGGAGCTCTTCATTAAAGCCCAGCTATCGCACGCTGGCCCATCCCCCGCAAGCCCACGAGTCGAATCGATATGCTGATTTCAAGAGGGGGCGCTAACGAGGATCAGAAACATCTTAATAAAGCATCCTAATCCCGATTTAATCCTTCGTTACGGCTCCGTCTCCATTCAGAGAGGCTCCTGGCCATGACTATTGTTCGGCTCCTGCCAATTGTTCCCCCGCAGCCCGGAAAGCTGGGCTCGCTTCGCCTCACTCAGATTACGGCTCCTCATTAGGCTGCCAGAGAAGATGTGACCTCAGCTCAAAATAGGCTCTTTATGCACCATTGAACTGTATCAGGCAATTAAATCAGAATTTGTGACATATGCTTAATGACCCCAAATCTAGGGGGAGCCCAAGCTCATTGTCAGATGGAGAAGGCCTGAGAGTCTGGAACTGATGCAGGGCAACCCACGGGCTGAGAGAGTCACCCGCTGGGGCACATGGGAGAGACTTACGCAAAGGAAGTTGGCAAGATTAAGGACCGTTTGCCCCGAAATGTTGTTTGTTAATGATACAAAGTTGATGAAAGAGGTCTACCGCAGAATGTCCTCATGAACAGAGAAATTCCATTTACAATCAGAAAATTAAATATTATCCTCACTGTATTTTTCTTTGTGTATTTAGTTAAAATGCACAAATAATACTATATATATACATATAACAAAGTTGCATGCTAAAACAGCAGAAGTTAAATATGTTGCTCAACCAGCAGCTAATGCTGACTTAGGAAACTGCCCCCAGCCCCCCCATCCAATAAATGTGGCAGCACCCCTTCAGAAGATTGCCCAGCTTGCCGTTGCCAGAATCCACCACTGTGCACAACCATACAAGTCAGTGGTCCCTCTGGGGTGCAGCCTGCAAACCTCACACACGCCCCTGTGCATAAGGAGACTTCCTGGTGGTGTGAGGTGGGCGTGCTGGTGAGCACTTACACCAGTACAGGTTGCTTTGTTAGGGATGTTAAACTCCGGCCGGCCAGGCCCAATGCGGTGCTGTCCGGATGCAGTGATTCACATGAGCAGGCACCTCAACTGTCTCACACCATGCTTCAAATCCAGAAATGGCCCAAACCGGCCACAAAAAGCCAGAACGGCTGCTTGCCAAAATCGCAGCGAGTGGATGACTGCAGTTTCACTCCCAGGCAGTAAAAGAAAGCAATCAATGTGAGAGGAGGCTAATTGGCCCCATGCTGGAGTGCAAGACAGCAACCCATACCGCAGGTTTAGTAAACACTGCCGATGATCATCTGCTGTGCAAATGATCAAGCAGGGAGCGGGAGGCAAAACACGGAGTGGCCCCTTTGAGCAGGGGTATTACATTTCATGCATTAATTAGATGGGTCAATCTCATTCATCGATGCTCTCTCTGTGTATATAATTAGCCTTCAAAAGAAAGTGTACTTCATTGTACTGCCGCCTGAGGGGGAATACTGTAGAAAGAAATACTTTCTGGATGCTGAGCTGTAAAGTCAAATGTTTATTCAAAAAGATTGAGACTCAGCACCTTACTGTACATGAAAATATAATCATTCACAGAAGGCTGTCATACTGAGAGACTCAACACCTTACTGTAGGTGAATATATTATCATTCACAGAAGGCTGTCTTACTGAGAGACTGAACACTTTACAGCACATAAAAATATCATTCACTGAAGGCTGTTATACTGAGGGTCTCAGAACCTTATAGTGTGTGAATAAATATTTACAAGTCACATTATCATTTAATTTACCTGTAATATAATGAACTTCGCATTCAAAATAATTAGTTGCATGAGTAGTATCATTGCCTCTGCCTATTTTAAGATATAACGAACGTTAACTTATTTTTTTTTTTAAGCTGGAGATAAATGCACACTTCCCAGCATTTCCTAGCTTATCTGTACACCACTGTGCTTCTCCAAACTTCATTTCTCTGTAGATGACCATGGAATTCACTATTGAAATAAGTATAATTTACCAACACACTCTCATTGCACAATAAGGAATTATTATTTGAGTACAGAAAGTAGTATTAATTTTCCATGTATTTTTTTTCCCAAGCAGAGGGAAAAAGGGAACTGGCCTGACTACTGGGAGATCAGTGACTACATAAAGAAAAAAAAACTCAGATGGAAGACAAAGCTCACTCAGACCACAGGGGCAGAATTTAAACATGCCTGAACTCAAAGCCTTCACCAATGCCTGTGAGCAGCGGCTGTCGATGAGGCGTATTTGCATTCGCGGGGAGTGTTTGCCTGCATTTATTGCCCCTGTCTTGACGTGCATCACACCCCTCCCCATGGTTCCCCTAACTCTGTCAACAAACCTGGTCTTTCTGCAGGGCAGGTGTGGGGCTCCTCTGTTCTGTGGAGGGGGTCTGAGAGTGCACCGCCCACAGGCACGTTCTCACCCTACTTTGTTTACAGTAATCAAAAATGCTCCCAGTCTGCTGTGGCTGGTGGAGGTGGGGGTGGGGGGCTGTGGTTTTGCCAGTGCACGGGTAGGTGTGTGGAGGAGAGGCCTAATGAGACTGGATGTCATTTATCGAGTTTGCCTTCTAATGTTCATCCTAACATTCATTCTTTTGGGATGAAGACTGATTAAGTAAAATGTTGCTTTTGGTTTTCTCTCCTTTTTTGACATCCAGCATATGAACAATCTCTCTTCAGCCCCAAAGAAGGTTAATATATCTAATGTTACAGTAAGTGTTCTTTTTTATTAAATGTTTTCTGCATTAAAGGGAAGTGTCAAACAGTGAATGAGGGAATGACTAACATGCAGTGTTGTGTTTATAAGCAGATTGTTGCAGATGTTGCAACAATTGACTACACAGAGTAACAGCACTTCATGCATCCCTGTGGGAAAACTGGATAGTTCTTGTATGCCTCACGTCACGCTCCATGAGAAACACAGATGTACATTTGGGTCAGAGTGCAGAGCCAACCAGTATCTGAGCAGCTGGGTTTCAGGGCCTCACTCAAGGACGCAGCGATGACATCATGACTCTACTTACACACATGACACACCACCCCTACATATATGCAACAACTAAAGCATTTTTTCTTTGTTATATATTTAACTCTTCTTTTAAACCAGTTCAAAGAAATGTCTTGCAGATCCATACACCAAAGCCATACTTAGTTTTCAATGCAATGTGGTAATATCCCAAAACAAGGGACTAGTACACAAGTACACATTTGTGTATAAAGCAGTATGCACAGCATACTGTAATAGCGGTGAAAATGCTTACTAATGTTGTGCATTTTAACCTTCATATGACAAAAACGTACTACATTCACAGCATTAATTCCAGCCCTTAACTGTGTCTCTGGAGAACCACTGCAAGATCTTGCTGCACTCACCGTAGCTACAGAAAACAAACATGGACAGAGTGGAGATACAGCTGGAGGTTTCCAGGGCACATGGCTCATCGGAAAACACAGCACTGCTTGAGGTGGGAGCCGGCCACAAGTCAAGGTGACAGTAAAAGACCACTATCTAAGGCAGTGCTACCTACCGGGAGCTGAGACGGTACAAAAATGTGGACTGTCTGATAGGGAGCTGGGAGGAAGCAGAGGGTAGTGATAGTGAGTATGATAGGGAAGCCGGAGGAGGACAACTGGTTAGGAGCATCACCCTGTGTCTGGGACCTTATCACTGTAGCTTTCTGGTGTTTGGACAGCCAAGCGACACTTTGCACTGACCTTGCAGCTCAAACATGCTGCCTCTGTCCGGGCCACGGGCTATATTATGTTTTTTTGTTCCTTTGTTTGTTGTAGTGGTGTTTCTTTGAGAAGGAAACAAAGGGATGAATTTCCCAGGTCTCACATGCAACATTCCCAGGAAGCTGTAAGGATGGACAGGGGTCCAGCACTGATGTGAAAAGGTCAACCGACCACCTCCCCAGACTGATTTCCCAGGAACATGTCCCGCTGCATTGCCTTCTCAACAAAGAGCCGCCATTGTTTTGATGCAAACTACAGGACGGAAATGTTGTGGCTACATTCAGTGCTGCAAAATGCAGTTTGCCATATCAGCCTATTGGCAGACAATCAGGCAGTCACATAATTAAGTGAGATCTCCAAGCTTAATACTATTGACTTTACATTTGACCTTTGTAGTGTCATTGGGCTACTGTTTATTCTGGTCAGGGTAGTAAAAGGGCCTACTTCAGACAGCACGGGCCAGAAGACTGGGGTCAAGTCTGAAAAGGATGCCATTCCTCAGTATTCCTCATCATTGGGCAGATACACATGATCACACAGAATGAATAATTCAGAGATGTCAGTTAGCCTTACTGCCTATCTGCAGACTATACTGGACAGCAAAAGCACATGGAAGATCACTGTTCAATATAACAAACTCCCCCCCACCCCTCACACACGCAAGGTGGGATTCAAACCCCAACCCTAGGAGTGAGGGCTACCTGGAAGCGATTACCATACAGTAGCAGTCAAAAGTTTGGACTGCCAAGTCGCCTACAAAGGAGAGCGATAGACTGTCCCATCACATGACAAGGCTACCTCACCTGGAAATGGTTTTTGAGGAATTTGACTAAAGAGTCAAGGAAAAGCAGCCAATGAGAGCTCAGCATATGTGGGACCTCCTTCAGGATGGCTGGAAAAGCATCCCAGGAGGCCACCTCATGAAACTGGAGTACAGGAGAAAACAGGATCGACCAGTCTCTGGAGTAATTGGGGTTATGGGCCTTACTGAAGGGCCCAATGGTGGGATCACTCTGCCGACCCAGGGACGTGACCCGGCAACCTTCTGAGCCCCAACCCACCAAGCGGCCACCCCCCCCAAGAAAATAAATAAATGTTTTAAATATGTTTTTGGTTACTGCATAATTCCATATATGTTACTTTATACTTTTATACTATATGTATTTGCAATCATTCTAGAATGTAAAGAATAGTACAAATAAACCTTTTTATGGATAGGTGTGTCCAAACTTTTGGATGGTACTGTATTGCTAAGACAAGTCTGTAGGAAAGGTGTCAGTAACATCAGCAAAAAAGTTTGCTATGGTCCTCATATGGGAAAAGTTATAAAGAGCTTTTAGAGGCTTGTGGGATGAAAACTGGTGAAACAATTAACAGCTTGTGTAAAAAGCATTCCTTGATTTCTTGGCTACTGAACAGTCGGTTTATGTTATACACATTATTTGGTTTCCTATTTGAATATAGCTGTAGGTCTAAACTGCAGCCTTTTTGTTTCTTCATAGATAATTTTCTATTTGAATTCAACATAGAGCCAAAAAGTCTTATTCTGAAACACTTGCCATTCAATGGCGAACTAGAAGCATTACATCTCTTAAGTCTCAAACTAAGTTGATTAATCCAAGTACATACAGCTCTGAGAGAGTATGAGGTCAGCGTTTAAGATTGCAACAGATTCAAGAATGTAAGGCTACAAACCGAAGCCAGTTAGACACCAGTATAGATCAAAACAAAGATAACATTTTTTGGACAAAGGGTGACTTGAAATATGTTTCCTAGTACTGTAATGGAGGGCGTAGTTCTTAGATTAATTCAAGGTAACACCAGATAAAGTTCTGCTAACACGGCAACTTCAGATCCAAAGAGTAACTCTCCACCTCTTATATGAAATATTATTAAAGCTTTACTTCTTTAATGCTATGATGTTCTTATTGTGTGATGTGTGCTATACACAGAGCCCACACACTGAGAGACCACATAAAGAGAGGAGATTCAGGTCCTGGATGCTGCGTTCATTTGAGGAAGTAGGACAGAAAAAACGACTGGACAGTGTCTGAGTAACGTTCATGAAGAATATTCCTTGAACCTACAGACGTGATCAGTACCTCCCGTCATTGTTTGCATGGAGTACAAAGCTCTGCTCTCACCCACTAGGGCTGAACCTGGGCTTGTGCCTGTGATGAGCTGCTAGGGTTTCATTACTGAGTGTAATGAGCTGATATTTGATCCCATTCTATCGCTCCTCCGGCTCTGTTTGTTTTAAACTGGTAGAATTCGTAAAATGCTAACAGAACATTTTTTTTTCAGGATGTTGACAGAGGAATTACACGGAGTAGACTCTATTAATGTCACGTAATCTGGCTGGGAAAATGCCGAGGGAAGCATCGCTCTGACCAAAGCCAATATAAACAGTGGAAAAACTGACTTAAAATCTGACCCAGTGGGAATCCACTTGAGGATGGCGGGTGGATTACTGAAATCAGCGCGGCAGACCCGGGTCACTATGTCCCAAAACAGACTAATTATAATAATAACCCATCTGTCTTCCAAGTCCTTACCCTAGACAGGGTCACAGGGTGCTAGAGCCTATTCCATGTAGTATAAACCCAACCTCACGAAGTGTACAAAACATGGGCAGAGCCTGGACAGGATGACACAAGCAAACACTACCAGCAAATTAGACACACAAATTTAAAGAACGGGCGGCACGGTGGCGCAGTGGGTAGCATTGCCGCCTCACACCTCTGGGACCGGGGTTCGAATCCGGCCCAGTTC
>JAODKL010000040.1:31009090-31021136 GCA_026780765.1 Petrocephalus schoutedeni
CTTCCGGGATAGGCTCCGGACCCCCCGCGACCCTGAACAGGATAAGTGGGTAGGAAAATGGATGGATGGATGGAAATTTAAAGAACTGCATTATGACTTTGCGGTGTGGGAGAAAACTGGAGTACTCATAGGAATAATAATAATAATAGTAGTATATCAAAAAAATGTGCAAATGCAGTTCCCCATGTCTTTCAGCAGAACGTCGACTAGAGGAATTGTTAGTTTGGAGCCCATACCAGAAGTTTCCCACCCTCCCCAAGCCGGCCTTTGAAAGTCCTCCCATATTGTCCTTCAATAGGACTCACGAGCCAAACTCCGGGCAAGAAGGAGAGCTGCTGTCATAAAAAGTACAGCATGTGTCGTGGGACATTTTCCGGCACTCAGAAAATGCACATAGCGGCATCAGCATACGGGTAAAAAGCCAGGAAGGTATGCCGGCAGTACCAGGAGGGGGCAGTGTTGCCATTACCAAGTGGGAGCCGAAGCTCGCACTACCTGCAGGTTCCCGAGAACAGCGGTGAGCTACTGCAGCCCAACTTTCCAGCTCTTCACGGACTAGGCGTTTCTACCGTCGTCAGCTATCTGGGGACCATTATCCGTTGCTCGTCAATACGGTTGAGGATAATACCCGTCAGAGCTTTTTCCAGGATGGTCTGGGATAAAATAGAACATTGCAGGTGCACTGAAAGGATGTCGTGGTGCTGGATGCTCCATTGTTCTCTAGCGCTCTTTGTTGCAGAGGCTGATGAGTGAATTGTGGGACAGGTTTGTGTCTACAGGGAAGTGCTTAGGCGCACTGCTGAAACATGCTGTGATTTTTGCCTTTGTTTCGTAACAGCTGGCAGCCCTCTACCACCTGCTCACTGTCGCTCACCGCTCCCTGTTCACTACAGATTTCATTGATATCTACTTGCCACTTCTCGTCACCTAGTGCCTAGGACTATTACGTCATCATCACTGCTCAGTAAAGCCCTGTTCAGGACTGTACTCTCTGCCTCTAGATCCCTGCTTACTGCTCCCAATTTAAGTGCTCAAGCCAAGTCAAATCGAGCCAAGGCAGATTTATCTGTCATATCATCCATATGCAGGTGTCAAGTGGCATGGAATTGTATTCCCGGGAACGTGGTGCAGCACACAACAGCACTGCTGGGTGCGGGGATTCACATTAAAGTGCAATTAAACACACAAACATACACAGCACATGTATTCCAATCTTTATAGCGACTCTGCATTCATTCCCATACACATAATGCCAGTACCAACTATGACACCCTTAATCCCTACCCGGCCCTAACCTTAACCATAAGTAAGAAAATACAACCCTTTTGGCATTGTTAGTGTTTTCAATTGCATTCACAGATTTTAATAAAATTGAGGTTATCCTCATGGGGACTGAAAAACAATGCCCCAACAAGGTAAAAAGTAACAGGTTTGTATCACATTGTGGGGACACTGGGTCCCCACTCTGTAATAATTACAAATGCACACACACACAGTGCAATTTGTATGTATGAGACAGTAGCAGCATAACATGGTGGTGTAAATAAAGTGGGTAAAATACTATCAATAAATACATGAATAACAATATGTGACCTGTGGCAGTCTGGGGGGGGGGGCTGGGATTAACTTCAGAATGGGAGGGGGGGTGTTCAAACCCTACCTCCAAGACTGTAACTGCAGTGGCTTGTGCTCACTACCAACGTCAGTCTCATTTGCCCATCTATTCGCCCCACTCAGCTCTTGGAGAACAGGAACCGACTGCCATACCTTTAATGCTGAACCAAGTATTAAAAGAAACTTACTGTAGTAAAAGATCAAGTTCATATTGATCTTGTTCTTATATGCTTTATCTCCCAGGAACCCTGTAAGAGAAACGTGGTTAAGGAAAGTGGCCATATTTTAAGTACCTTTAAAACATTTTTAAGATCAGCAGTATTGTTATGCTGGATTAAGTTTAGCCCCTTGCCCTTTCCATGGTACAGAGTTTATACGTTGGCTCCTTTCGACATTCTACTGTAAACAGAAAGCTCTCTACGTTTAAAGCCACGATCGTCTACTTGGAAGGTCCCTGGGAACTCAGTCGCGAGGGGCAGGGCCTACAGCCTGAATCAGTCTGGGAAGGTTGCCTTCCAGTCACCCATAGTCATCTCAAATGGACAAATTAATATTCACCCGGACCCTTTGCGTCGCCTCAGGTCCCACGGGAAACTGCGGTGAATTTTCCCGGTCACCCCGGCCAGCAGGTTGCTGACAGGCTGGATCTAAACTGTTGGGCAATTGTGCCATTGTTATGACAACAAGTTTAGTAATGACCTCCAGGCACTAAAAGAATGAAGCCGGAGGGCTGGGCCACTATTTTCCTACATGACAGCAGTTCCATTCAAGGACAGAGCCACGCTTCCCCCACACATCTACGCAGGAAATGTCATCTTAATTTCATTTTTTTCATTCCATCCTTTCTTTTAAAAGTTTGAAACTGCTAATGTAATATCTAATGCCAAACAGCATTCCTTGGAGATGAGGGCCAAGCTCTGATCCCACGTTCCCTGCTAGTGAAGACGTCTTCCTTTCCACGTCGCATCACAGGCTGTCAATGAGATTTAAGGTGATGATAGAGGCGGCGGATTTGTGACTGATTAGCCCTGAGCTTTCCAAACTGCCACTCCATTTCGGGCTGTATTATGCTAATGGTGGAGAGTGTTGTTTAAGAAATAAAGGTCTTTTTGGGAGACTTTTCAGTGAGGAAGTATGGTGTCTGCCCGAAGGCTCTAGTCACCTAAACAACTGTGAACTCTAGTTCTATAGCTATATATCAGGGCCAGTGGGCTAGCTATTTTAAAATGAACAGGTCATAATGATCTACCTACAATAAAAATGCTAAATATATATATCATATATTTATATATGATTTATATGATAATATATATTTATATCATATATTGCGTATACTTTATACTTTTTCAGCACTGAGTATACTTTACAGTATACTTACAGCACAATACAATATTCAATACATTTATGGTTCCTTATTTGAGCAATATTCTGAACATATTCCTTAAATCAGCATTAATAAGTACATAAAAGATAACCCTTTTGTTGTTATTTTATACTCAAATTTTGGTTGACCAGTGCGGAATACCCGTGTTTTAAATGTTTTACAATAATTATTACAAAATTGCTCTTTGTTTTTTGTTATTTCTGTCATCAGCATCGCAAATTCTATCTGGCACACCAAAATTATAAAGGAAGCTGAGCCTTGCAAACCAGTATGATTGGCTGTAATTGTGAGGAGTCAGGGGAGGAGCAGAGTTATCAACCAATCACTGCTTAGAAATGAGCTGCAGAGGAGGCCAGAGACTATCAAGGGGCAATCAAGGTTAGTGAGAATGTCTGGCTGGGGCTTGTGGGTAATGTCATGAGAGAGTAGAGGATTTTATTGTCATATGCACAGAAAACAAAGAGTTTCACTGTATAATGAAATTCTTACTTTGGACATCCTCCTTTCACCTCAGAAAACAGAATACGAATATAAATTAACATAAATATGAAAGAAAAGAAACCGGTAAAGTGACTTTTCAGAGGTAGAAGTGGTCGTGTTGTTATAGTTCAAGGTCATTCACAAGCCTGATTGCTTGTGGGTAGAAACCGTTTAACAGCCTTGTTGTCCGGGACTTCACACTTCTGTAGGGCTGTAGTGTGAGCAGGCTGTGCTGTGGGTGTGTACTGTCCCTGCTGATGTGCTGTGCCCTCCTGATGACTCTGGTATGGACTCTGCAGTTTTACTGACCCGCTGGAGAGCGTTCCTGTCCTGGACAGTGCAATTTTCATACCAGACTATGGTGGCGCTGGTGAGCACACTCTCAACAGTACCCCTGTAGAAGTTACTTAGAATTTTGGGTGGCATGCCAAACTTCCTTAATCTTCTCAGAAAGTACAGTCGCTGTTGGGACTTCCTGATGATGTGCTGTGTGTTTTTAGTCCAGCTGAGATCCTCACTGATGTGTACACAAAGAGTTGCTCACCCTTCCCACCTCGGCCTTGCCTATGTACAGTGGGCCGTGCAACTCCCCCCTCCTGCTGGGGTCGACAGTCATCTCCGTGGTTTTATCTGTATTAAGTGAGAGATTGTTTTCATGACACCAGCCCACTAGATCCGCCAGCTCTCTCCTGTACGCCGTCTCGTCTGTACCAGTGATTAGTCCCAGGACTGTTGTATCGCCTGCAAACTTGATAATGCGGGTGTTGCTCTGAGAGGCCAGACAGTCGTCAGTATAAAGAATATATAGAAGACAGCTCAGCACACAGCCCTGAGGGGTTCCTGTGCTTACAGGTCTTGTGCTGGATGTGCGGCCGGCGACTCCATTAGGAAGTTCGGCACAAAGGGAGGGTGCCAGGCATGGTGATGAGGCATGATGAGTTTAACTCATACCTGCATAATAACTTCTTAATTGAACCTACAAAGAGTTGTGACCAGAGGGAAGTTTGTGTCTGCCTTGGTGGTAACCTGAGGACTCGGTGGTTGTTCTACTAGGAGGTCTACAGTACTTGAATAGAAAGTTCCTGATATATCTGACAAGCTTCAGTGAATGTGGTTGCAGAGATGAAGTAAACCATTCAATACATTAGGAGGGGGAAGCAGAACATCGCTCAGGTTATGTTTTATGCATGAAAAACCTCATGATTCACAGCTAAGCTGACAAAGACATAAACTGTTTGTGAACTATAAGAGGAAGATTCCAAAGTGTATAATCTTACCTACCTCCAGTGGTAGCTTTTTCACTTGCTGTAGGGGTCAATTGCCTAGGTTGTTTGCTGTTCGATAAATAAAAGTGAATAACTCTGCTAGCCAGTAAACCAAATAGTACTTTTTCAGCGCTGAATGAGGTAAATGTGGTTATTCATAGGGATATATTTCAGCTCCTGCTGATTTACTACCGTTTCTCTCAAATCACTGTTGTTTTTTCAGTAGGCTTAACAAAGCCATGTGTGTAGAGAAAAGTACAAACCCCTAGGGAAAGATGTCCACGCTCAGCTTACAGTAATGTGACACCTGATAGGACTGTGACATATATGTTGTTTTCAACCACCTTAACAGGCTTAACAGTCAAAATACACCATGTCGCTTTCCATCAGGGATCCATAAGCCATCACATCTTACATTTTTAAAAGCACTTTGTCTGCAAGGCTGAGTGTCTTTGTATGTGTTCATATGCATGTGGCTGTGGTATCTAGCACCTCCTGCAAGCTTTTACTACTCTGTTGAACTGACTTGGACAAGGATAAGCTGCACAGCTGCCTCTCCTGAGCACAAAGGGATGGAATTGATGTCTATATGAACTGAAGCAGATACAGCACTGTGCTGCCCAGAGGGGCCAACACTGTGGGACACCAATCTGCTCCAAGTACTGCAAAGACAACAATCATGCTGGAGCACAACAAGTGTGAGGCCAGAAGGCCAGTATTCATCTGTGTAGCTGTAGGGGAGCCACCAGCAGGGAGACAAACTACTAGCTCATAGTATAGATCACCTATAGCAGTGTTTCCCAGTTCAGTCCTCGGGGACTCGCAGACAGTCCACGCTTTTGCTCCCCCTCAGCTGGGAGCAGGGAGGGAGCAAAAATGTGGACTGTCTGGCAGTGGGTCCCCAAAGACCAGGTTGGGAAACATTGGTATAGATTACCTATAGCAACAGTAACTATAGTAATGGATGGTATGAATGGAAGCAGCCTGTATCACCTGGGTGTGTCTCTTCTCCAAGGTAGGGATGCCCCCCCCACCACCCTCCCACCTCACTGAGCAGTAAAAGCCAGCCATTTTTTGCAGATTAACTGCTGTAATCCAGGATTCCCCTGAGTGTGGGAGGTAGACAGGGGAGGGGGGTAGTATCTCTCAAGGACCACAGGAATCCTATTCAACCAGATCCCTGCTGAGCGAATCAAAGCAAGGACCCGAAACTTTGATTTTGTCACATGTGACATCTTTGGCATGGAAGAGTGATACTGCAGTGGGATTTGAACCATCATTTGGCTCAAATGAGGCATCTCTGGCTGATAAAATTCTGACCAACCTCTGTGCTGGACAGAGGCTATAGTGGAAGAAAGTTCATAATCATCCCTTTGAGAATGGATTTAAAGCAATAAAAAACAATGCTTACATACAGGCTGAGATGAATATTCTCACTAATGGTAATATCAAATTCTTTCTATAGTCTTGTTGAACATGTGATGGTTCTGTTGGACGTATAGTGGCATTTCCCTCCCCAGTTTGGACACCCTTACAAAGGAACAGTCTGTCCTTGGCAAGAGGACTGTATCTTTGATAATTACAGACAGACCCTTGATAAAGTTCCCTATGAGCTTTCATGCTGGCTGGCTATGGTCCAGTACTTAATGAGAGCTACAAGGGTTGCGTCGCTCTCTCCCACTCTCTCTTTCATTCATTCACTGTCTGCTGGAGCTGCCAGCATCACTGAGACCTTCAAGCGGATATCACTCCACTTCTGAATGGAGTATTATAAAAGTACACTGTAAGCAGATGTACATTTAGCCACGGCACATGCTATAGGTTTAAACATATGTAAAACGTACGTGGTCATTTGGGTTCACCCTACCGTTCATCCTTCTGTTTTTTATACATCCTCTTGGCCATTTCGGGAGTCTGGATTCTATCCCAGGAAGCACAGGGCATCCAGCAGGGACTGAATGCCAGGCGCAGGGCCCACACTCCTACACAGGCACAGACTAAAGGGCATTTTAGAGCCACTAATTCACCTGTAGGAGAGCATCTGCACAAACACAGGGGGACCAAACAGCCAACCCAGGCTGCCACCAGGGCACACATGTATTCCTTGCCCTTCTTTGGAATTTTTATTTAATGAAATCCAATAATAACCAATTTTGTTTATATATACATGCATACAGTACATACAGTGCCAGTCAAAAGTTTGGACACACCTACCCATAGATTGGTGTATTTGGACTATTCTCCATTTTAGAATAAATGTACAGACATCAAAACTATAAAGTAACATATACGGAATTATGCACTGACCAAAAAAGTATTACATTATTAAAAAGTATTAAGCAAAAAAACAAAAAAAGCAGCTATGTGGGTGGGGACTCGGAAGGTTGCTGGTTCCCGTGGTCTGCAGAGTGATCCCACCATTGGGCTCTTGACCCCTGAGAAAGACCCTCAAGCCCATTTGCTCCAGGGACTGGCTTGCACTACATTCTTCTACTCTCTGGTCAAACTCCTCCAAAACCTCACATGATAGAACAGACTTCATATATAAGCACAGATAGATAGGAAGTTTTAGTCTCATTGGGAAGCAGTGGTATCTTGAAATGCAAATTTAAATCAAATAAACAGCAGCCTGAAAAGAATAGTGGGACTCTGGAATTTGAGAGGTGTGGTGAATAGACTTGTGGCTTAAAGACAATGAAGACATAACCTGCTTCCCTTGGAAAACTTCAGTCAGTTTGTCGCTTGCTTGACCCTGGTCCACTTCAGGTGCAGGATCTCTCAATCTTGATGGACAGAGACTGGGAATAACTTGGCACTTGTCTAATGACCAGTCACCAACAGTCGAGCCTTTTTCTCCAAATTTAAAGTCCATGTAAAATGTCAAAATGCTTAGTTTTTGTGATCTATATCCCTTTACAACAAGCTATGTAATTTGTATAATGAAAGTTCAGGGTTTTTATCTGATAGTATTTAGATCTTAAACCCTGAAATTATCACTATGGAAGTTAATCATTTCAGTTCTTCTGAAAGTCACCACTTTGCAGCTAACATTCCAATCTGGTCTCCTGATTATAATACAACCCCATTTCCAACGATGTCGGGGCGCTGTGTAAAACGTAAATACAAACTGAATGCAATTATTTACAAATCATATAAACCCAGACCTCTCACCCACCGAAAACATTTGGCGCATCATGAAACGAAACACACAATAATGGGGACCTGTTGAGCAGTTGAAATCCTATATCAGGTAACATTGGGACAAGACTGAGACAACGTTTTGCTTTCAAAACTCCAGCAAACGGTCTCCTCAGGTCCCAGACATTTACAGCGTGCTGTTAAAGGAAGAGGTGATGCAACACAGTGGTAAACATGCCCCTGTCCCAGCTTTTCTGAAACGTGTTGCTGGCATCAGATTCAAATTAACCACGTATTTGTCCAAAAACAGCAAAACTTCTCAGTTTCAACATTTGATATGTTGTCTTTGTTCTATTTTCAATTGAATACAGGTTAATATGATTTGTAAGTCATTGCATTGTTTTTATTTATATTTACACATCATCCCAACTTGTTGTAGAAAACATATCTATATATAAGTCCAGGTTGACTTGGCCTCGTTCCTTCTCCTTTGGCCTTAGTACAACAGCAGAAAAATGCCATATTTGATAGTAAAATGATTTGACTGCAAGGTCCTCCTTGCAGTGACTGTCTGCAGACAATTTGTTATCATTATAGCAGAGGGAAGAGGGGAAGGCTCATCTTAAAAAACTACATTGTTGGCTGTCTCAGCATCTGTTTGTGTGGGTGCTTACCCACAATGCCGTAGCAGATGCTTATTCTCCAGACGTCTCCTTTGTTTCCCTTCCCGTTTCTCTCACGGTTCGGTTTACAGCCGCTCTGTGCCGGCCACAGTTCCCACTGCGGTGAGTCTGTGAGACAGCGGGCCTCCAAGAGAGAAGGCGAACAGCACACTCCGTCAGGCCCGAGTGAGGCCGGGGCCTGACACTTGAGCCGTCTGTGAACAGATTTGGTTTCGTCTGAATGCTTTAAATAGCTATTTGCTTGTTTGTGTAAACCGTGGGGACATGAGAAAATCCTGGAAGACAAAGCGAGTGCAAGCAAGGAATAAAGTGCCCTATAAGACAGATTAAAAGGCCCTTTACCCTAATGTACAAATAATTACAACCGTTTACTTTTACTTTTACCCTTGTACTTGCTTGCTTTGCATGCTTATTCATTTAAAAGCAAAGTAAAAGTAAAGCATTGCTATTATTATCAACTTTTCACAGAAAGCTTCTACAATTCAGTCTGCCTAAGTCAAACTTCTGACGTATCCTTTCCAAGGGAACTGGTGCCCCTAC
The DNA here is from genome assembly GCA_026780765.1 of Petrocephalus schoutedeni. Classification (NCBI taxonomy): domain Eukaryota; kingdom Metazoa; phylum Chordata; class Actinopteri; order Osteoglossiformes; family Mormyridae; genus Petrocephalus; species Petrocephalus schoutedeni. The sequence continues at coordinate 31,018,195 of JAODKL010000040.1, forward strand.
CAACATAAGCCACAGACACGGCAGGTGTGACCAGTGACCGGCACTTTGGACACGGTAGATGTCGTTAAGCTGTGCTTTATCACGAGCACAGAGCCGCATGGCCATCTGACTGCCCCCTCCACGCTCGGCCACATGGCTCGTCTTTCTCTGCTAATGTTGGAATCTAACAACTTCTTTTACTACTTAAGAACTTTGTGCACCCACTGCACCAGGTACAGTACTTTCGGTACAGTACTTTAGCTTAATTCCCTTTTCCAGTGACTTCCAGGGGTAATTTTTTCAAAAATAGCCTGTCTTTGAAACACAATGGAACCCCCATCTTAAAAAAAAATTAAGTTGTGAATTCAGAAAACAATGATAAACAAGTATAACAACAACAACAACAATAATAATAATAATAATGGACACGTGGACAAATGAAAGACGATGTTTAGATTGCGATCTGGTAGAAAGAACAGATACAAAAATATCAGGAAGGCTTGGAAAGAAATAAAGTATTTTGTATAATATCCCAATGTGATTTTTTTGTATTAAATATTGGGATATTTCTAAAGCAAAAAAGTAGGTCAACATAAATTTTTGATTCTTGTCCAGGAGAACACATGTAGCTCTATGCAAAAGCAGCAGAGGTGAACTTTAAACTAATTTTTAAACATATACTGGATAATATTGAAAAGGAATAATCTTAAAAATTGTAAAACTGGCTAAGTTTTTTTCCTATGACAGTGTTTTAAGGGAACTTAAACTCCCTCCACTATAATGTCCGTACAGAGTTGAAAGTAAGAAAAAGCCTTATTTTAATCTGACTATAGGGATAAGAATTGCATGTGCGTAGCATGCAATGTTGATATTAATATCGCACGTCATACTGCCCTGTAATATACTACAGCAATTTCTCAAATTCAGTACAGAATGCCCTGCCTCACGTTGTAAAGCCATTCTGTGCTGATACCAGTTTTTCAGCAGTGGAAAACCAACACCTTGAAGAACCAAAGGTACGGAACCTGGTGCAGTGGAAAAGCGCCATTCATTGTGCACTCAAGGTGCAAAGCAAATTGAGGGTGAGGGCCAAACGAGCGTAGCAGAGACAGAAGGAGGCCGGCAGTGAGACACAGCACCAGTCGCAGAGGGAATCCCTGGATATTTTCCAGAGCGAGCCATCCTATTTTACCTTGCTCGACTTTGCCTGTCGAGGGGGGGGGGGGTTTGGGGTTCGTGTGCGGGAACAGGCCACCTTGTTCCCAAACCTGCTCGCCTTGCACTCCCTTCTGCAGCCCAACCTGTGGCTGAACGCTCCTTTCTTGACAGAATGTGTGGAGGTTAATCTCGAAGACGTGAATACGCAGCTTTGTCCCACTCGGAAGGGCTTATGTGGGAGCCAGACAAAAATCACGCCAAATGTGACTTGATGATCCATGCTCAGGAACAAGAATGCTGTGGAAGCTCTTATATTGGCAAGCTGGCAACCTAATGCTGTGCCATGATGATAGTGACACCCAGTATGTGAACGCCAGTTATGTAAGCATAGCATTTAATGTTGACTAAAGACATGCTCAGGCTGCTGAGATCACATGAACTGATAACATTTCACTCCATCTACAGGTCTTAAATGTGTATGCTGCTGGTATGATATGCACAATGGTGCACCATAAGTCTGTGTGATACACAGCTTAACAAGAGAAGAAGCAGCCAAATGACCAGTCTGACTTACTTTAAGACATTCGCCAAATGTCGTCTTATTATGTTGTTTCTTGCTTAAATCAGCATAGGCAAGGCAAGTTTATTTATGTAGCACATTATCATACATAGAGGTCCTTAAGTGTGCTTTACAGAAATAAGAGAAGCATACAAAAATACGGTTTAAAAATAATAACTAAGAAGACAATAAATTACACAGAAGTGCAGGAGAGAATATAAGGAATAGTAGTGTTTCTCCTCATGAACATGTCGGTTTCCCCCAGGTCCTCTGGTTTCTTCCCTCAGCTCAAAGGCATGCAGTTTGGATGGCTTGTCTTCAGAACTGCCCTTTGTGTGTGGCTTGGACTGGCATCCTGTCCAGGGTGTACAATGTCCTGTGCCGTGAGCGTACAAGGAAACTTTCCAGGCTCTCTGACCCTGCATTAGATAGCTGGCTGCAGAAAATGGCTCTAAGTTGCTTTGCGTAGAACTTCGGCCAAATAATGACATATCACTGACATTCCCCTGTTTCTTTCTGCGTATATCTGCATGATTCTTGAGTGAGTCAGTACAAAGTGGTGTTGAGTTTAACATACTGTGATTTCTGAAGCGTGTTTCTGTTAATCCTCTTAAGAATAGCTGGCTAAACTGCCAGTAGGATCGAATAAAGGAACTGATTGATGCGTGTAATATGAAGGAAGCATGTCACAACAATGTAATGTGCTCATCTGTGGCCTAAAGGCAACCAGTTGTTACTCAATCCGTGTACACTTCTTTTTATGTACACAGCAACATTGCTAACCATTATTAACCACAAACACTTATTTTAAGGAAATACAGGAATGTTTTAAGAAGCTAACAGTTCTATTGGGTTTGTGGGGAGCATAATTAAATGAAAATGTTATGGTGTTTAACGCTGCTTCTTCAAAAGAGGGGAAAAAAATACCAGCAGTGAAAATTTCTAGCTGTGACCTAAATGAAATCATAGTCAGACTGCATCTGTGGTTCGATAAGCACCATTTTGCTGAACTCCTCCATTTAGCTGAAACTACTACATGTGGGAAGCCACTAAGACACAGTGAGACTGCCTCAAAGCTGAGTGGATTTGAGTAAGGAGGGATACACACAGTGAGCGTGCCTAGTAGAGCAGATGGGAGCTTGGAGGTAGGGAGGGCCGTGATGCTGGAACAGGGGAAGATGGAGGGGATCGATGCGGGGGGGGGGGGGGGGGGGCACTGTAAAAAAATTTACAATGGACAGAAATG
>JAODKL010000040.1:31076760-31088791 GCA_026780765.1 Petrocephalus schoutedeni
CCTTTGATTCTGACAGTCAAGGCATGGTGGTAGTCCTATTATACCTATACTTGGTCATTCTAACGAACAGGATCGCCCTAAAGCAGCAGAAAAACATCGTCAGTCCCTTTATATTGGAAACATTTCAGTAGCACGGGGTATCTGGCTGCTAACTGCGTCTGTTTCACAAGAAAATTTGCGAAATATTAAAACTAGCTAACTGCAATATTACGCACTTCTGATTATTTTTCGTTCTTTTGTGCCCCCTAATGAAATGGCGCTTCAGACAATCGCCTATGTCACCAACAGGGTACGCCGACCCTGCTCACTAACATGAGAGAATCAGTACAGTAGACGAAATAGACAATCAGTTTGTATGCCAATAATATACGATCATTTCTTGATAATTTTGTATTGTCAGTTGTTTTACTTAGAAAATTAACTACCCGAGAGGCAAAATCGACATTTTAGACAATGATTATGTAAAATGTGAGTCTGCCGTTAGACTGCATTGCTGACGCTCCCTCCACTGGGTTCCTGTAGCTGCCCGCATCAGATTCAAAACACTGGTGCTTGCCTGCAAAGCCAAAAATGGTCCAGTACCCTCCTACCTCCGATCTCCGATCCTCCAGCACTGCTCGACTGGTCCCACCATTTCTCAAGGCGCAAGGAAGACATGCATCTAGGCTCTTCCCTGTTCTGGCATCTAGTTGGTGGAATTAACTCCCCCCTAGATGTCTGAACAGCTGAGTCACTGGATGTCTTCAAACGACTAATAAAGACCTACCTCTTTCAGAAATACCTGGATTAGCACTTCTGGTATTTTACTCTTTTTATTAAGAAAAACTCTGTTTTTCCCCAATAGAGTATAAGACAGATGGTATTCATTCAGCCTGGGTTTTATTTAACTAGTATCAGAAAATATTCACTAATGGTCGTGAAAGAACTTACGTAAGTCGCATAGGGCGTCTGGCAAATGCTATACATGTAAATGATAAATTAATAATGGAATCAACTACATAGTCCAAACAAGTTTATACTATGGAGCATAAGCTGCAACGTATTATTTCAAACTAATTACTAGTAACTGCCACAAAAACCCACACATATACCTCATTAGACGTAAAATGGTTACGTCATTAGGCGTAAAATCTGGCGACAGATTAGTTTCACTTAACCCCATAAAATTATTTCGTATTTTGCAAGTCTAAAAAAGTAAAAAGTAGTACAGACACCGAGTTTTCTACGGGAAATTTGGAACAGGACAAATATAACCAGGACTCGATAAATGGATACTTAAATGTTTGTTAAATGTGTGTCGCTTGTTTCTATTGTGTGATTCAGCAATTGAATATATCGCAGGGTGGAAAGACAGCAAATGCAACATCCAAAACTATGTATCGCCTAGCGTTTTGGCTGTGTGATTGCTGAGCGACTCACCAGCGCAGAACTATAAATGTTAGCAACGCGTAGTTCACAGCGTACGCACAATTTTTTTTTCTGTTTAGTTTTCAGACTTGAAGTAAGACTGGAATAAAATGCTTTTTAAAAAGCATTTAAAAAATCTTTAAAAAGCTTCTGCTTAAGGGCCTAGGACAATGTGGGAAATTCTGACAGACATTATGATCAAAATGCAATTTTTAGCACTGACATGGTATTTCAAAATGTAAGGCTGAAGACCAGAGACATTACAAATCTGTTTATTAAAATGTAAGCAAATATACATTTGACACTTTTCAGTCTTAACCCTGGGGAACCCACTGTCTAATGGGGAACCCATTAGTCATTTTGCATGATCGCCTCATCTTTCCCAGAAAGAGGAAGCCTATCTTACCTTCAACCTTTTACTTTTCTACCAGGTTCCATTTACAACCTTATACATCTGCTCTAATTAAGTGTTATTTAATAAATGCATATATATTTCACTTACATTCAGTTAGATTTTGCTACTGAATATCCCCCTGTATTTGTAGAAACAAGAGACAATCATTGGTGTTCCTTTAAAGTTTCTAAACATAAAATCAGGGTTATTTAGTAAGATTATTGGTAATTCACACTTCTCTTTACGTACTCTTGGTGACACTCCTATCATCACCATCATGGATGTAACAGAGTAATGAGATGTTAGTAGGGGTGAATTTTCTGTAGGTATGCTTGGTAATACTCCTATCTTCTGCATCATGGATGTAACAAAGTAATGAGATGTCAGTAGGTCATAATTTTCTGTAGGTACTCTTGGTGACACTCCTATCATCACCATCATGGATGTTACACAGAAATGCACTGTGGACATGTTCCCTGACACCTTGGTGGTTGTTCCACAGATCACACAGCTGAAGATTGAGAACAACCCCTTTGCTAAGGGCTTCCGGGGGAGCGATGACATGGAGCTGCACCGGATGTCCAGGATGCAGAGGTATCTATAACAGCCACACACACCTTTGAGTGTTTTTGGTGGATTTAAATGCCACTTCCTTCCTTCAGCAATTTAATAATGCAATTTTATTTGCAATGCAATGCAATTTTATTTATTTAGCGCATTATTACAACATTACATTGTCTCAATGCACTTTACATTATCTCTGCATTATGCGCTTTATATTATCTCTTGGTTACTGTACACAATATTTATTATATTATGTAGAAAACTTTAATCAAGATTAATTAGAAACTAATTGGGAGGAAGTACATTCTAGGCCCTTTCAGTTCAAAGATCAAATTCTTGGTGTACCTTGAATGTTTCTACACCTAGAGTCAGGGTTATTTAGTAAGATTATTGGTAATTCACACTTTTCTTTATGTACTCCTGGTGACACTCCTATTCTTCATCATGGATGTAACAGAGTAATGAAATGTTAGTAGGGCAGAATTTTGCATAATAAGCATATAAGCCTTTCCTCCTTAAATGTATTGGATAAATTTGTGCCTAACAATGATTTATCATTGCCTTGTAACAGATTCCGAAATTACTCAAAACTAAGGACAAAAAAATCTGAATCATTTTTTTATTAGATTATAATTCAAAATTCTCATATTAGGCAAAAAAAATCATGGAACTCAAAGAGGTTGTCTAATTTTTCTTTGCCTGGTTCTTGTTTGTTTGAGTGCTTAATTATATGTTTGAGTGCTTAATTATATTATATATAATTATATATATAATTATATATAATATAATTATATTATATCTAGATCTGTTGTAGTTGACAAAACCAAACATTTAAACAAAAAATAATGATTAAATGCCTGTGCTGAAACGGTTCTTCTCACTCTCTCTCATCCAGTGGTGACATAAGTGCAGTTATTGGCCAGGCGCCAGCTTGGAGGGGCTTCCTTTAACATTAACCATAATGGTCACACTGGCGCAAAATGTAAACCAGTGAGCATGTTTCAGTCTAAGAAGTAGCTACAAGCTTCCCTGATTATTCTATCTGGATGCCAACTGTGGGACTTAGTCATACAGAGGAGCAATCAATAATAAGCAAACTGTTCCTATGCCCCAAAATATTTTAATGCATTACAAAAGAGTCTAAAAGTGGGGAACAATGATTACTATACAGTTCATGAACAAACTGCCTGCTAAAGTCCTAGGCCCTGTTGTAGTACCTTTGACTTCGGAACTTGTATTTCTGCACTAGGTATCTCCTGTTCTATCAACAGAAAAAGATCATTTACTGTAGCCGTCACTCCACTCAGGCCTATAGGGTGTAATGTGTGGTACTGTGGGGGTAGTGTACGGGGAATACTCATTGCCCTGAAGGGCCACAGAGGAGGACTGGATACTCCCACTGGGGCCGCAGGGCCGGCCTAGGGTCTGATGGGGCACAGAGCTATGGTACACACCATGGGCATAACCCAGGGAAGGGGAGGCATGGCCAACTAAGTCTTGGCACCAGTGGACTGGAACAGCCACTCTGTAGGCCATGCAAGCCATTTTTTCAAGGTATCTGCTAAACAATTTAATTTTATTATTACCAACAAAACATCTTAAATTTAATATTTTATGTGGTGCTTTTAGAAAAAAAAAATAAAGGAGAAGCTTCATTCAAAAAGATTGTAAGGTTCATTCACTGTTTGAGAGATGAGAGTGGCTTTTTGTATCACAAGGGAGATGGAAGCCATTGAGTCACTGGTTGGGTTTAGCAGTGGAGATACTATGTAATGTGACATGGCTTTGTGGAGTATTTTTAGACTCATGCTTTATGTGCGTTACTGAAATTCAGGATAGAATAATAGTCATACATCAAAATACTATAGAATTTTAGAAAGGTCGGAGTCTGAGTTTGGATGTTTGTATGTGGGAGGAAGGGAGAATTTTTTAGTTAGTTAGATTTAGTTAGATAGATTTAGTTAGATTGTTTTAGTCCGGTCAAGCCAAAATGAATTTCTTTATGAATGTCACAGCATTACTAAAGTTTAAAAATCTAAGCTTCATAAATTAAGTCATTGTGACATCTGTGCCTTTGGGGTTTTGTTTCAAATTGGCTAAATGGTTGAGGTTTAGTATATTAGCCCATTATTTTTAAAATGGTGATTAACCTTTTTCAGAGGTCATGTACAAATGCATTGCCAACAATATCACTACTGTATTGATTACTTGCACAAGCTTTTGAAAATTGCATTAAACCTTTAAGGAAAACAAAATATTTTCTTATGCTATGCTGACTTGCAGTGGAGAATAAAAATAGCACCGTATTAATGTTTTTAAAGCCCAGGAGAGACAGCTGCAACCAAAATATCTAGCATCTTTTGTTAAATGAAGGTAATTAGGACAGAGGAGTGTGACTTGCTTGGCACTTTTGAACTTGTGCTGCTTTTTTAGCTTGCACAGATTCACTCTTTGTCAGAAGATGTTAGTCATCCTGTCATCGTATCATAACAATGGTCATAAATGGAGATAATTATCACTGTTAAAAACTTGCCTTTCTTCATGCACTTCCATGCCTTATTCTCACTATCGCATGTCTGCAGCAGTAAGGAGTACCCGGTGGTCCCTCGCAGCACAGTGCGTCAACGGAGCACCTCAAGCCAGAGCCCATATAGTGGGGAGGTGCGTGGCCTCCCTACGCCAACTGGCCTGAGCTCCCCATACCCCTGTGAGAACGGCATAGCCAGCAGTCCACCAGACCTGCTCTCCCAGACAGGCCCCTACCCCCTACCCCATGATCACAGTCAGGTGTACCACTGTACCAAGAGGAAAGGTGGGCAGGCCTTCGCTACCGCCGTTACACCACATAGACAACATGTTTTCATTCAGTGAACATGCAATGGAGCAAGAATGTTATCACACATAATAGCAGGGAAGGCACATAAATGATCTTTAAAAAGTTTTCTCAAGTTTACAATTTGCAGACATCAAAATTCTAAACTGCATCCAAACCACCTTTATAGTATTATATTCTCAACCTACCAGAAGTTGGTAAAAGTGTAATGGTGTGGCTTATTCTCATGGAACTGATAAAAACAGGTATCTGTATCGCATCGAAATAGAGTAAGAGAATGTGGCGTGTTTCAGAGATAAGTAATGAGCAACTTCTTATGCTGCCAAGTAATAAAAAATGATTGCAAGTATCTGGAGTAATGAAAGAAAATCAAAAACTGAGGTCAGAGCACTCTTGCATGAACTGGTATATTCACACTAGTTAGTTATCTAAGGGGGGGAAACTTAAAAATGAAAAACCAAATTCACACTCATAGACATGGATGCCAGCACTGATTCTGAAAAAATTCCAAATGCCTTACATTATATACACCCAGGGACCAAAAATCGAAAGTTTTCCTCAAAACTAGATATTCAAGATTTCTGAAGTATGTATGCTGTTTTATTGATCATAAATAGTTTGTTTTTGAACTCATGCCTATTTGTAAATTTGATCTGTTAGCCTTTAAGTTAAGGTACTTTTTGGTGATCTTAAATCTTTCTTTGTCTCTGCCTGTAGTGGAGGATGAGTGCCACACCGGAGATCACCCGTACAAGAAGTCCTACCTTGAGAGCCCCCCAAGTGAGGATGAGGCCTACTACTGTTCTGCTAGCTACTCCCAGCCTGCAGGTCTGGCAGGGAACTATAGAATTGAGTCCGCACAAAGGCAGGCGTGCATGTACGCTAGTCCTGCACAAGGACCTGAAGCCATGACAGGTTTGGAGGACCTCAGCTGCAGCCCCTGGGCTACTGTGCCACCCTACAGCAGCTGTCCTGTGGCGCCTATGCAGCCTACTGAGAGGCTACCTTACCAACACTTCTCAGCCCACTTCACTTCCAGTCCACTGGTGCCAAGACTTAGTGGGGTGAGGAGCCATGCCTCCCCTCCCCTGAGTGATGCCCATGGTGTGTACCATAGCTCTGTGCCCCATCAGACCCTAGGCCGGCCCTGCGGCCCCAGTGGGAGTATCCAGTCCTCCCCTGCGGCCCTTCAGGGCAGTGAGTATCTCTACACCCACGGTATGCCCCGTACACTATCCCCACAGTACCACACAGTGCACCCTGTGGGTGTCATGCCTGAGTGGAGTGACAGCAGCTAGCTGGACGATTTTTGTACATACCTAAGGAAAGACTGCAGCCTGCACATTTTTCTAGAGGGCAGAGGGTGGAGTTACGCATTTATAAATATTAAAAATAAACTGTTTTCCAGGCACACCTAAAGAGAGTAGAGGTGTATTTCGCCATTTGTAGTGGTCATACAATGGCCAGTCCTTAAACTAACAGTAACATCATAGTCTCTTTTCCTGCAAAAAGGGTAACTCTCAGAGGCCTTAAATGGAAGGTACAGATTCAATGATATCTTGAGAAAGTCAAGAACATCATATCATGAATCCTGTTCTTTTATTTATTACTTTTCTCTTTGGCGTTTTGTTCTGGTGAAAGCATTAAAGGTTTTTGCTGTGGAAGAAAATACTTAGGATCCCTGTTCTGATGGAATAGCTTCTCGAAACTGATACATCTGCTGTCATCTCTGTGAAAGAGACCAGAGTCGTTTGTTTCTTTCCCTTAAAAATCCTGTCAGGGAATTGCAAGTCTTGGATTTTGAAATACTTGCTTTGTCTGTTGATAAAATATCAGCAAGCACATCGAGAAAAAGAATAACCTACAGTATTCTTAACCAAACATGTTTGTACGCTATAAAAAAGTCCAGAAAAATGCTGTTTCAGAAGTGATTCAACAATATTAATGTGTACACACAATCCTCTTGAAATTAAAATGTTATTGGTTGATATTTAGGTAGATTTTTTAAAGATACTTATGTAATAACTTGCTATTAAACATATAAGTAAAATAAAGATAATAAAAAATAAAGTCATTCCAGTTATTAGGATGTCTGTCCCTGTACATTGTCTTGGGGCTATTGTGCCAAATTGCAGATTATTCAGCATAACATTGTGGTATTATTTGTATCACATGCGTAGCGGCTATTCAGTGTCTTTTCTCATTCGAAAAATTTCAAGGGGGGTTCAAACTTGATATTTCACTTTCTGGCTGCTTTCCAGATTGGGAGTAAACACATTTCGGGGTGGGGTTCAAACCTGTAATTTTATTATATGACAATGTGCCTGGTTTGAAGTAATGTTGCCACAATGCCAAAATTTCTAACTGTGATACTGAACCAAGAGTAGTATTAAAATTCGTTACCATTTTTGATACTCAACACAGTAAATGCCTAACTGAATAAATTTATTTCAGTTGCAATTTTGTTTGCAGTAAAAAAGACTGCATTATATCTAAAAAAACTGCATTGTACTCTCAGTCAAAGCATAATTTTAAGTGCAGTAGTAGCCATTGTAATCACGCTCAAATCACATTCAGAGACATTCTTCAGCAGTGAATAATTAAATGATACTAAAAATGACATTAGTTACTTTATATTATTGTTACAATGCATAATAGAAGAGATATAAATTACTTTTACATGCCTTCCTTATCTTGTGTCTTAAAGCACAAACACTTTTAACAATTGCATGACTCTAAAAGTTTGTATCTGAATGATCAACACAAATCAACAGGACCTCACGAGATACGCATACACAACCCACAGGTAAAAAATTATTGCAGACCATTGTCTTAATTTGGAAATGTGTAAAAAATGCATGTCACTTCTCTATGTCAGTTGTAAAAATTCAGAAATAACCTATTTTCTCAAAACTCTTTGTAAAGAGTCCATGGTGTTGCATGTCAGTCCTTTAAATATTTAGCTAATTCATGTATTTAGGTCATTCTTGGCCCCCTTTGTTGGTATTGCAGTGGCACAACTTGCAGATGTCCTATAGTTTTCATTTAGCACAAAGTTAAAAAAAAGTATTTCCAGATGCCACTCTGGCTGCATTCTTTATCAATTAAGCGCAGTGGATAAAGCTCTGATGCTTCTCAACTAGACATGTTAGTTTAACACCCTGTATGTGAGACTGCACTCAGGTCTAGACATGCACACTGGTAGCCTACAAGCCTCAGTGGTCAGAGTGACCTGAATGTGCAGGCTTTAGAATTGATACCATGAAAATGAGTATTACAACCATTACATACATGATAGAAATTGATACTTTCAGTACTTTAGATATTTTTGACAAAACTAGGTTGAAGTCCTGTTTCTAAAAGCTTACAGGAACACCTGTGGCTCAGGGTTAAAACTCAGGTGATGAATCAATGGGACAGCCTTCTGGGAAATGGGTCCCCATAGATTTCCATCACACGGCATGAACCCAGGCAATGCACCGAAATGCATTCTGGTATGATGCTATGCTTCACACCACACAGGTGTTCATTTTAGTTCATTTTAAAGTCATGTCTACAGAATAACAGTTAAAAAATTAAGTAAAAGCTGATATTTAATGGCCGATTTATCAGTGCTCTGACTCAGGAAATCATTCAGCACTCAATTGACCGTATTTCCTGAAAAGTTTATTTGTATACTTATTTGTAGATATTTTGTCAAATTATATTGTTTCTACAAGATCAAGATTTTTTTCATTGCAGATTGTAATGGATAATGGGAAGACAAAGGTCTATACACATCCCTTTTACACAGTCTCTGAAATCATGACTAATATTGACTGTTATTTTCTGAAAGTAAAATTGTAGCTTATCACTCATACCTTGTTAACAATACTGTTAGTGCCCTAATTGTAAAGCACAGGCTTATTTGAGAAGTATAACATGAAATGCATACTTAAGTATGTGTCAAGCAATCAATGCTAAGTGTGAACAAACAGCATTTTGTAAAATCTGAGTTGGAACAAGTATTTTTCTTGTTCATAGTATTTATTGCTATAGATATAAATCTAAATCAATTTGTTTTAGCTCATCTAATGATATATTGTTAGTCAAATTGTCTCTGGTTTTTGTTTATTTTTGCTTGATTTTAATTGAAGTAACATATTAATTGTTGATGAAGTAAATGGTTTAACTTGTGTGTTGTTTATGTAAATAAACACAACTATATATAACTAAAGAACTGCAATAAACTTAAAAGAGCATTTTGGAGTATTTAACCTACTCCTATATCAACTTTTTGTCTGAACACCCATTTATTCATGGCCATGCAGTTTCAGGTAGATTTAAGTACTATATTTCCTACATTTTCACTTCATCACCAACGTTTTTGCATTTCAGCAATTCATTTTAGAGTATGCATGAATTGCATTTTGGTACGGCAATCAGGATTTCAGATATATAGGTAAAAAAAGGACTGTGCAGGACCTGTTTGCAGGGCATGAGATGATCAGAATGCCCCTGCTTTTTTTCTTCATAAGCACATGCCTTTGATCTTTGGCAGGCAGCTTGTGGGAGAGACTTGTGTGGCTTTAGACTCAAAGACTTAGGGTATTTTCTGCTGACCAGGGCAGCAGTGGGAGGCATGCTAGTCTATCACTTGTTCAATTGACAGTGGGATCAAAATTAGATTAGTTTAGCTTTAGTGTCTTAACCCTGGCTAGACATTATGGCCTTTGTTCTTGAATTTGAAGATTTCAACAAGAACAGTAAAAATGGAGACAAGTTGACTCCTTGGAACTTTCTGCATTTAGATTCAGTGAATGGCACATCATGTTATGTAATGCTGTTGGCCAAAGCTCTTAATAAAAAAATACAAAGGAACTACCTGGCCTCATCCTATTAAAATGCTCGTGTTTTGCCACAGTCACAAATAAAACGGTTTTAGAAACCATGACAGGCAGTCCATGGTCCATGGGGGTGTCATTTCATTAGCCCCTGGAGTTATCTTTGTGGTTTAATTGACAACACTATTTTGTAGCTCCAAAGAAGAGCCCCTGGATTAGGAACCTGTTGGCAGACTTTTCTACCAGCTCCCTGGAGAAGTCTTCATCTTGTGAAGTCTACCACGTGTCACATTGGTCCTGGAGTCTCTACACGAGTCCTTTTTAATCTTCTACCCTTGCTCCTACTGATGTACCTCTTTAAGACTGACGTTTCAAAGTATTTATTGTCTTATGTACAAGTACAGTGTACAAAGTACAATGAAATTCTTTCTTGAACCCCTTCACAAACTACAGACAATTAACATAGCAGTGCAACATCACAATACAATAAATACTACAATAAAAACATCACAATACAATAAATACTAAGTACAAAAATATGTGACATAACTAATAACATATAATAAAGTATTCAGCAAGCAGTAGTAAAGTGATATATGGCAGAGCAAAGTATCAATATAAAGTGGTGCAATATAGAGAATGCTGCAGCAGTTTTACAGAATGAGTAAGAAATAAGTGACAGGACAAAGTGAGGGGTGAGTGTGGACCAGATAAGTACAAAATTTCAGGCTGTAATATTTTGTTCAGCTAAATGATGAACTTCATGAAATCTATCTGAAAAGCAATTACTGATGTCAACTGACTATCTGTTGAAATCAGGCACAGGAGATTAACCTCCAAATTTAAACGTTACCTTTCTCACTGCAGACAGCCTTGGGTGCTAGTACAGTGGAAATTAAGCAGCCCACTCTGATCTCAAAACATTTAAGTATTATAATAAATTTTATGTAAAAACACACTATTCGCTAAACATATGTCATATGAATGAATGAATATGAAGACTGAGCAAAATGCAGCTGTGATTTTATTATAGATTTGTACAGTATATCTGCAAATATGTATTCTAGTATGATCTTTTCAATCTTTTGAATGCATTTTATGTATTATTTATTTTTTGTACATACGACCATTCAGTGGTGTGTGCTATGGGTTGGCACTCTATCCTGGGCTGCTCCCCTTGTCCCAGTAGCCTCCAGGATAGGGTCCAGATCGCCTGTGACCCTGAATAGGATGAGCAGTTTCATGGATAGATGGATGACCATTCAGTAATATTCTGAACAACAGTTAATTTCCATGAACTGATGAGCTAAATTTTTTAATAAAAGGGAATTGCTTTTGTGCACAAAGTAATTTAAAAAACATGTTCATAATTTTTATTTCAGAAATAGTCCAGTTAGCATTTTAGAACATGATTTACTTTTTACTTTTAATATCATTTATGTAACATGATATATTGTAGGATTCCCGCCTTGGTGTTACATACAATTTCTATTTTTATTACTATGTGATGTGTTTATTATGTGACTATACCTTTTCCAATATATGTTTTTATGAGATAAAAATCATACTTTTTATGAGTACGTTGATATTATATCGCTCTACAAAAATGAAATTTCAAAATAATTGTAGATGAGTAGGAATCTGCCAGTCTTAAACAATTATTCCAGCTAATTAATTTTAGAAATTTGAATAGTCACAGAAATAACAGATCTTTGAGAAATTTCATTCTTCCCTAAGTGATCAGGGCAGGACCTAAACTTCGTGTCCCTTTGGGATTGCACCTGCATTTTACCTCCTTGATCTGCATCAAACATGAACGCTTTAGAAAAAAGTCATTAACCTCATTGTCCTTGGACCACAGTTTATGATTTAGAAGCATAGTTCAAATAACATTCTCCTCATGTTTTCTGTTCTTGCGGGACACATAGCAACAAAAAATGTTTAAGTTGTTTATAAACCCAGAATCTCTATTAGCTATTTTTATAAGGTCTGAACACAGCGAAAGCATCA